>OY720450.1:32365945-32810945 GCA_963082715.1 Harpalus rubripes
TTCATAATAATTATTTTACCCGAAAATTTCGACCACGAAAAATATATATGAACAACTGTGCAGGATACATTGTACAGTAAGCGATAAATTTTATACAATATTTTATAAGATTAATGCCTAGTTGCACCACTAAAACTTAAAGTACAATTTAATTTTATTCCGTTAGTTAATTCAATTTTACACTGCAATTAAAAATGATTCCATTCGAATTAACATCAAGTATAAATTTTAAGTGTTGGTGGTGCAACTGACCAGAAATACAATGAATTATATAAAATTCTATGTTGGTAAGAAGAGAAAGATGATAAAAATTTTGCAGTAATTTCAAAATACGAGCTACATGACCGGTTGCACTAACGTAACACTAATTTAAAAAATTCCTGAACTTGGTAATATGCCGCATCGAAATTAAATAAATTATTATTGTAGTGTTTGCAAACTTTAATATAAACGTAGCTTGAAGTTTAGCCTTGTTGGTGAACTAGATAATGAATAAGTACTCGTATTAACGCACTATGCAAGGTCAGTGGTCAGTGTAACTTTAACTCAATCTGAGAAAGCACATTATAAATACAGTCTTGAGCCCTCTGATTGGCTGAAATTGGAGACAAGTTTACACAATGTAATTTCAGACTAGTATCGATGTACATGACATGTGACATGTAACACGTGGGGAGTCTCCAAAGAGAGTGAAGCTAAGATTTTACTGCTTTTCCAAATAGGACATACTTTATCTAACTGGTCGACAATTGGATGGTGGACGAGATCTTAGTGAAAAGGTAGAAACACATACATTTCACTCGTTCACTTGACAATGCCAAAGAATAAACACGTTAGATTATGGAACCGGCCATTTTATTTACATGATTATAATAATTATTACTTATTTACACTAAACAGAACTTAAATAAACAAAAAATACTAAATGGGGTCTCGTGACCGAGTGTCTGGTCGCGAATCTGGGGAAACGGGTTCGATACCGACCGACGCCAAATATTTAGAATTTTATATGGCATAAAATTAACCCCTGTGGTGGATTCCCCACGCCAGCAATGAGTGCTCGTGAGGTGACGCTTGGTAAACACCCACACAGTACAAATATGTCATCATTAATACCGAATTCTGTGTACAAAGCAGATTGGCAGTAATGGGAATATGCCGTGATGATATATTAAAAAAAAAATACTAAATCGTTACATTGTAACTCAGTGGACTGGTGATTGGCCAACGCCCAAAATTAATACATAGATTACATGCTGTTCTGACAGCAACCAACGACTGACTTCCCATGTCTTATCGACATGAGTAACTAAGGCCAACTGACTAAAAACAAAACGTTATCTTTCATGAGAGGACATCTTAAAGGGTTGAAAGGAACAGGGTAACACATCTGGCCTCCATATCAAACTATCAACCCTGCATGTAAGCTTAATAATTTTAAGACTTAATTGTCAATAAATAACTGTCGAAACCGCTGACATTTGGTACACTAAACAAAGAATAGAAAATGAGAATTATTTTTAAACTAAATTTTGACTAACAAGGATAACAAAGTTGATATATTATAAAAAGTTATTTAATTATTACTCGCTCTGTCACAGACAAGCGGTAGATAATACTTTATATTTCACACCTACTGACTGTAATATACAAAGTTTCGATGACATTATGATACCTTTTTAATATTTTAATAAAATTTCAGATGACAGCAGTTTGATACCGCTATTCTTTAATTTCGGCTACATAACACTGGCGCTGATGTGAGCGCCATCTGCTGAATAGTTTTAGTGGAACAAAGTATAACTAATATAGGTGAAAATGTAAATGTCATTTTTTGTCACTGTTGGATTATGAGTTATGATGTCAAAGTTATAATTTTTATATTCGCGTTATAGGTACTAAAAAATTACGCAGTTGAAGAAAATATTTTTTTATGTATTCCATTGATGTATAATTTGTTTATATTCATTTGTTTCAAACAGCAAAAATAAAACAATTATTTACTTTATGTGCCATAATTAATGCTGCTAGAGCCATATTGTAATTGCTTGTCGTCTATCTCTTTGATAAATTTTGCTTACATCAGATCGTTCAAGCTTTCATTTGAATCACAAGATCTTAGTAGGGCTTAGGGCCGTTTTCATAATAAACTTTATCTTCAGTTTAACACTTTAAATTAAAATTGAAGTTGTATTCGTTTTCATAATATAACTTTAGCGATCACTCTGGAATTATTTTAAATTAAAGATAGTCTTAACGTAGTCTTAAAGTGAGCCATATTATAAAAACTACCCTTACAGTACTTTTGAAACTAGCTGAAATCATTTTTTAGTTATTATTTATAATATTTTACTGAGTTTGATGAACATTTACATAAATTGTACATAATGTTTAAAAAAAATCATATTCTTTAAATTATTGCAATAATAGTCTACAATAGGGTATGTGACCAAATTTTTATATTTACATAATATGATACTAGACAAAAAATAAAATACCCGTATTTTTTACCTCGATTAATTATTCGTACTTTACGAGAAAATAATTATTAAAAATTTGGGGAAGGAATTTGTGACGTGACAATGGTAGAAGCGTAAAAAAAGACGGTTAGACTGGGATAGAGATAGTTATAGCCAGGTGTGATCATGTCACATCCTGCCATACCTACCACAATATAAACGCGACACTGATAGGCTGATCTATAACTGTCTCTTTCCTTCCCGCAGTCTGGCTGTCTTTGTCCAGGATTCTAACATACTTACGGCATATATCCCTTCTCCAAAATATTAAATTGTTAATAACAAGATTATTACAAATTAATGTTTTTATTATTATAATGAGAAGCTATAGTGGTTAGTTTTTATATTTTGATATATATATATATATATATATATATATATTGAAATTCGAATATGGTCACATACCCCATTGGAAAATATTAATTAAAGTAATGTCTGATAAAATTTTCAAGATCAGCATTGGTAGCACGCACTTTAGAATTCTATCAAATTTGTTTTCGCTTTTCGCCACGAAGCGAAAATTTGGTAGCATGCGTGTCTAAAAATAATCGCCTGTCAGCGTACGACTTGAGGCGAAAGTATTAAACTAGCGTCATTATTTTGTCACAATTCAATTCAAAGCCAATTTATATATTTATTATATACAACTATCATAATATTTTCTATTTTAATAGTATAAAACCCACAAATTCAGAAAATAAAAAGCAAATGTAGAATTCTAAAGTGCATGCCAGCAAGATTCGTAATAGTAAAATCGCCTGTTTTTTTATGATAAAATTTTAAAGTGCGTGCTATCACTACTGAACTAAATTTGCATCTATATTCCTGAAATGAAAAAAACCATAATCTCAATACTAAAAAAAATTAAATACCTACACTTGTTAAATTATTATATCACACATTCCTTAGAAAAGGGAAGGTTTTAAAAATGTTTCTGTGTTATTTCAGAATAATAAAGTAAAAGTGAGGAATTTTCTCTTTAAAAAACAGTAGTAAAATAACTTTTGTAATTCACCCCTAGCAAATTGTGTTTCTTTCTATTTTACTTCTGCTTTTACGGGAAAAATTCGTCACTTTTACTTTATTATTCCGAAATAATACGTATTTTTTAGAACATTTTCTACGAGATATATGTTTGTGCGTCACATTTCAAATGATTTTAGTCAGAAAACCGTTATTTTGATGACTAATAAAAGAGAGATGTTTTATAAACATCATTAAAGATTTCTTCTGTGATATTTGCTGGGTACCAGTCGTAAAAAATTTTAAATATAAAATTTTTCATTATTCTCATTTAGAATTTTCCTTCTATGGTGTAGCACAATAAACCTTAACACAGATAAAATCTCTAATCGAGTCAGGATGAATCACTATTACACCAATTCTTGAAGCAAACTTCATACATTTAAATCTGTGTTTCTCAGCCAGTATTCCGTGGAGCACTAATGCTTCGTAAATACTAATTGTATGATGTTCTCAACAATTACTTTGTTACCGTCTCTGATAGAAGACTATATAGTAAATGGTCATTTACTTATATTGAATAGCTTAATATAAGAAGAACAAGAAAAACAAAATAAAAATTTTCCCTCTTGTGCTCTCTCGACGACTTCCTGTGAGGTGATGTTTGAACCCGGAAAAGTCACCTGTAGGATGATGAAACCAGACCAATGTGGAAATAGTAGTTTTTACAACAAGAGTTAGGTATGTGATGTTCGTATCCTAGGGTGGATATGAAATTATATTCGCTCAGTTAACTAGACTCGCCTACATACATAACCATTCTGCAGATTCTGAAGAAAAGACAAGTTTTTCAAGGGAGAGTAGATATAATATATTCCGAGTAAACAATCAGCGACAAATTGAAGTGAAGGAGGAATTTCCGTAGAAGATGCGTCCTCGACGTTCTTGTTACTGCAGAATGACGTATCAGGCCTAGAGACTTGCAAAATTAACAATACAAATTGTATAATAATAGTAATAAATAATATTTTTGTGTTAAATTGATACAAATCTTATACAAATAGTGGATTAGCAACAAACAAATTGTAATATAATAAATATCTTAAATAAGAGGAAACACCTTATATCGAGCCATGTGCGAAGGGTGCGCAAATATGCAAACTTTCTAGTGAATAGCTTAATATTATTATTTTTTGTTGTTTTATTTAGATACGATTTTTAGTAGAATTCTATTCTATAATAACAATTCCAAGTGGCTAACATTTATTGGTGACAATATTGGGATGTTTTGTTATAGATTTACAAAGTAAAAACAAAAAGTTGTTTCTTAAAAAACATTATTATTTACAAAAAAAAATCTACAATAAAATTCAAACATGCAAAAAATAGAATTTACAAAAGAAATTTCTGCAACAAAAAAGGTTAGATTATGTTTTGGTAGGTTAGGTTAATTATTAATTTTGGTAGGAAAATATTTTTACAGTACATTGCATAAATCAATCGTATAGTACACATAAAAGTTTTAACTTTATTTTATGAATAATATCCTACATTACGAATGCACTATTATAATAATAGTGCTACTATGCACTGAGCTTTTACATTATAATCTTATAAGATTAAACATCACTTTTACCAAGTGCGCTGAATAAAAGTAGATTCGTAATTGGTCATAAACATATTTTTTTGGTAGGTACGCGTTAAATCCCAGCCATAACAAGTAACCCCTTCGGACCGTTGTCGACAAAGAAAATATTTTATAAGATAACCACATACCATATGATAAAATTGTACATACAGTTTACATTGATTTAATGCGTAAATTATTTTTACTATGTACGGGCTTCGGGCATACCGAGTTACGATAAGGTATTTTTTTATTGACCGATCATCTATTAAAATTATTTCTACCGTAAAGCCTATTTGGATTTGTTGAATATCTCTTTTTAGCCCCACTACTTAATGCCAGTAAAACACATTCGTGAACAATAAATTATAGTAATTGATTTTCTTTTTTATCAGTTCTCAATAAATTTACCAGCAAATTAGTGTTTATAAAAGTGATTCATCATGAAAGGTTAAAACAAATAAACAACTCAAATTCAGCAGAATTTCAAATTTGGGCAATTTTTTTTTGTATATTTATAGCTTGAAGTCACGACATTGTCAACATGAAGCAATTCATTATTACTGGTCTGGGATTAAAAAAATTAAAAAATTCAGCCATTGCTAAAGTTGATATATAACAGGGGTGTGTAATGTATAAATAATTAATGTCTGAGATTAAAACTTCATCGGAATCATAATTACCCACACATTTCATTTCGATAGCGCAGTGTTTATTCAACAACAGTCCATTTATGCAACTAATATTTTAAATGGTAAATTCTATTATCTGCATATGTTCGCGTATTCGCGGTGAGATAGTATTACAAACATACTTTCAGTTCAGTTATTGAATGCGATAAGCGCAAACGTACGACTGTGTGCTCTATAGAAATCTATTGCAAATATCTTTCAATAGCTGCGTGTTCAGGGCGCCAGTTGTTATAGAAACTATAATTTCCGGTGGCTTTGTCAATGACAACACAAAATGTTGGCAAAAAATTTTAACAATGAAGAAAAAGCATGAAAGGCTTTTATAAAATTTTATCTCTCAAGTTTTGCCGGAAACATAATTTATATATTTCTGCTATCCACATTTAAATAAATGTTTCGGTCTCGGTTTCGGTTAACTTTCAGTATTACTTTTGTTTAACAAAAAGTTTCATGTTTCAAGCTAAAAATTAATGAGTAAAATTTTTGCATTGGTATTATTGTGCATAGACACGTTTTTATATAATAATAAAAAAACAGAGAAGAACCCTGTTTTAAAAAAAATATAAGTGCTTTGTCTTTCAATGTACGTAATATTATACACTTCAAATGTACGTTTAAGGCTAAACTGTCGAAACAATGGTATTTGTGTATATAAAGCAGAATGTGATACTTTGTCGCTCAAAAAGAGCGCGATTATATTTTGAAAGCGATAAAGATATTTTACGCTCATACACTCACACACTATTTTTTGTATGTTCGTTATAAAACTATCAAAAAGATGATATGATCATGACTTAATTTTTCAATTACCGGTGCTAAACCATTTCCTGGGTATTATATACAATATAAAATTGCATATACCTTTCCATTTTTAAGAGAATTGGTCTGTAAACTGCAAAAGTATAAATATCTGAACGATACGCGTAGTTTTATTTTCCACATAGAGTATAGGCCAGTCAATTTATACACAAAAAGAGCTCGACCTAGCAAAAGTTCATGTAGTTCTAATTTTTTTAACAAGTTGTTAGGACCTAAGTCAATAGTAAGAAACCAAGTTTGCAGCTTTAATCCAGTCAACGAACGTTCAAAAGGAGGATGTATAATGTATGGAGGGTGTCACAATTTTTGACTTCAGGGATTTGTTTGGAGTCGTTAGGAGGTAAACATACTAAAAGTCCCCGAACATAGTTGGTGAGCGGGGTGCAGGAGGAAACCGAGAAGGAATCAATTTTTGTTTTTTTGCTTCTATCTTGAAGACGATGCGCTTTATCAAAAAATAAATGTTATATACAAAATAAAAGCTGACAAAATTTCCTACGTTTTGGTTTTTTTAAGTTTTTTTCTATCTTTAACCCTTTATGAAATATCCGCTATCAAAAACCGCTAATTTTCTAAAAAGAATATTTTGTCTGGCGTTTTTTGTTAAACTTTTCTCTCTAGCACCTCAACTCTTCGGTTTACAGAAAAATTCCCACAAAAGAAGTTATAGAGGATTAAATATCCTTCAAATTGGTAACTACACTTTCTATGTTATCTTCTACCTATCAACAACTATGGAAATTTGAAATTTGAGTGTAAATTTTGAGATTCCGCTGGAAAACTACACATTTAGTCTAGGGGCCTCGAGTATGCACTTTTAAAAATGTGCGTCTACGGATTTTCTCTTCGGATTATATTTACAAGGTTGTTAGAGATGTTTTTATCTTGGTCACATGATCTGAAGCCCGTCAGTTTTTTTTCAAAATGGCCGCCAAACATATTCCCGTTTTAATGCATTATGTTAAAGTAAAAATAGGTAATTTATGTCGAATAATATCAAATTAAAACTCTAAGTACTGCTAATTACTCTATCGTGTTAGTTATGTAAATTGATATGCATACAGGGTAATCAGCGAAAGTTCGGCACCAAAACTATTTCGTTTATTTTGAGTTTTTGAGAGATATAAAAAAATATTAACAAGCAAAGTTAAACTAGACAATGGGGCTCATAAGCTGATCGTAGTAAGAATTTTATATCACTTTTGGTTTTGGCGGATATGGTACAACTTTGCTTGCTATATATAATTTTATATAGAATTATATTAATACATATTTTAAAAATAAATGGTCATTTTGAAATGGTTAAAGTAAAACTATTCTGTTTCTATCGTTTTGAAACTAATTTTATGCAAATTCTGACAAAAAAAAAATACCGATTCCCTATGATAGATTCAAAGTTGTATCCATTTCCACTTAAACCGGAAGTGACAAAAAAATATTACCACGATCATCTTATTTTAACTTAATTTAACTTTTCTTGTTAACATTTAATTATATCTCTCTAAAACTCAAAATAAACGAAATATTATTGGTGTCGGACATTCGCCGATCACCCGGTATGCATATCAATTTACATAACTAACACTGTAAAGTAATTGGCAGTACCTAGAGTTTTAATTTGATACCAAACATGGTAGTATTCGACATAAATTGCCTATTTTTATTTTTAACATATTACATTAAAACGAATATATGGCGACTATTTTGAAAGAAACTGACGGGCTACAGATCTTATGACGAAGATAAAATCGTTTCTAACAACCTTGTAAACATGATCCGAAGAGAATATCCATAGACGCACATTTTCCAAAGGGCGTATCGCAGGCCCCTAGACTAAATGTGCATACAGTCTTCCAGCGGAAGCTCAAAATTTACCCAAAGAAATCAAATTGCTATAACTGTTGTTCGGTTAAAGATAAGATAGAAAATGTATATATCATTTTGAAGGAAATTTTTCTGTAAACTGAAGAGATGAGATACTGGAGAGAAAAGTTTAACGAAAAACGTCAGTCATTTTCGAAAATTTGTATTTTGATAGCAGATATATCATAAACGGTTGAAGATAGAAAAAAAACTTAAAAACGTAGGAAATTTTGTCAGCTTTCATTTTGTATATAACGACTTTTTTGATAAGGCGCATCGTCTTCAAGATATAAGCAAAAAACCAAAAATAGTTACCTTCTCGCCCCCCCCCCCTGCACCCCGCTCACCTCCTATGTCCGGGGACTTTTAGTATGTTTACCTCCTAGCGACTCCAAACAAAGCCCTGAAGTTAAAAACTGTGACATCCTCCATGCATTCTACAACCCCTTTATTGATTGGACTACTTTGAAAGACCTGTGCAAGTTGAGTAACACCCAAAAAACGTGTAAATTTTCGTTTGTTTTTTACATTTCATTCAATATCTTCGCAAGTATGTGTCTAACAGAAAAAGTTACTCGGTCCTTTTTTAAAGTACATTAAATTTTCTAAGATTTGAGACCTTGCCGAGCTCCACACGTCCAGTGCTTTCTTATATACAGCTCATCAAATTTAAGCATTTGTTCCAAAAAGTGAAGAAAACAATGCGTTTTTCTCATGTAATTTTTCAAATATCGGCAAAAAAATATTCCTAAACTGATGCCATATGGCAATATACAACAACCCGCGTTCCTACTTGGCGCCCGCCATGTTGATGGGTTGGCATTGTTGGCAACAGCTTTGTTTTGAATATTTTAATAGCACTATCTATGGAGCTAAACATGGAGACGCTCTTGAAGATGGTCGATCTATGCAGTATGTGCCAAATCAGCTACAAATGAGTTCATCTGTTATATGCAGAGCATGACCTAGGTACCAAAAAACGTGTAGATATTCCTGGAGAAATGAACAGGGCCGTTGAAAAAACTACCTATTGAGACTACAGGTATATTGTCAATTATTGTCTTCGCAGCCAAACTTCTACTGCTCGTGAACTACAAAATCTACTCCAAAATACCACTAGTGTGTAATTTCCGATCATACTGTTAGAAGAAGACTCAAAAAAGCCAATCTGACTTCTCCTAGGCTGTGTGAGTTCCTCGCTTGAGCAGGTATCATAAAATTATCCGTCAAAACTTTGCCTGCTAACCTGTTCAATTAGTACTTCGACACTGGAGGTGTGCTTTTTGTAGATAAGTCGCGGTTTACTCTAACTCATTGTGATGGTGAATATAATTATAATAATAAATTGATTAGTTTTGACGGCTTTGGCTCCGAGAAATCTTCCTCTTGAGCAGATGAATAAATAGTCATCTTCGTCGTCAGAATCCTCAAGATGAAAAGAAGGCACCTCCAGAGGCAGTCCTATATTTGACAAATTACATAAAAAACGCATTTTTTCACTTTTTGGAACAAATGCTTAAATTTGATGAGCTATATTTTGGAAAGCACTGGACGTATGGAACTCGGCAAAGTCTCAAATCTTAGGAAATTTAATGTTCTTAAAAAAAGGACTGAATAACTTTTTCTGTTAGGCGCATATTTGCGGAGATATTGAGCAAAAATTTAAAAAAATACCAGTTTTTTCGGGCGTTACGCAACTCGCACAGGTCTTTCAAAGCTGCAAACTTGGTTTATTACTGTTGACTTCGGTTCCAACAACTCATAAAAATATTAGAACTGTATGAACTTTTGCTAGGTCGAGCCTTTTTTGTATATAATTTGACTGAACAAGTAGGAAAGGTTAATGTAACTTCAAAAATGAAACATGAAAAACTTTCAAAGTATACATATAGAAATATATACGCTGCAAGATCCACTTTATAAACATCCCAAAATAAAGTAAAAAGAAATGATTTTTTTTTTATTTCTATGCAAAAATTTTACTTGCATCTTATACTTGCTACTTTACCTGAAAGTGTTGCTACGGCCAAGAGATGTTTCTCCACATTGAGAAGAGTGAAGCCTTGGTTGCTTACAAATTTAACAAAAGATCACCTATCTGGGCTATGTTTGTTAAATAGCCGGACGGACATACAGATTAACACGGATAATGTTATTCTCAGATATGCAAAATCCGGTCATCGTAGAACTGAATTTTTAATCAAAATTTTCTATACAGGTTGTAAAATGGTGAGCTGACTGTACACAGGTGGCTTCTACGGCTAAAAAAAGGAAAAAAAATTATATAAACATATGTCCTAAAATGGTTCGTTTTTGAGTTACAGCTAGAGTTTTTTTTTAGTTTTTATATTCAAAACGATGGAAAACGGAGTTGTTTAATTGAAATTATAATAAATGTTCAAATCAGTGTTACTTCCACGGGTAGCAACACACTGCTGAGCTCCGTTATCTGTTATCTTTTGGATAAAAAAACTGAAAAACCTCAAGTAGCTATAACTCAGTAACGAAACATTTTAGTACATATGTATATACGAATACTTTTTTCCTTATTTTTAGTCGTAGAAGCCGCATGTGTATGGTCAGTCCACCATTTTTGTTATACCCTGTATAAGTATTTTCATGTTCGAATTTATTTCTTCTTAGTTAAAGTTTTATTATAATTTAATTTTTTATAAATATTTAAATTAAATTAAGGATGTAAAGAAAATTTACTTCTACATTTTATTTTCTTACATCCCTACATGAACCTAATGCCCGCCCCCTGAAAGTATTGGCAGTATCCGCCACTGATCCAGCATTGTTAAATTTAAATATAAACCAAAATGTTAATATATATATATATATATATATATATATATATATATATATATATATATATATATATATATATATATATATATATATATATATATTGGTTTTACATAGTATTAAATTTTCTTAAATCCTAGATCTCTTAGATAACCGTAGCAAAAACACAGTAAACTATTAGAGTTCTCTATGGCGACAGAAGAAACTCTGACTACTTAATATTAGTAGTAGTATTGATTGTTTATTATTATTTATTTATTATTCATATTATTATTAAACTAGGCATTAAAAATATAATCAAGAACAAATATAATCGTTTCATCGCATAAAATTGTAGCAAAACATTTAGTCGTAAAAACTATTTTTCCATTTTTTAATGGAAAATGACTTCCACGATTGTGAATGTGCTTTTGCTTCCAATGTATAGTAGCGTAGAGTATTAATGTTTGCGCAATAGTTATAAATCTGTGCATATCAGTTTTATGTTTCTTAATATCTATTCGAAACTACCAGTATTCGAATGTTTGGAAAATTTCACGTGTACGTATGTTTTTAATCTGCGATTATTAACTCTGACAAAAAAATATGGGTAGCTTTTTCATACCTAAATCCTGCACTTACGATATAACATTTAAGCTTCTATGAAATGCTCATATTTTTGATATTAGAGGAAACCTGACTTGATGATTTTTCAAAATAGGCACGTGTACTTTATGAACGATATCAAATGTCAAACGTTTTTTATGGTTCTAATTCCTGTACCTATATCATGTTCATATTCTACTACTGGTTTAGTAATTTTACATTACGTACTACAATAATATCTGTTCGAAATAAATCTATCTGCGCAGTAACTATTCATCCATTTTTAAAAACATGCTGAAATGTCTGAACTGCAAATCGATTTTATACTTGCTATTTCTTTAACATTTTAGTTTATTTTACTATTTATGTACCAGGCTATAAACTTTGACCCCTACCATATGTATTAAAGTTTGTTTCTTTATATCAAAAACTTTTTGTCGTAATGAAATATGGGGAGAACAAAAATTAAATCACTGTTTTTTTTTACATAAATTAGGTGCAGGGTAGGTAATTGTGAATGTGAATACAGAGATTTTTCAGGTGTCTGTTGACGTCAGGCATAAAATTTAAATTTATGACTGTAACTCGATCAACAAGTATAGTAATCATTGGCTGGATTCAGCATACTCTTGTGAATAATAAAATGTCAAAATACCTACTGGTTATCAAACAATATGATTTTTTCTAAATCCTGTTATTCGATAAATATCGATTTCCAACAGGATGTAATAAAAAAAATAAGAGTTTAGCATTATGTATTTGGTAAAATATACTTATAAGCTAAAATACAAAACAAGTATGTATGTGAAACTAAAAATTTTATAAAGGTTATTTGCGATAATATTTACATACGTTACGTATTTTTATTCACGTTTTAACATACCTTTTTTATGACTTAAAATTTTGGAAATGTACCAAATTTAACAATGTTTACTGATTTGTATTTAAAATATCCGACCTGATCAAACCCTGTTCACGTTGTAATGGTAATGCTTTTAAAAGCAGCTAAGCAAGTCCGGTCCCAACAAAAATAGTTAAAAATACAGTCGTGAGGGCGGTACAAGGAAGTGACTGACGCTGTGCTGAGCAGTGAAAAGTTGTGGTGATGTATTTTCTGATGATGCACGTATTTCGAAGTAAATGTTAAATGATTGCTGTATAAAATGGTTGCGAAGATATAATTTAGTTGTTTGATGGATTTGTTAAGATTCCATTTACCCATTGCGGTTAGTATTAATGTGCTTGCTATAAGCTGAGTGGAAAAGGCAACAGTGGCTGGCCCGTCTCCGTTGTTCTGACATAATTAAAGTATTATTTTCTATCATTATATGTAACTAGTATTAATTTTATTGTTAAGTCAGAATAAACCTTAAGTTTTAATTTTAATAAAACCCAGGGCTACGAACCCATATTTTCTCCTAATTAAATTGAAAATTCCATATTTTATTTTTATTCTAAACTCAAAACTATAACGTCTTAAAAAAATCAGCGTCTGATCTATTAAATTTTGGATCAGTGTCTGGTTTATTACAAAAACGACATTCGCTGTTTTATTACAAATTGGTGATATCAGTGGGACAAATTGGTAGCTGCGGTGTGATATCTATGTACATCGATGTGTGTTTTTTACATCCATATCTATACACACATGGTTTCTGCCTGGCGTGGCATCATAAACTCGAACAAATGATACATATTTGGTTTACTTTTGTTGTTTCGTTATTTTCTGCATTCATTTCATTAAAAGATTCCCCATTTTAAAGAGGCAATAACAGTAATTATTCAAAATAAAAAGTCATGCACAAGAATTGAATGTATGCAGTAAAAATTTGGATTAGAGTACATAGATGTGTGAGTGAGAGATGGGAAGATAAATAGCAATGCTGTGATGTAAATGTTAAAGGCCTTAAATACCCAAATCTTTATAATAACTTATTTTAACTTTGATAGTCCTTATAATACATTTTTAAGGTGTAGTTTTATTATAAATGACCAATTTTCTTATTTATTACTATGGTGGTCGGTTGAAGACTCCATTTAGTGACGTTGTGCTGTTACCAACTGGTTACTGAATTGCGCATTGAATCATCATACTGAAACTGTTTTAAATACTTAGAGATTATTAATCCTTTAACTTTTTCCCGTACTGTAGATGTAAACGAGGAAGCCACAAAATAAAATGCAAAATGATTTAGTTCAAATTTAAATTTGAAGATTTTCTCAAGAAAAGAAGAATTATTTACGTGAATGCTTGGGCATGAAGATACTTTAAAAGTTTATAAATGTAATGAATATTTAATTGTTAATTACTTGTTTGAAATAATACCAAGATTATTAAGTTAATTTTTCCCTAACGCTTCGTGCTTTCTATATTAAAATTTTATCAAGTTAAAGCCTAACCCCAGCCCACTCACATTTTCAAGCAGTAGCCACGTGCTTTTATTGAAATTCATAAGTTATTTGTCACAATTTAAAATTCAAATTTGAAAATACTTCCACGCGCACCAAAACTGATTTCATTTGCTTCAATATTTTACTCGTCATGCATTCCAGGGCCGTACAATGAAAATTTACGACCGATATGAATATCGCAATTTTGTTCAGGTAGATGCGGATATATCTTTTGTGTCCTTGTAAGTCTTCCTGAGTTATGAGGGTGAAACAGTTCAACAAAGATATTCTGGACCGAAATTAAAATTTCCAAAAAAAGTTTCGATGACCTGATTTTTTCACGGAATTCGATACAGAAAAACAAACATAATATCTAACTATTATACAATATAATGTTGAATAACACGAGCTATCCAGATATTATTTTATATTATGCAAATCATGAAATTGAAAATTTTTATGGATGCACATACGAGTAATATATTTCATTAATATATATTCGTATTTTCATATTTTGAAATAATACTTTGTATACAATGTTTATTTATTACATAAATTTATGTTTGTATTATCATATACAAATAGATTAAAATAAATGATTGCAACTACACTTACCAGTTACTGCGCGGTATTAGAAAACTATATGAGTGCACTTAGACCGTGAACATTGTTACCGTTTCAGGAAGCAATCTACGTATATAGAGGTGCTAAAAAATAAGTCGTCCCTAATTTAAACACAATTCACAATATTTTGTATGGTAATGTCATGACACTAGTCATTTAACACACGTTTGAGTTGTATCATTGAATTGTCATGTGACTATTCAGAAATCACCTCGAAAAGTGTATCGCTAATGATAGCCAGCACCTTGAAAGTAATTTCTAATGTTACAATGATGAATAATGTAGATTTCACATTTCACTAGTGTACTATGAGTGTCGTAATTTACTTAGTTAGTTCGATAAAGTATTTGTAATTCAATAGCTGTATATAATATTTATTTTATAAGGATCCTAACGTCAGTCCTTATGGTATTAGTCGTGGAGTTAGATAACATGATGTGTTTCATACGATTATTTACGATCCGTATTATATAAAATTTTATTTATTGGCGTAAATAAATTAAAAAATAAAATAAATTATTTGGTACAAAAAAAAAAATTCTTATGAAATTAGACATGTTATTTTTGATTTGCTTGTAAACAAATAGCTCGCTACCATAGCTCATTAGGGTACTGAGTATTCTAATGGTTCTATTATGCTCCACGGCCTATAGTGAAAATCCGGCAGCATTATACAAGAGTTGCATACATTATTTTTTCTACGACTATTCATAATAATTAAAAGATAAACTTAATCCTTGCCTTTCTAGGCAATGAATTGTTATTCCATTTGCAGTCCTCGGGATTTCGTTTCCAAATTTCCCTCCATGCTTTTTGATCTTGCATGAGTGTTTTGACTTCTTTCCCCATAACAGCTCTGGATTTCTGTGCTGCGTTGACATCTTGGTCCTAATTTTTATTGCGTCTGCCTCTTCTTTTTCATGTAGGTTTCGCTTCATACACGTATTTTGCAGTTCTGCTTTCGTCCATTCTTTGTATGTGTCCCCTCCACCTCAGTTGTACTCCTTTATATCTTTTACCGGTTTTGAACTGAATTTTTGTCTATGCATCTTGTTTTTTATTTTATCAAGTTTGGTATTTCCGTCAATTTTTCCTAAAAATCTCATTAAGATGCCTTGTACTTTACTCTGCAGTCTGCCATCATACAAGATTCACTCCTATAAGTTATTACTGGGATTATAACTTTTTTTGAATACCCCTACTTTTGTTGCCGCTGGTACTTCTTTTTTCTAAGTCTCCCTCCTTTATTGACTCTCTCTGATATTGTTTGTTCCACACCTCCTTTTTTTCTATGTTAACATCCACATATTTAAATAGTGCTACTTGTTGTATAATGGTTCCTTCTATAGTTGTTTTGTGTCTTTTGTTATTTCCGTATATCATCATAGTCTTTGTCTTGCCCGTGTTGATTATCATGATCCATTTTTTAAAGTCTGCATTAATACTGTTTCGGTTGTGTTGCAGATCTCCTTCATTTATATTTATGATTGCCATGTCGTCGGCATAGCATAGCTCACTAACATTGATCATGCCATTTTTCTGAAACCTACTTTATAAGTCTTAAGGCTGCTCTTCAGTCTTTTTATTGCCAAGTCCATGTATAAAGAGGACTGGACTTAAGATGCATCCTTGCTTCAGACCTGTTTTGCTATATTTATATATTATTTCTGGCTCTCACGTAGTTTTTGTTCTCTTTCTATAGAGCATTTACTTTGTTTATAGTCTGTGCGTTTAATCCTCTCGCCTCTAAGCAGTTCCATATTTTGTCTCTACTCTATCGAAGGCCTTCTCTAGGTCTACAAAACATAAGTGGATTTCTTTCTTTGTCTGTTTTGCTTTCTCAATTATCTGTCTTAGTGTAAATATTTGGTCTTGTATGCCTGTTCCTGGTCTGAATCCACTCTGCGATTCTTCAATTGCATTATCTAATTGGTCTCATATTCTTTTTTCTAGTTCTCTTGCATACAATTTTCCCGGGACGCTTAAAAGGATGATGCCTCTGTAATTATTGCAGTCTTCATTGTCGCCTTTTTTATAAATTCGTCTAATGATTTCCATCTACCAGTCCTTGGGTATACCTTCTTCTTCTGTAGTATTAAATGTTTAGTAAGCATTCTTATCCTTTTTACCATATTTTTCAGCATTTCTGCTCCAATTTTATCGTATCCAGGAGCCTTCCCCACCTTCAGTTTACTTAATGCGTGTAGTAGTTCTTTTGCTATAATATTTTTTCTGCTGTTTTGTTTTGTGTGTTCTTGTCTCTCTCTTTTTATTCTTCAATTTTTGTATTTCCCCACATTCTCACTATCTCCTCTTTGCTGTTAAGTATTTTTCTGCTATTGTCTTTTATATTTGTAAGATGATTTTCTTTATGTGCCTCATTTAGTCTATGCCCAAATTTTATCCATTCGTTTTGTTTTGCTTCCTTTATACTTTTCTTTACTTCTGTTCTAAGTTTTTTGTATTCTTCGTATTTCTTTGTGTCCTTGTTCGTCAGGTTTTTTTTTCCATGCTAGTTTCTCTTTCCTTACAATGGCTTTAATATCTTCTTTCCATTATGAACTTTCTTTTGTATGCTTATTTCAGTACTTTGCGGTACCGCATGTTTGTTTTGCTGCGGCTAATATTCCCGTTTTGAATTTTTCCCATTTTTTGTCATATTTGCTGATTGAGCGAAACCTGTTAGTTTCTGTTCTACTAAATCCATGTATTTAACTCTAATAATATTATCCTCTGAAAGTCTGTTTTTTTTAATTTTTCACTAGTTATTGTTTTTCTTTTTTCTTGTTTGTTTTGTGTTCTTGTGTTCGTTTTTAACATTTAACGATCGCTTCCGATTTCTGATCTTCGGTATACTCGTACATCAGTTATATTGGATATCTAATTTTTGTTTATCAGGAAGTAAAAAGATAAACTATAAACGAATAAATTGGTTATAAAACGCATCAGTATCATAATGATAATTTGTATGGAATGAAAACAAATCTGTGTCTAATGATAGTCTGTGTCGAAATAAAAATATGTATCTTAATGAGTGTCATTCAAGTACAGATGGCACATACATAATAGGTATATTATTAAAACATAGAAGTAGAAAAAAATGTATTAGACATCTAATTTAAAGCCTAATTTAGAGGTGAGAAGTATTAAAGAATACATTTGTGCAATTCACTGTGCTGATGATAGTTCTTTGTGCTATTTGATTATGTGTAATGTAGAAAAACGTTTATTTTTCAACTTAATGATGAAATGTTATACCAGCAGTGGTTTTTCATACTGCATTTTTCCCATAGTAATGACCACAGCCTTTATCTACTTATAGATCGAATAGTACGACTTATTTTTTGTTCCAATAGTTTTAATGGCCAACTACTGGACTTTTATCGAACTAAATGCGTATTTGATTGAAGGTACAGACTGACTATAAAAAAAGTTACATGGAAATTGAAAATATTAAATAAAATTGAGGTATTTTTTTAAAAATTAAATTGATTTACTTAATTATTAATTTATACAAAATTGGGTATCATCTTTCTACGTTGTCTCGAATAAAGATTCCGTTTAATGTGCTGATTATATAGGCATTTATGAATATCAATAAATTTTACCAGTTAAATTTGTCTATAACATGATGGAAATGCTACTATAGAAAGTGTATCCACGAATTACTTTTACGAGTATATGCTAAATAATTTATTTTAGTTGCTCTCAAAGTTTAATCATCAAAACGATAAACTTTAATGAAATACAACCACATATGGCATATTTGTTGTACTATAAATAAACTGCAACTGGCAATCAATTGTACATTATACAATGAATATAACTTGCATAGTAATGTAAAGTTTAATTTAGATACAAAGTTGATATTTAAATGGTGAAATATCGGCTTTAATATCGGTAGTTTATTATATTTTTGCTGTTTCCAACTTCTTATGTATTCAGGTCTTGGAAGTAATTTACATTTAACGAGATATGAGTTCATTTCTGCGAAAAATATATTGCTAGATTCAATTGATACAATGTTTCTTTGATTCAAGGGAAAGTTTTTCTTTCCATAAAATCCATTCAATTAATTTTTAATGTAATTTGCATATCACTGTTAAAATAGTAATAATATTCAACTGAGAGTAAGATCTTAGTATTCAAGAAAAAAAAAAGTTCTATAAAATTTTATGAATTAGTAGTGTACTTTACAATAACTAATAGCGTTTTTCATTTGTATATATAGTGCGAACTTTTTACACTGAGTGCATAACTCGGTTTCCATTTATATAATCAGTACCTATGCACTAGCTAATTTTATGTGTTTCATTTATACTTTTTGAGTGAAATGAGCCTTACAGAATGTGCATTATCTTGCACTTACTACGATCGTTAGTTCTTGCAAGTGCAGTTTGCCAAATACATATATTTTGAGTTGTAAAAAGTGTGTATTTAAATACATTGGATATAAAAAATAAGTTTGTTAATAATAGATGAGTTATTGGAAACACACGTATATATATATATATATATATATATATATATATATATATATATATATATATATATATATATATATATATATATATATATATATATAATAAACTGTTGCGGTTGTTCATAACCTCTCTATTTGGCAGTGACAGCTAATAAACTTATACCATGTTCCATTTAAACCATTCAGTATTGTAGAGAATATGAAATAGTTTTGAACCCTCTGATTGGCTGATATTGGAGACAAGAGACAAGTTTACCCAATGTGATTTCGGCTACTTAAAACTGGTGCTGATGAGAGCGCATCTGCTGAATGGCTTAAATGGAACAAAATACAGTCGACTTTAGTAAAATGCTTAATTTAAAATGCACTATACACTGTTTCATTTAAGCCATTCAGTAGATGGAGCTGGCAACAGTGCATACTTGAAGTAGCCGAAATTACATTGGGTAAACTTGTTTCTTGTCTCCAATTTCAGCCAATCAGACAAGTCAAAACTATTCCCTATGCTCTGCAATACTGAATGGCTTAAATGGAACTAGGTATATGCATCTGTTGTAACAATAACTAGTGCCGGGAATGACGTCATTAGCTGCACTAAATGCAAAACTAAATATATAAATGAAGAACATTATAAGTAGGTATATAAGTATTAATTTATCCTAGTATTTACATACATATGTATGAAACTAGCAGAAAGACTTTATGTAAAAACTCAGGCCGTTTCTTTTGTCAATATTTCAGTATTATTTAAATGCTTCAAAGTCGTGTTCGGTTATTAAGCTAACCAATAAATCTATACGTTAAGAAAATAAAAATTTTAATCTTAAAAAATAGCTATTTTCCTCGCTTATAATTATTTATGATCTATACTTATTTAAAAGGGAAGAACATTATAAATTATTTTACAAATTTAATAAGAAAATAGGGTTATGTTCATAGAAACTAATGACAGAAAATATGTCTAAACAGAAATAGATCTTTGTTGTACAAGCATTTTTAACACTTATGAAGAATAACGAATCTATCTTCTTCACAATAAACATTTTAAAATATTAATATTAGCATCACTTTTTTGTCTGCATATTTACAGACACAAAAAAATGATCACATGACATTTTTCTGCCATAAAAAAATTGGCTTTTTCTAACAAATTAATTGAAAAGCACAAAACAATCAAAGTGTAAGTAGAAATTATTAAATGCATCATCCATTGTCGAAAATATCATTCTGCTTTATACAAATTTTGGTTGAATGTTTAAATGTGAAGTATAATGTTATACTTCCCCTTAAACGTAGACAGCGTAGTTAATATATTCCAGAGGGCAGTCCGGTAGTAAATATTTATATACTAAATTAAAATTAAAGATGAATTCAAATTGTATTTTATATATAACATATTAAATTGGTTTCATGTATATTCATATTATATTATTCTAATTTTAAATTTTCATTATTGTCTACAATTCTTCATAATCGACGCACACCTATGTTGATGTATATAGAATTTTTAATTGTCCACGTCTAAACGTATACACAACAACGTAAATTACTTGTATGGCGTAGATTACGCACTCGTCGCTGATTTTTACAGTACAGTTCACCACGTAGATAAATTTACTATAACTTTAGTTAAATTCTAACACTGCCTTTCAGTGCATTCATTGATGCATTTCATACTATATTATTTAAATAATTGTAAAGTTTTGGCATTTTTCACTTCGGTCATTGGCGACGATAATCATTTGAAAAAACGAAATTTCATACAAATAATTAGATACCTTCACGACATAATTATACTTTGCTGGGTGTGCCACTCTGCTATGCACACAGATATCGGGAATGATGATGACATATTCGTACTGTACAGACGATTAGCAGGTGTCACCTCACAGGCACTCATTGCTTCCGTGGATATTGAACCACAAGGGCTCCTTTTATGCCATTTAAAATTTGAGGTAATTTTGACGTCTGTTGAAATCGACCCCGAGTCCCGAAATTCGTGACTAATTAGTCCAGGCACACAGCCACGAACTAAGGTTTTTCTAATTCAGTTGTGGTTCAACATTTGCAAACAAAAAAAGAATTAATTAGGTATACAGAGGTTATCTGTCACTTTTTCGCATTACTGGGAAAAAGTGACAGATTAACACACTACTGCGAAAAAATGTCTTGTTGACATTCAATATGCAAACAAAAAGTTGACATTAATAAACGGAATTAGAATTTTTTAAACCAAAACGCAACGTATGCATATTATTTATATGATACATACATAAACATACATACATAAAATCATGCATATCATTTATATGATCCACATATTTGAAATACATAGATTATCAAATATTTCAAAATAAAAATTGGATTTCATCTATTTCCATTAAAAAAATATAGCGCTTATCTATATCAAAGTATCTATACATTTCTAAAAAGAACAAACTTCGTAATCTATAAACAAATTCCAATACATATTGTATCGGTTACGTTAACGCGTAGAGGTAATTCCGCCAATGTAGTATATATGTGATGCGCACATCGCACGGAGCGGGAAACTTGAGGAAAACACTCAGAGGAAAATGGAAAAACCTGGTTGCCAAACAGCTTCGAGCAGAGGAAGTTTCCATCGTTGAAACTGAAATATGCATTTTTCAGCGCTCAGAATAAATATACAAAGTGAACAGGTGCAAGAAAAAACATAATTCAATTAGAGGATGGAAATGAGGGTTGATTAAATGGATGGGAATGAATGCTGGTTTGTTTTGAAACATTAAGAAATATTACTGATAATTTATATAACCGAAGTGAAGGCTGAGTTGAATGCGTCAATACTAATGGAGTTCAAATCTTCGGTGAGGCTACATTTCGTATAAAAATTAAGAATTATAAATCTACTGAGCTGACTCGCAATCTTTTATTTCATGAAAGGATATTTGAACAATATTTATAATATTTAATAGGAATAATATAGTTTTATATATTAGGGCTTTCAATTCAAATCTACCTATTTCAGGTCACATAGACATAACGGGTGGCGCTCAAAATTCGTTGCATAGGCATTTAAAATGGGAAAACAGTTTTTCGTGCGCGTTGCTTCCCTAATTATTAAAAAAATACTTTAAACAAAAGTTGTAGATCATAAAATTCTGCATTTGAATCAATAAACAAAATTAATATTGCATACTTTATAATGGCATAAATTTGATATGAAAATGTTCAAAATCACGTCAAAAATATTCATAGCTATATGATTTTTTTGTCATAAAATTTAATTTATTTTTAATTTTTATTAAAATCAGCATTTGACAGTTAAAACATCGAATATTTGTTTGTTTTTTGTTTGAATTCCACGGCTAGCACTATTAAATTAATTATTAAAATTTTCATATTTCTAGAGTTACTAAACATACGAAATGAATTTCGTTTACTAATTTATAAATAAAATTTTATGCTCTGGACCTTTTATTTAAGGAATTTTTTCTAAAAAATTTGGGGGCAATGCGCAAGGGAAAACTGTTTTACTATGTTAAATGCCTATATAACGGATTTCCAGCGCCACCAGGTATATGGTTATGGTTTCAACAGCTGCAAAAAGTAAAGACTCCAACAATTTTTCAACTAAGGGGACTAAAATCAAAATATAGATTTGTCTTATAAAAAACATCCACTAAAATTTAATGCATATAGTAATAGAATATTTTGCACAATAAAATAAGATTGGTTGGTTAATAAAGTTGAAACGTTTAAAAATAATATTATTACAAATAATAATAATAGGTAAATTCTATAATAAAAAGAAACATAAAAAATGTTTTCTACAACAAAAAAAGGTTCAGTTACGAAATAGCACTTTTTATTGTGGTAAATATTGGTTTTTATTTGAATACATACTGTTTCCATTACCTTCTATAATTTAATTATGATTTATAAAATTTAATGATTTAAGTATCGTTTTTTGACCCCTCTGGTGCACTCTCTACGCCAGCAATGAGTGCCTGTGAGGTGACGCCTGGTAAACGCCCGCACGGTACAATTATGTCATCATCATTACCGAAATCTGCATACAAAGCAGATTGGCACACCCAGCAATGGGTAATATGCCATGATGATATATTTATTTTATTTACTTCAGTATCATTTACTGAATTGGTATATGTACACATCTACTAAGTATCTAATAATAGTTAATAACATTGTAATTTGATAAAATAATGTTTTATAATTTTTTTATTTCCGGTGATATAAATTACTCATTAATTATTCCTATTTTTAACATCTAACAAAACAAAAATATAGGTATTTGAAAACATACGAGTACACACTTTGTGATTAAACAAGATAATGTCATTAATTTATTAAACAGATATTAAAATTTGATTAGAAATATAAATTAAGATAATAAATAATAATAAATTATTATTACGAGAATAATTGTTACTTTAAAATAATGCCGATTACTTTGTAGAAATTTTAAATCATAGTTTTGATATTATGTACAAAAATATCAAAATAATAAAATATGATATGTGTAATTAATAATGCTTGTATTAATTGAGAATTAAATAATAAAGTATATATTAAATTGAAATTCAAATATTGATAATTTAGCCCGCAATCGCTCGCGTATCAATTTGTAACTTGATTACTCGTATATTTAGATTTCTCCATAACTTGTATACTCAGATGGACTGATAATTTTTTTTTGCGTTACAAACAAGATAGGAGATGAACTTCATTCATGAATTACTTACTTATAAAATATATTTATATAAAGATGTAACGATAATAATTTTTGTATTTTTGAGTGGGTATTTTGAAATCATTGCATTTCATATTTGGAAATAGATACGAAATTTAATATAACAATGTATATAATATCCATAGGTACATTGGCAGATAAAATAGGAATATCTGTTACATTTAAATTTAATAATTTTTTATTAGGCAATTTGTATTTGTATAGGTATTATAAATTTGAAATATGACCAGTAAATATTTAAATAAAATGAACTCATAAACTCTCATATGCATATTGTATTGTTGAGGGATGTGAATTAGCTTTATTTCATATATACTTATTTTAATTATTTATTTATTTATTTAAGGAACGCATTCACTTTGAAAATGTCACACAAAATGTAACAACGCAAGTGATCGCGAGTTAAAACAAAAAAAATAGGTATGTTTCACAAAATATTAATATTTTTACTTTTTATGACAATTTAAAATTAATTACCGATATACTACAAATATTATATTAGAGTATGAGCACCGCAAAAAATAATAGAAAATGGGCAAAGAAACACGACAATTTAATATGTTAATAAAATTTTGTTCGACAAATATGAATAATAGAAATTTATACATTTTTCTTTTTTGTGAATTTCTAACATACATATCGTAAATTGTTCATTAGAACATCAAACTATATATATATATATATATATATATATATATATATATATATATACAAAGAATTTATTTTAACGTGCAACATATGGTCAATCACTTCCATGGTTACATACTACTCTCAAAAAATGACAGCAATGTAATATTTGACCATTTTAAAATGCAACATACGAAAATTTGTAGTAATGTATTATCAACACTAATTTCCAATAAATTAGCCTACATGCTATTAACAAACAATCAAAACTTTAATGTAGCACATCTTAACAAACTTAGGCTTACAAAAATACATAATTTTAATGTAATAAATTTTCAAAAATACCTCCGTTCACACTGAGGCAATATCCTAGTCGCTTGTAGAAAGAATTAATACCATTTGTGATGTGTTCTAGAGATATTTTCTATGCTGCAATACAGTGGTGTGTAACCATGGAAGTGATAAATCATATGTTGCATTTTAAAATAAATTCTCTGTATGTATGTATGTATATATATATATATATATATATATATATATATATATATATATATATATATATATATATATATATATATATATATAAACAAGTTTATGCCAGGGTTGGCCTGATTTAATAATTTTTTTTAAATAATTGTTTTATATGAAATTTTATAAAATAGTACTTTAATTTTTTGTACAAAAATCAATCGTTTTTAAATTTATTTTAGATATCTATAGAGTTAACAAAAAATTCTACTATAGTAATATAATATAAATATATATATATATATATATATATATATATATATATATATATATATATACCGCGTGTCTACTTTTTTATGGATTTTTAGGAAATACAATGGTAAAATTTTCATATATTTGTAAATTCTGTCCTATTAATTTTAGAACTTAAGTGTAAATACAAAAAATGTTCAGAATTAAATACTGCATCAAATGAGCCTAAATATTGATATTATAGGTTTTTGTCATGAGATAAACGTAAAATAAAATATCCGTTTGAAGCGTTTTACAGTTCCATGCAAGACATGTTTTGACCTGTATTATTTAGGTAGGCAGGGTTTTATGTTTAAAGTTTAAACAGGCGCGCGTGGACTCGTTATATACCTACTACGTATAAGCAAAAATTCAAACGCATTCTTTGGGGTCTTATAACAGATTTTGTTTTCAGTTATGATATAAAATAATTATATTGCTTATAAAACGATTAAAAAGTGCAATAACATCAACAGGCCTTCAAAAAGAAAAAAAAGAAAAAAATCATGATTTATTTGATTTTTTGAAATAAATCACGATACGTCCTAAATTTTATATAATTAATGTTACATCTTTAAATATAAGTACGCACAGATTTCTTTAATGTCGTATTACGTAAATTACACACCCTTAATTAAAAAATACTTTATTACATACAGACACCAAGATCATTAACAAGAAATTATCTAAATTTGTGATAAACGTTTCACATTATAACAATTTGAAATACTTGCCGGGCTTTTTGATATATTATTGGAATAATTTATTATCGTCATCTATGCAAATTTTGCATTTAACTGCACAGTCAGTAAATACAAACTGGATTAAAAAACTTATCTGTAATTATTAAATAATGCCAATGAAAACACAACATCGTAGTTGCAACCAGTTATACACAATTGCGTAACAGATAATAGTTCACTTCATTTTTAACATTGTCATTTGTGTTTCGAAATATATCACAACTAATTATTGGTATTACCTATATCTTTCTTTAATTTTATTGTCACAAAATAAAAGTAAAATTCAGCAGGCATCTAAAAACAAACGAAAATTAACAATAATTCATAAACATTTAAAAAGCGAAGCCCTCTACAATCTACAAAACGAAACAAAAAATAAAAATAAACAAAACTGGGAACATTAACCAACTTACAACAAAATGCGCAGTGCACCTTCTAACCCATACATTTCATCCAATTATTTAAATAATTTTATAATTATCAAAAAGTCGCACGAAGAACCATTTGTTAATAAACCACACATCCACCGCGTTTCACCGTCGGGCCAGCACTAGTTGCCGTGCGAAGCGCAGTTGACTTTGAAATGAAAACAAGAGGTTTCGTACGGAGCCATCTCTACCAGGATCTGAGAACTAAACGTGAGTTTCCTCCTGACGTATGTCGATGATAAAAAAGACGCTGCTTCAGGACGAGCTGTCATATAAACGCCATCTTGGACTTAATGACGTGTCTTTGTTTAACTTGCAGACTCAAATGGATTGAGAAGTTTTTTTTGCGTTAGAAACAAGATACGAATAGAACTTGTTTCATGAGTTACTTATAAAATTTATTTATCTGAAGATAAAATTTAATTAATTGTTGTATTTTTGAATGGGTATTTTGAAATTATGACATTTGAATCATTTCATATTTGGAAACATACGAAATTTAATATATCATGTATGTACATATATAATTTTGCATAAGTATATGTATTTATTGGCAGGTAAAATTTATCAGGAATATCTATGATATTTTAATTTAAATTTAATAATTTTTATTAGGCAATTTGAACTTGTATTGGTATTATAAATTTAAAATACGACCAGTAAATATTTAAATAAAAGGATATCATAAACTCTCTTACGAATACCACTTAATTGATAAAAACTTATATGTAGGTATATTCTAATTTAACACAGATTTCAAAATAAACTCAAAATTATAATGTGCAGCAGAAATGAACTGTATGTAGGGTAAAGTCGGGTGAAATAGTGCAGTGGTTGAGATGGCGCAGGTGAATTATTTCTATACCATAAGTACAAATTTCAGGTAAGGGATGCGTAGGATTTGAGGTTTGTGTTAATAGTGAATTGCTACCAACGTTTCCCGTTTACTTTAAAAATAAAGTTGGTATGGTATTTCAGTTTCATTATTATCCTATGCCTTAAATATTTTCATGCATTTATTGAATGTTTTGACAAAAATTACAATTACAGTTTCATTGCTACACGAAGGTAGTAAAATATGTAAAAAAGTATTCACTTGTTTCATACGAATTTACAACTTCAGAAAGCCAGAGTACAGAACACGAAATAGAAGCGAATAGGAGTCCGAACTACCGAAGAATCCGGATTACAAAAGATCCGGATGTATGAGTCTGCACTGTATTGATGATACAACTACATAAGTACAGGTTGGAACAAATTTGAGGTCCTTATATGAAAAACTTTCTTGTTATGCACGCTACAGAAAATTGATGTAAGTCTTTATGGGCCAACTTTTTTAGACAATTGCCTACACCACAGGAATTTTCTATCGTCTTTTGTATTTGATCTACGGGATAAAATTTGATTTTTGTTTATTTTGAAAATACTTCGTATCTCACTTATTATAAGACAAAGAAAAAATGTTTATATAATTTTTATATGATTTTTTACGCAGAATATCACGGCGTAATTGAATTTTTCAAAACTTAATAATTTGCGAGATTTAATACAAACATAATATTTTTAATGGGAACATAGGTTAAAAATAATCTCTTCTTTTTCGTTATGTTATAAACTTTTCAACGATGTATAACAAGTCTTCATTGTTTTGTTTTTAACATGAATAAATAATTTTTTGGGATAAAAAAATTGGAAATTATTAAGAAATAAACGAAAAAATTAATTGTAGATCATTATTTGTTTATTTTGATTCTATGTCTATTAACTAAATTCTCAAAATTATTTATAGTCAGTTATTTTTGCATTATTTTATTTATTTTTATTATAGGCGTCATAGTTGGCTTTGGCACAATTCAAAATATGTAGCTTAATTTGCTTTCTGAAGTATACATATTAGAAGAGTAAGTATAAATAAAGAAAATAACATTAGAAATAAACAATTGAAGAGCTGTAATGGGGACTTATACAATTCAAACTTTTCGGACGCCATCTAGTGAGTAAAAAAGTATTTAATAAATAGTTATGTAGTGAGCAAGATTTCGCTCTACAGTTTGACATTTATCAATCATGTGGTCCACCACGTGATCACAACTGTTCTTTGAAAGGAAACGTAAACATGTCAGACTAAACACATTTTTATATAATTATTTAAGTATACGTTTTACTCAGTGCATACCTTTCAACTAATTCATGTTTATCTCCACTTTTTGTCAAACCCCGCATTCTAACGACCTTTTCAACTGTAAGACGAAATGATTTCGATGTTTTTAAACACAAATCGTGCCTCCCGTACATTATCTCGTGTTAAACTCATTATTTATTTGTGAACTTGGTTTTTAGTGATATTTCAAATGCCAAGAATCACTACACTTTAGTACAAGAGATAATTAATAACAGGCATTACACAAAATAACATAACCAAACTTTACTGACTAAATAACATGCAAATGTTGGGGATCAACGAGGCGAAGTGCTGAAGGGTAGAGCATTTGATCAAGTCGGCATTGGTATATCACCTCGCCTTTTCTAAAAATTTGTTGTTCTTTTCTAAATTGTGTGGAGGGAGGTCCGCCGCCGATCAGCCGCAGTGACGTCAAATTTATAAATCCCCATAGATTTTTTTCATTTGTTTCTTAATAGTTTTAAATTTTTTCATTCCAATAAATTAATGAAAAATCTTTTATCCATGTTTGAAACAAAATACTTATTATACAATAAGAAAAAAGATGAGATTATTTTCAACATACTTACGTTCCCATTTAATAGTATATTATACGCCAAGGTTGAGAAGATAATCATTATTGACCCAGCGCCAAGATTGTAACACGAGGGCGAAGCCCGAGTGATACAAGGCGCCTGGTCAATAATGATCTTCTCAACCGTGGTTTATATACTATTTTTTTCACTACTAGCTCCTAAATTCTATTTAACGAATTTTATATTAATAATAACATAAGAATTTTGACATTAATATTTATTAATATCTATAAAAACTAAGTAGGCAGAAATAAAATTCTTTTGTTTTTAATATCTGACATTTCATGTTGGTAACAATAAGTAAACATGTTTGAAGAAAGTAATACGGAAAATTGTACTCCTCCGGAAAGTAAAGAAGCAGCACAAAATGTGCAGTTTGATACATTGCTGCCAGAAAAATCGAAACCGATATATATGAAAGTGTATACAAGTTTTAAAGAATGGTGTCTAACAAAAAAGGTGACAAAAATCTCGGAAAATGTACTCCTAGTATATTTCCAGGAGCAAGCACACAATAAAAAGGCTTCAAGTTTATGGGCCATATTTCCATGCTGAAATCGACTATTTCATTAAAAGAAAATATAGACATTTTAAAATATTTTAAGTTACTTGCATTTTTAAAGCGCCAAAATGCTACATATAAGCCAAAAAAGTCATCTGTATTTTCTAAAGAAGAAATTAATAAATTTGTCATAGAAGCGCCAGATGAAGTCTTCCTATCAACGAAGGTATCCTGTTGTGGTAATAAAATTCCAAAAACTTACTAATTCATACTTTCTTAGGCTTTTTTTGTGATTGGAGTGGCTGGTTCTGCAGCAATAAATTTGACTTGTCACAATTGAACTATCAATTTCAACTATAAATAGCAAATAAATGTTACCTGTTTTGTGTTTTTACATAGAAATGTAATTATAACCCTAAAAAAATGTACAATGTAAGATAATTGAAATAATGTTACAATAAACACTTACCTTTTCATAGATTTAACAATAAATAAATACCTAAATTAACATTTCGCATTGTAAATATAATGTGAACGCACGAAAAATTTGATAAGAAATAAGATTGTAGAATATTAAGATTTTTAATCTGAAATTTAACTATTGCCAACTTGAAATTAGGCGGCAAATTTAAATATAATGTTTTCTTTGCGTTTAATAAGTTAAATAAATTCAGAAGCTTGAATTTCTTTAAAAAGTGACAGTTCGCATAATTAACCATGGTCAATAATATTTCATTATTGACCGTTGTTAAGCGTTGCTAAGGAAGCGGTAGAGAAAAACAATTTCACAACTCAATAACAAGTCAATAATGGTATGTTTGTAGGCTAGTAGTGAAAAAAAAATATTATGTTTATGTTATATCTCGCGAATTATTAAGTTTTGAAAAAAATCTAATTATACCTTGATATTCCGCGTAAAAACATATAAAAAATATTTTAACATTTGTTTTCGTTATCTCGTATAAAAGCGAGATACAAGCTATTTTCAATATAAACGAAAATCAAATTTTAACCTGTAGCTCAAAAATAAAACATGATCGAAAATTCCTGTGGTACATATTAAAATTGTCTCATAAAGTTGGCCCACAAAGACCTACGTCAATTTTCTGTAGCATGCATAATAAGAAAGTTTTTCATATAAGGAACACGAATTTGTTCCATCCTTTATATAAAATCGGTGAACTTATTTTGTCTTAACAATTTGAATTTAGAAAAAAAAATGCCAAAAACAGTGCTACACTTTTTCAAATATAAATTTTTCCCCTTTATCATGTTATTATTCATATTGATATTGAAAATTTTATAAACCTAGTAAATCACATTTTCTGTTCAATCTTTCGCTTGATGTATTACAAATTGTTTTACATTTTCTATTTCTTACCGTGAAAAACACTCACTTGTCACAAAATTGTTTTTTCAGAAATTTGTAATATGACACTTATTAGATATTTATTTTCTTACGAATCCATGACATAGGCTTTTAACATTGAAAAATAGTTAATATTTTCATGTATTACCTGTCCCGGAAAACATTATAGGCGTTTTAAAGGATGAGCACGAGAATCCATGACATAGGCGTTGTATAAAGGAATACAGTATTTTCGAATATTATGTCTCGTATAACTTTATGCGATGTTTCATACAGAGATGTGGAGAATAAAATTCTGAAATTTTGGGTGACAAAATTTTTAAATTGGTACAATTATTTCCAGAAACGAGGGTCGAGTAAATTATGAAACCAACTAACATGTTAAAAAATGGGTATTTGACTGTTAATTGACGCTCATTTCTTGAAATAACACATACTAACTATGTTTAACATGTATTTAAATTACCTTTACTCGGTCATTAAAGCAGTATAAATTGACAAAAAAATAAAATTATTTCCTAGTACTGTATGGACAGTTAGAAAGTCATCCCATAAAGTTTTATGGAACAGGAAATATTTGAAAAAAAAACGTATTCCGATGCTAATCGCCTACGTCACGGATTCTCGTGTTCATCCTATACACTCATTTTTTATGTCAGTTTCTGAATTTACTTGATTGTAAATCGAGTAATGCTAATTTAAAATCGCGTTAAAAAGTAGATCCAATATGTATTATTTCAAAAAATGAGCACCCAGTTAGATAGAGGTATTCATTGCTACCTGGTGAACTTATAATAGATTCAAGGTTGATTATATTAGGAAAGAAATACTATTTTGTAAAACTATTACAAAAATATAAGTAAAAAATCTGATGTGGACACCACACGACTTCCTTGTACGCAAGACGAATATGAAGATGAAGTATAGACTCAATTATAAAATTGCACGTATTTGGCGTAATTTGACATTAACATCTATTTTTATTTTTTTGTTATTTTTTGTTCTAATCCATAGCAAGCTTCTTTACAAAAACCAAAATGTATATAAGTTTTAAATTTACATATCTCGCTTATACAAAGGGCTAATTTAATAATACTTGATGTGCTAGACGCAGAATTTAATTCTCTAAAACTCTTATTTGAAGCATTTATTTTTAAAATCAAAATGAAACCATTTTATTCAAGAAAAACTGTTAACAACTTCAGGTAATATATCACTTCCGGTTAGCCTGTTTTAACCAAATTCTGCTATGTTATTCCAATTGATATAAAAGTCTTATATACTAAATTTGAAAAGTTTTGGATTATATTTTAATATAGTTTTTCATTAAAATCTATTATAGGCTTCAAATAAAGTACCTTTTGTGGAAATTATGTAATGACCAAAAAGGGAGGTGCACAACTAGATGTTATAGAAGTCCTAAATACAAAATTTCAACTTTCTACGGCCTACCGTTTTTGAGTTATGCGAGATACGTACGTACGTACAGACGTCACGACGAAATTAGTCAGAATGGATTCAGGGATGGCCAAAATGGATATTTCCGTTGAAATCTGGAAACCGAAATTTTTCGCGAATACAATACTTCCTTTACTTTGTACAAGGAAGTAAAAAATCGACTAGTGGTTCTGGTATAAAATGAGATGCAACTTTCATTATTTTAAATGAGAACATAATTATATATAATCGTATATTTTTTATAAATCATCACATCAGAAGGGCTTAAACTGTTTTCCATGTTACGCCTATGTCACGGTTTGGTGTTCAGCTGCAGAGGTAACGGAACAAATTTTAAAGTTGTGGGTGGTCTCATGGCCGTGTGCCTCAGCGAATCTAAGGATCTGAATTCGATCCCGACCTACGCCAAAAATTATTTCGTATTCTAATTGTCACAAAAGTGACACCTGTATTGCACTCTCCCCGCCAGCAATGATTGCTCGGGTGGTGACGGTTAGTAAACGTCCACACGTTACAAATATGTCATCATACCGATATCTGCGTTTAAAGCAGATTCACCCAGCAGTGGATAATATGCCGTGGTGATTTATTTTATATTTTTTATTTTAAGGGTGGTTTACTTGAAATAGATATTTTGGTAGTCACTGATTTGATAGGTGTTTTCAATATTTGATTAAAATATTAACAATCAAAATACAAGTAATTATCTAATCCGATAAATATATATTATGAATTAAATGAACCAGTATTGTTAATATTTATAAAATATTAAAAACATTAAGCCAGTGGTACTAAAAGTGTCTTGTTTCAAGTAAACCAGCCTAATATTTGCGAATTTTTGTATTTAAAAAATTAGTTTCGTATTCAGTACAGTATACTTTTAAAATTTGATCAACCATGATAGAAACATCCTAGATATGAGGTATATCATTGCATGATATACGATGAATACAAGATATATGCCATTTAGGGTGGTTTTGACAACCGATAGTTAAATCTATGGTTATCTAACAAAGCAATATATTCAAACGGTAGAACAAATTAACTGTAATTTCACTAAATAATTTTAGCGCCACTTAGCTATCAGCCGAATGGCAAATTTTAACATTCGATTTTGAATGTGCTATTTATTGATCTACCAATCATTTTTGCATTTAATCTTAGATCGGTTTACTATAAATATTGAAAATATATTATTGTTTTAATTATTCTTGTTAAATATTAATTCTGTCATAGACATTGTTACTCAATTTATTTTAACAAAATATTTAAAACGGCAAAAATGAATGAGGAAAAGAACACTAAGAGACGGTAAGGTATAAGAATTAACCGAAAGATCAAAAAGATTTTTTAAATATTATGGAGAGGTACCCATTTAAACTTTACAGGAAGTAGTGGACAAAAAGAAAATTTACTTAGAAACGAAGAAGAACTTTTTTTCACAAAATAAATAAATTATAATATATTAAAATACAAAAATAAACTTTTTAAATAATTATATTAATTTATTTAAACCACATTTTTAAAAATACAGAATATTTTATATATCTGTATTTTCATCTACAGATTCTATCAATTTACGGAACTTCTACATTTTCCATTTATATTTGATTAATATTTGGCTCATATAATCATTACCGTGTCATCATAAACTAATAAAGAATTATTTCTCTCTCTCTCAACATCGTTGACGTGTAGGAAGAATTTTTTCATCAGAATCAAAAGTAGAATTACAAGAAGTTATACAAATAGACGAATAAAACGTATTTGATGAAGATGACGATGAAATCATTTCATTACACTTGTTCTAATCTCGGATACAAGCTAGGATTTGACACGTCAAAAACTGAATAGGGGTGTTGCACTGAAATATATACTAACTGAAATGCGCCTACGAACCGTGACTGTGAAGGCCTACACTCTTAGAAACAGATAGGGAAAATAACACGCACGAAAATCTATTATCCTAGTCCCAGCAGGTCCACTATGATATTCTAGACATATTGTCTAAAATATAAAAAGTCAACATTTTACTAGCCAATATGACAAAAAAATGACTATATGATTCTAGACAATTTTTACTATTTAATCAATGTAAAATTCTTTACTTGAATCATAGTCATTTTATCTTGTTTAAAGTAGATATTTTTACACTTAAGCTTGTAAATAATTTACTGGGTTTAAAGACAATATTTACTCTTTGGAAATCGTCACTTTTACTTTGTAAATAGAATGTCATTTTGATTTTTTTAATTTTGCCCTTTTATCTATGCAGTTTTACCATATTGACTGTTAAAAAACTGTCAATTTGACTATGATTCTATTTTATTTAACTAGAGATTTTTGTCACAGGGTACAAATATAAAACAGATATATATGCATTTTTTTATTTTAATAAAAATAATCGTACATTCGATAAATAACATATAATATATCATACGTTTAAAAAAACTTTTATAAAAAATCAATTATAAACTACTAAGTTATATATTATAATTATCATCTAATAATACCGTATAAGAATTCAATTTGTAAAAATGAATAAAATGGTACTAGGTTGGGATCAAAATGTGCTCCAAATACCATATGAGACATGAACAATTGGTGAAAAGCACTTACAGTATTTGATGTACGACAGTCAATAAACCTTTTATCAATGCAAATTAAATACTGATCTATTGCTCCTTTAGTTGGCCCACGGGCTATCAGAACGGGTTGATTTGGCTTTTTTTTTATTGGGAACATCTGTCATTGAAAGTCCAGTCTAAAAATATTATATTTTTTATATAATAAACGTTCCATCCAACAGTGTAATGAAATCTATGTACCTTGTGGAATATAATTAGCCGATCTACACTGGACTGGATTGTGTCTCTTGTTGCACTTGCACCACCTCGCGCTGTTGGTGGCAATAAAAATAATAGAGCTATAAACCCTTTTGTATAAAGATTCCAGTCTGAAAATATTGTAATAATTACTAACTATAATAATCACAACATAATGACAAATTAGCAGAAGTTAATTCAGAATTTGGGTCCATTTTATCCACTAAAATACATGCGACACACGAGCACAGTGAACTGATCATCAAATAAAAATAAAGTGAAAACCATGCTCGTTCACACTAGTTTAAATTTGTCTAGGTACATTAGTAAAATTTACTAGGGTTGATAGTATATTTTAAACTCGTTCAAGCTTGTTTCATTTAATGACTATGGTAACCAGTGCAGCATACTATACTTTCAGTAAACTTTACATTAAATTTTAGTCAATTGAAATTTTTACTTTTTTTAAAGACAAATTGACATTGTACAAATGTTTTATTATGTATTACTAGGTAACATGTTAAAATGATATTACAAAAAGTAAAATCAATTTTTACTTATTTATACTTAGTTAGAATAACATTAGAAACTAGTAAATAAAGCTTGACTAGCGACATAGAATTCAGCAATTTCTAAGAGTGTATTTGAAGCTGGCTGCTGCAGGAATCGGCAAACATCGGGACAATTCATGAGTTGACAGAAATTATTTCGTGAGCGCTGGTTTTAAATAAAATGTAAGATTTAATAAAAAAAATAATGAAATTATTAAAACAAAAAACAGAAAACACTAACATAAAAATTAATGCCTTGTTGCATCAATTTTTTAATAAGGCATTGAAGAAGTATTAAATTCAAATGAACATTTTTTTGCTAAATACCTCATTAGAATATTGGTGCAATCGAGCATAAAAGTATTGAAATGAAAAAAAAACTGGTATTATTGATTACTAAATAGAATAGAGCGCGTTAAATTTGATCGCGTATAGTTTTTACAATGGATCTTAGTATGTTTTTTTACCTTCGTGGTATTGTTTAATTTTCAAATAAGAAAGTAGTGTTACTTTAATTACTTTATGTACAGGATTATTTTCAATTTCGCAGTCGTATATTTGTTTATGTGAATTTAGTTTGGATTAGGTATCCGAGATTATTTTTTTCCTCATTAAATTTTGCTTATATATTGCCTCCGTCAATTTACATATGATTTTTACTGTGATAAAATGAGGGTAAGAGCAATAACAGTTAAATAATTTTTTATAAAGTTCTCTAAATTATAGTTTCAATATTCATATCTTAAATCTGTTTATCTATTTAAGTTATAAATGTCCAAATATAGTTTAGAAATTCTTATCATATGATAGTTGCGTCTGGGTTCACCCATGTCATATTATATCAGTGGTAATTGGTATCCAACGTTGTCTCTGTATCTATAGTCACAACATTTATTTGTTGATCATTAGATCTAGAATGTGCATACGTGCGTGACTTTAAACGTCTAAGCCTATGCACCCTGTACCCCTAAGATAATCCTGTCCTGAATATAGCGCTTTGTTTTAGATAGTCGGTATTAGTTTGTTACGTCGAGCAGACGTCGGTACTCAGACATGTAAGAATTTAAGTTTTGGCTCGCATTCTGCGTAACGCGAGTATTTTAGCCTAAGGATACAATAGCATCTTTAGGATTTAGTTATTTTAGTTTTAATTTGTAAAGAATAAGTTAAATAAGTTAGTGCAAGTTATAGAGTAATTATAATAATTATGTAAATAAAACTTTAGTTTAATCAGCAAATAAGTAAGTATTTGACCATGTCCATAAATGTATGTGTTCAGCAAATGTAAAGTCATTGTGTCATCGTTGGGGAAATCAGTAGCAGTATTAGTAGCATCACATCTTCCACACCCGCCTCTTCTTACATTACTCCGTCGGATGGAATTGTTAAACCTCCATGAATTCATCTTCATCTGTATTCACATGAAATCTGTAATTTTTAACATGGATGGAGATTTTATTAATGAACTGGTGTATAAAAAATACGACTGCATATAGAAATATCTTACCTGTGAAATCTAAAATTTTTATCTGCGGCTTTATTAAAACAGTGCCTAAAAAGAACGTTCCGACATCTTTTTATATAAAATATAATTATTGTCATCAAAGCCAAGTCAATCAAATCTCAAAATGAAGCATAAACATAAAAATAAATATTTAGTTCAGCTATAAGAATTTTTGGGTTAGGTTCGGTTCGACACGAACGTGCGCGAACGGGACTAGCCATTATTGTTCAATGGGCCTTCAGTGCAGCGTACGCTGATAGGAAGAATATATTTTAGTGGGATGTTGCAAGAATTTTTATATTACTTCTAACTACTAAATTTAAAAAAAATATTGATGTTTAAAGAGCCTCAAATTAGAAATGATCACAAAATATCTATTAGATATTTTACAGTTAATTATTAAAATCTGTGTAATATTTTAAAAACTGCCACGTAATCTGAAAAAGAATGTGACGTCAGAGCACATACAGTTTAACATGTGATAAACTTTCGCCTACTTTTATTTATATAAATAACGTATACTGTTTACCTGTTGGCTATGAATGACGTACTGTATGTGCTCCGCCGTCACAGGAGTAGGGGGTTGGTTTTCATGACTATTTCTGGCACCAATCCTTTTATTTAATTATTTACCAAAGTAATAAATTATTATTATTTTTTTATATTACTATGAAAAATATTGCTTAAACTTTAATTTTAAATACTTTTTAAAAAATGTGAAACCGGTTCGTTATAATTTTTTTGTGTTTGTTACTACAAATTTATTTTTTTATTCAATAAATAACAAAATATTTATTTACGTTATAAGGTTGGACCATAATACTACTTTACGGCTGTATGACATACGACATTTTATTTCATACTGTCTACGTGTTTTAGAAATTTATATTAATTTTAAACTAGTCTATTTAACTTAAGTCACATATTTCAATTCATGACATTTGTGTTTATTTTTTTTATTTGTTTTAATTGTCAAAATTGACGGCTGCATATTCTTTTTGTGATAATTGTGATTTGTCGAGTGAAATTTCCTGAAAATGTGGCGAGGCTACGGTGAAGCTTGTTCCCACCAAATTGTGAAAAAAGAATACTGGTTATTGACGAAAAGTTTACAATTTGTTACTCGTACAAGTGCTCCAGCAACATCAACAACAGTAACTATCGATGTGGCATGTCTCCTTTTAGAATTGGTGAATATTCTAATTATACCATATTAAAAGTTAAAGTTATAAATTGTGTGATTTAATAGATATTTATGTACCAAGTGAATAAAGTATATCTTTATTTCGTAATAAGGAAAATTTGCCGAACGAGCTGAAGGCGAGTGCACAAATCCTTTGAGTGAAAAAAGATATATAATTTACTCACGAGTTGCATACAATTTTTTTTACTTATACAATGGGAGCGTGAAAAAAAGTGCCGTAGCGTTTCATTATTTCACTCTGTAGCGTTAAAAAAGTGCATTTTTTACAATTTCATGTATTAAACAAAGGTATACTTTATAAACCTATTTTAATAAAAATAAAAAAGTCCTCGAAATCTTACCGGCCCCGGTATTGTAATATTCCATTTCCCGGACTCAAATTAGCAGTGAAGTAGTACGCAGTGGACAGTATGAAATAAAGTAAATTATTTGGTTCATTAATTGTAAATAGTAACTATGTTAATATAAATTCTTGGTTATTATGTATTAATTATTAAAATTATTTTCATTTCTACGTATAGGACAAACTTAATTATAAACAAATAAGCTAACATCCTTAATGATATTTGACTAAACATGTGTTTATAATATTATTTTATTACTTATACAGCTGCCTCTGCAACTGGGTGACGTCACAGCTGTAGAAATAGATATAGCTATACATGCGCAATGTCACATTTTGTGTTTATATTATCATGATATCATTGTAATGACTAGGATTGAGTGACGTTTAAAAAAAGCGTAGCGGGAAGAATTCTATAGAATGTTGACTGAAAAGTATTATATTTTTAGATATTAAAGTAAGTCATATATTCCAGCTCTTAAATAAAAAACAATAGTATTTTACGGTCACATTATTATTATTATGGAACGAAGATAGCATATTGTTTGAGTTGAAAACAATTTGTGTGGTATCTAGATAAGTGCAGATTTGGTTAGTCTAGCGTAATAACTCTCCCATTTAGAGAAGTTTACTTTCTGTCACTGACTCATAAATTACTACTGCAAGTTTGTCGAAAGTGCCTATGCATTAGTTAGCAAAACTTAATCAAACTGTGATATATAGCGTCCGCGACTTTATCGAAAGCGGGTGAAATGTACACACTCAGATATGCACAATTTTACTAAAATTCCGACAATGTATCTCGATCAAATTAATTTACTAATTAAAGGTGAACTAATCTACATGTTAATTAATATCAGAAAAAATCAAACAACGAATTCTTGGGAAACGTACTTTTCATCTCGAAATGTTGTGGGTTTGTAAAGTATGTTTTCAAAGCGCATTTTCAAAAGTAATTTACGAAAATTTAAATAACAAAGTAATTTGAGACAAGGGACATTACAATATGTAAATTTTTCCGTCAACATTATAACACTTTTGTCAGTCTTAGCGGAAGTAAATTAAATATTATTTCACTCAGAATATTTTTATCAGAATGTCAGTGTTCATTCTCATAAAGAAAAAGAAACTAAACTATGTTTATTATTTCACGTTAAAAATTATGAAACTAACTAAAATTTATTATTATAAAGCATACTGGGTTTATAATATAATTATAAAATACATGTACAGGTGTCTCGTTTTCGATGTTTTTTTTTATTTAACTCAAATAATATTAACAACAGAGCAAAAGCATTTGTACATTCAAAACAAAATTCAATTTTTTGAGACAAAGTAAATAGTAGAAATGCTCTATCGTGTTTGGTTTTTGAGCAACAGGCTAAAATTTTGAAGTAAAAATTTGTAGGTATCTCGTGTGTTATGAAATAAACAGAAAAAAAGTTAAAATTATTTTCATATTGATTTTTTAAGTAGAATAACAAGGCTTCATTATAAATATTTTAAATATTTGATAATTCTTGAGACAAAATAGAAACATAATAGGTGGTAGCATAAACAAGTGATTAAGTGTGAATAGCAAGGAGTTGATTAACAGTGTTTTAACCCTGTCAATTGTTTATGGACTATTTTAAAGAAAAATACAAATTGCGTACGATATTTGGTTTTTCTCCAAAATATTCCATAAGCGATTGACAGTTAAAACACTGCTAATCAACTCCTTCTCTAATAACACTTAAGGCCAACGCGCACTTCAGCGACCGAAGCGAAGCGAAGAGAAGTTTTTTCATTCAATGTATTATTATGTGTATACGCGCACTTTGGAGCAGCGAAGAGCAGAGCAACGAGGCGACTATTCACATAAGAATACCTTGAATGAAAAAACTTCTCTTCGCTTCGCTTCCCGTCGCTTAAGTGCGTGGCGGCCTTTAATCATTTATTCATGCTAGCACCCATAATATTTTAAATGAGAACCTATGTTGAAAATAATCTCATAGTTTACATATCTATGCGAAACACGACTGGTTCTTCTAACAAAATAATGCTGCATTTAAGCGTCCGTGTACAACTGGCAATGATCGGAACCATTACCCTTCCACATAACCCCCCCACCTAGCCGGCCCCTAGGAAACCTCTAGCGGAACAAAAAAAATCACTCATTACTTTTGGGATGTACCTCGTATATCTGTAATGGATGGATAAAATTTGTTTCACAATAATTTTCAATAATTTTACCCCAATAAATTAGTAATTCATGTATAAAAACGGAAGAACATAGATATGTTTTAGATCGAGCGAGATATTTTCAAAATGGGCGATAAACAAGTTTTAGCTGTGCAACAAAAAACGGTGGAACATTTTTGGAATACTATTAATTTTGTAAAAACTGTATTGCTTTTCGTTAATATTACCCGAGATACGTTAACAATCATTAAAAATAATAGGGTAAAGTCGATGAAGATGGCGCACCTTGTTTGTACGCTCTTTAAATTTATTTTTATGTATACAATCCTGTTTTAAAAATCCTACAGTAAACATTGCATATATATAGACATATAAAATATTGTTAACAAAACGTAAATTATTCAGTGCTAATATAAGTAAAAAATAATACATTTCTTGTAAAAAAAAAACTCACCATACATGGGCGGGGGAGTTGGCGCATTATGCAATTTTTTTTAACTCGTATTGCTTTCCTATAGCTGTCGTCTTCATAATGTAATACAAGTAATTGTGTATCTTGATGCTTAATTTTCATCGACATTTACTTTTTTTACAGCATCAATTGTCGAAATTGTCATTTTCAATCCATATTCCTCTTCTACAATATCATATTTGTTTATAACGCGCAAAGGTAATTATACGTATTATTAATAACAACAAAATAGTATACCACCGCTCCCACATGCCAACTCTCTTGATGGTTGAGGGAGAGATGGAGCACATGTTTATACCCACGACCCACGAATCACCAGACATCTTATGATCTGGTGAAAGACATTACTCCTAATGCTAATCCAAATGAAATTGACTTTTAGCTAAATGCAGAGGATCATAGTATACCGGAATTGACAGACCATTTCGATGACAAAGATGAGGAAAAAGCAGAAGTTGCTGTAAGTGCGACACAGTTAGACATGATTCTACCTTGATAGTGTTTTTATACATAATCTGTCAACATTAAAAGGACTACGGGATCAAGCATTTTCTCTAAGCCAGAAAAAAAATCAAGCAAAGTAAAATTACAATTTTTTTTGTCCTAATGTTATTGAACATGTTTTCTCTGTTTCGGAATTAGAATGTCACATTCTAGCACAGATATTGATGTTGGAAAGAACTTCATTCTTAAACGATTTTTGGTGATATTTTGTTATTTGAGATTAGCATGACTGCAATAAACACTAAATATCTAGGCAACGGACAGAATAAAAAGCACAAATTCATTATGTAAATGAAAACCTCAACAGAGAAAATAGTATAAAACACACGCTACAGAAGGAAATTTAAGCACTCGTTCGGCCGCCCACTCGAAGCTGAGCGCTCGTGAGCGAATTTGTAACTCGTGCTAAAATACGTTGCTTTCTGTAACTTATGATTTAATATACTATTCTAGCATTATGTGATTATACATACGTTAATATACTTTGTATTTTTTTTTAATATATCATTACAAACTGCTCTTTTAACTGATTTTTTAACAATACAAGAATAATCTCAGTAATCCAGATGTTTTGTTGATCCGGATTGGGTGTGTTATTATTAGTCTGGATTCTCGAGTCTGCACTATGCTATTTTCATATTTGGAACACTGGTAAATGTTTCAGGCCATCCATAATAAAATATCAGTGTATTCAAATGATTTTAAATCTAATTGTTAAGTCAAATTCTCACAGTGCGACATTAAGCGTAAATGAATGTTGAGGAATGGTTTCTTCGACAAGGTAACCGTTTATTCCTGCAATTATCGGCGGCTAAATTCATAATTCTATTTACATGTGATGGCACCATAAATGTGCTAATACATATATCAACGTATTAAGCCTCATAGTTTTTAACATTATCTTTTCTACAACGTGGCTCCTAGATGTTCAAAAATTGTGCACAACATTATTGATCATCTGGAGGGTCTAATAAACGACTGGAATTTGATAAAATATTTTTACAAAAAGTAGGTACTGGTCGGTTTTGCAAGTAATACTTATTACGCAATATTGTGATATTTAAGTTTTGACGTTGGCAGCATGGTAATAGGAGCTTATATTCAATAAAAAGGAAAAAACAGGCTCTTTGTCTCGGTAAATAAAAGCGTAGATGAGAATAGTAAATACGTAAAGCAATGTAAATATTGATATGTAAAAGGGACATTTAAATTTTTACGCCCACGCTTTTATTTACCGAGGCATTTTAATAAAAGCTTATTTTCTGAAGTGCTTTTAATTATTTATTGTATCCTTCTTAATCTTTGGGATGTGTGTAATCGTATTACCTACGAGAAGAAAATGAATAATCTTTATAATATGATCCTAACTATCTAATAAACAATTTAAGTTAAATAAAACTTTATAAAATATTATTACGGATAGTGAAAGAATGAAATACATACGAGGGCAACTACAGAGGTTATCTACCTAGCAATGACACAAAAGACACGATTTTTTTGACAATTTTAGTTTTCAATATAATCCTCCCTTACATCAATGCACTTACGCCATTTATCTTCCAGCGAATCTATACTTAAAAAAAAATGTCTCTTCTTGATCATCAAAAAAGTTATCTACTGCTGCTTTTAGACTAACATTATAGTCAAAACGACGTCCTTGGAGATGTTTCTTCAGTAATCTGGAGATAAAAGTCACCCGGAGCTAAGTCCACACTAAGAACGACGGCCAATTTCTTCAAAGCTGCATTCTTGCAGAATTGGTTCAATTTTTGCTGGCCTGCGGACAGTTGCATTTTCTTGCAACAGAAATATATTCTTATTTGACAATTTTGATTGTTTCTGGTTGATTGATTCACGTAGATTTTTTAAGGTATTGCCTTACATATCCGCGTTTATTGTAGTGGCTTTTGGCATATATTCAATAAAAAGATTACCTTTTATATCCCAGAAAACTTTTGCCATCAATTTTCCAGCAGATGGTTGCGTGTGGGCTTTTTTTTGGAGGTGGAGATCCTTTATGAACTCATTGCTTGGATTCTGATTTAATTTGAGGGTTTCCAGTGATTTAAAAGTTGGAATTTTTCTCCCAGACTTCCAAGTGACTGACTGCGAAATTTCCACTCTAAGCAATTTTTGTTCAAGCGTCAATAGTCGTGGAACTTATCTGGCTGACACCTTAGTCATGTTCAAATAACGATGTAAGATTGTTAACACGCTAGATTCGGATATTCTCAAAGACATACAAATGATGGAGTCCTTCACGTGACGGTCTTCGAGGACCATGGCTTCAACTTTTTGAACCATCTCATCATTTGTAGTCACTTTTGGCGCTATACGGCCACCATTCTTACACGAATAGTTTTTGGCTGATGACCTTCTTTTGTTAGAAATTTTATAACCCTGCGATACTCTATTTTCAGATTACTCATTTTCTGTGAAAAAATAATTTATTTAACGCAAACTAATTACCACACTTGGTTCAAATTTTGCACTTAAAGTCACAATACATGCCACTATTTGACAGATTGCGTTAGAGCGTTTCATTTGTTTTCTTCATATGTAGATAATATTTCTAGTTGCATTCGTATAGTACTGCACAATTTATAGCTATTAACATACCTAGGAATGGTATGCATATCTTAACTGCCGCAGATGTCGGTTTGAAATCCGAGCTCGTAGAGCGAGGATTTTAATACATCTAAGGCTTGTTATGATTCATAACATCTGTGGTTTGTTCAATAGTTTATCAGTTTCAGAAAATGAAGACATTATTGATAAATATTATTTTTTAAAATTTTCTCATTAATGCTACTTTCAGAATGCTATGGTTAACAGAACAATTATTTTGACATATGTCAATACGACAAATATTCAAATTATGTGCTTTATTCATCATGTTTATTACTTTACAGTAAAGTAGACCATATTTAGAACAATACGCTATCGTTATCTGTATGTATTAATGAAGAGCATTATATTTTTATTTAATTTTATTCTCATTTTGTAGACCGTTGTTGACAAGTCAGTATGATAATAATATTACCATACAGATACAATTATTACTTAGTTACCAGCCTACTTTTGTACATGAAACAATGGAATAATATCCTGAAACCGGTAAATTTCATTTATTGAATTATGTAGGTACAGGACAGAAAGTATCAATATTATTGAACAATAATAATGAACGTCTAGGGGTCGCTTATATACTACCTGGTAATATTGATTAATGACATGAATAAAAATGTAAGCAAATAAGTAATCTTTATTTACTTATTACCTTCCGTCACCTTTAGGTAAGGAAGGTATTGTCTTTGGTCAAAAAATTCGATGATGAGTTTTTAATCAATAAGCACGTTTTAGGGTCCCTAGAATACGAATTTACCATTTTTACGATGATGTCTGTATGTGTGTGTGTGTGTGGATGTGTGTGTGTGTGTGTGGATGTGTGTGTGTGTGTGTGGATGTGTGTGTGTAACAAAATTTTCGTCTGCGATAACTCTAATACTGCAGTTACAAAAATTATATTTTTTTCGTATACTTCTTCGTTACATCCATATGAAGAGCTGATTAGATTTTGGTTACAATTGGTTAACCGGAAGTACCATCATTTGAAGATTTTAACAGTTTTTCTTGAAAAAACTATGTTAAATATAATTTTTTCACATTTGATGTTATTATAAATATTAAAGAATATTTTATTCTCTATACGATTTGACTGCATTTTATACTTAATATTAAATGGATATAGAGTTAAAAAATTATAAAGAAATTAAATTTCATAAAGTAGCCATATCTGTGGAAACAGCTACTATATTAAGAAAATTCTGATTGAAAGATGTCAGTGTCAAGTGAAATTGACATAGTGTGTCTGTCTTATAATTTTACTGGAAATATAGGATCTTTTGCTTTCTGTATGTACATACAACTGCTTTAAGGTAATGTACAAGATATAATAATAATAATAAATCTTTTATTTCTGCAGATACATTACACTGTACATAGAAAACGTCACAAAATAATAATTTTCTGTATGAAATTTGCATAAAATACATGCAACTGCCGGAAGGTAATGTACAAGAAATAGAATATGTATTTAATTTAACAAGGAACTTTCCGTATGAAATTTGTACAAAATACATAGAACTGACGTGAACTGACGGAAGGTAATGTGCTGGCCACATCAGATTTTTTTTTATTTTGTTTTTCGTAAATACTCTATAGTAAATTTTTTTGTTTTTTTTCTTAATCAATGTTCACTAGTAACTCAGCTACTCTACTACCAATATATTTTCTATCATATAATAAACAGCTAGAAAGTCACTCTCTTATTTTCATTTTCTAATATGTGAGCTAAAACTTCAATATGGTGCTTTTTATTAAAAAGATTGTGAGCATAAATTATTTTTGAAACTACGTGGGTTAATCTGCGGGTGCGAACTCACGAAACGTTGCTGAGAATACGTAATGTGGTAAGAATGAATTTAACTTTCCGAACAAGTTATTCAATCTAATTGAAGTAATTTCCTTGTAAGTAAATGAATTAGTTTAGTTTTCCGTTTTATCGTAACAAGTGCGCGTAAGGTACCTACAACGTAGTGAGTAGGCACGCACTTTGAACACTATAGAATAACATAATTAACCTGGCGGCCATTCCTAATTCAATTTTCATTGAATTGCTTTCTATTAACATACGTCTCAATTCACTCACTGACTTGCTAATTGCGTCTGAATACTTTGTAAGGGCTTGCACTTCAAAATGTTAAGTAACAAAGCACAGAAGCTAAGGTAGTGAAATTAACTTTTAAGTAATCGTAATATTGACCCGTATACATACAAAGATGGGTAGTTATGTTCAACAGAGTATTTGTGTTCAGTGAACCAAAGGTCGTAAAATCAAATCTTTCAGTCTACAATAAATACCAATATAAAAATAAGCAAGAGGTTAGGAAATATTATAAGTAACAGGTTGTAAATTCCTATATGAGTTTGTAAATAAACAATGGGGTTCTCCATATTTTTTAAAAAATTAAATATTCATCCATATTAGAAGCGATCTGTGGTTCTAGAAGTTTTAATTGTTATTCGTTATATATAAATTTTTTTTTAATATTATAATTCCATCACGTAGATTTGAATATCATTTTATTGTCATACATGCAGTGGAGTTTGCTAATAATTGGAATAACAAATTTATCCATTTCAAAAACATACAAATAGGTTGCAAATAACTAGCTTGGCCAATAATTACAAATATTAATGGACAATAAGCATTATAATAAAATAATTTATTGGAGTAACGATGATCGATTGGGAAAATGTTGCAGGAAAAAACAAGAAGAAAAATTCTCGAAAATGCAGTCAGATAATATGTTTATTTGGTTATGCCGACTAAGAAATATTTCACCTGACTTGATTTAGCCCTGAGGATGATCATAGTATGATCGAAACGTCGGCATAATCAAATAAACATATTATCTTAACTGCATTTCCGAGACATTTTTCTTGTTTTTTCCTGCAAAATAATTTATGTTATGATTGCCGCTGGCACGATTTTACTGTCTATGTTATTCAATATATTAATCATTTCTATACAAACGCACGTGGTTTCTATTTAGAGTGGGATCATAAACTCAAACAAGTGTTATTTAATTTACTATTATTGTATCGTATTTGACAATTCAAGCAAAACAAAAAAAAAATAGACACAGAAGGATTAAAAGTAGTAAGACTTCGGAATAGAGTGCATGTGGGATTGTAAAAGTGAGGTAAAAAGAGAAATGCTATGACACAAACGTTAAACATATTAAATATTCGAATAGTTTAAAAACTATATATTACGTTTTCTTAAACTTATAGTTTTAAGGTCAAGTTTTAATATAATTGACCAATTATGTAACAAACAGAAGGTTTGAGAATAATAAGAATTTGAAATAGGTAGAGTAGATCTTTGAGAAAGAGAGAGAGAGAGAGAAATAGAGAGGTGAAGAGAGAAATTTTATTATTAAAAACTCTAATATTTTAGTTGTTATGGAGTTAATTATGACAGTTTTAAACGCCAAAATTGAGTAAATAAAACTAGCACAAATTTCTGTCGACTGTATTAAACATGTAAAAAATATTTTGGAAAGATTTAAATCCTTGATAATTTATACCTACTAGTGACTTCATTTGGTTTTAAACATATGTTTTATTTGTCACTCGTATTTTCATAGATAAATCTTACAACTATGTAATAAACAATTACATAAAATACAACGTATTTAAATTATCAGCTGGGTCTTTATAAATCAAATAGATTCTATGTGATCTTAATCTAGTTCAATTTGTTTCACAATACTATGGTAGGTAAGTATTCCCAGAAGTGCAATATAAGAACATTATCACAAGCCTCTGAATTATTGCAAGTCTATGAGCGGTACACATATATTTTTCAGATATAATGTACATTCATTATTCATTGTTTTCTTTTTACTAGTGTCTTCCAAATGGAAGTGCTAACAGTTAATACATAGTATTTGAAAACATGTTTTAGGTACATACATAGTTCAGAATTAACAGACCGTATAATTTGTTCTACCTACAATATTAAACATCAGATTAGTCAGACTATGATCAACACAATCAATACTATTAATTTGACCTGAATAACATTTAAAAATGTCCGTTATCATTTAAATTAAACAATAATGAATTAAAAATTTTAGCACTAACATAAAAATTCGTATTGAATTAGATCGAGTTAGTCAGTGAAATACATATGTAAGTAGAAAAGATTCATTTAATAATTCCATGTATGTTTAACCAGTATTGATATTACTGATATAAAGTTTATTGTCTGCAACAGTATTGTCGTACAAGCATACATTTTTCTATAAATTACAAATAAATCAAATTTGGATAAGTAAATTATAAGAAAATATAAATTACTATATTTTTTGTATATTTATATGCTTAATAATTACTTTTTTGAATCAATGATGTTAATGTCATTAAAATCAAGTACAGTTTTGTAGTGTTGGGTATATTTCTAATACTTTTCATTCCTTGTTTACAACTATATACCGTATAAAACTAAAAACATATTTCTAGCTTTTCATTTCAATGTTCAAATAATATGTCGATTTTGTTTATTACATATTATTCATTGTACTCTCCCAGCACTATAAAGCAGTGTTTCTCAACTTTTACCTGACAATGCTTCAGTCCGGTTATTCTAAAAATTAGAGCTAGATTTCAGCGCATTTTTAAAGGACATCACTGATGAAGGTTTGATGAAACCGATGAAATATGATTATAGAAACGGTTGTGATAAAAATTGCTTAATTTAAAAATGGAAGCATCTTTTTTTGTGTTCAATAAATTGTTAAATCTGCAGATTTTTCCTCTGAAGATGAGTAGAGGAAATATTCTACCAGCTCTGATAATGAATCACTTCCATTAATTGATAAAATACATAAAAATGCAAATATTAATTTTCTATAAGTGTTATCAACTACTTCGCCAATAAATTCCATTTTACTATATTTTTCATCTCCATAATAATGATATTGCAATAGATTTCATCTATTTTTAATATTTGAATAAAAAACAGATTGACTAAATTAGCATTAATGTGCATTATACGTCAATAAATAAATAAAACTTGCCTATAAATTGATACTCACTTCTAATAGCATAGTCAATATCATTAAATTTGGGAAAACTTTATTAATTATATTTTCTTCATTTTTTAATTTAATAAAAAATTGAGCGGGCTTATTATTTCTAGATAATACAGGCTATGTCACAACTTCGGGTGCAAACTTTAAGGGCATAAAGTACTGACCAAAATGAGCTTAATCAACATAGGTCTGATCTTTAACTGTTTCTAAGCCTATTTTGTATTGAAATCGAAGAAAAACTGACAAAGTTAGTGACCAAACAAAATTTTGTCCATGCCAATAAACAGACTATCAAAATACAAAAAAAAAAATTATATGAAACATTTTTCTACTAGTTAAAAAGTTATTTGAGAATTTAATATTGGTAAAAACTTATTTTTCACTACCTTATATCTCGAAAACAATTGAAGATCGTACACATGTTAATTAAGCTTTTTTTTACACATTTTAATCAGTACTATATGCCCCTTAAGTTAGTACTCAAAGTAGTTAAATAGTCTGTAGGTAAATTGTTTCGTATTCGACTTCAAATACATATTTAAAAATAGTTATTTATATACCTAGGACAAAAATTTCATATTAGATTTTTCTGTCTACCTTACTAATAATAGATCTAGAAGGGCAGTACACACAATTACAATAATATTAAATCGTAGTAGGCTTAGCGGACGAAAAATTATGACTTAGCGTACGAAAAGGTTTGCGGACGAAAAGTAATGATAACCTTCTGAAGATTGTCATTTTTCGTCCGAAAATAAGTACGTAAAATTTCACTTTTCGTTTAGGTAGAAAGAAAAAGTTATTATTACCTCACCCATATCTATTACTGTAGTTCCAAAAATTTATATAATAACCAAAATAACGGAAGTAACTCTGTACTTTTCTAAATAATCTAAACCAGAGTTTCCTATACACTTTTCATATTGCGGACAGATATGTGTTAAAACTTTCTTTTCGCTACACAACTATAGTCCAATTATAGCTTATCATATTATCAAAATTTTACCATTTTTAAGCTTTGATCCCAGTTTCATACAAATAAGAAATATGTTTTATAAATAGCAGTTTCTAGTTTAAATAAAATTATAATGGGATTTTTTTTGTACTTCGTTGTTTTGAAATTTTCTCTGTTTTAATATTAGTTTTCGGTATATTCGTTTCTCCAAAGAATAAAGTCGGAAAGAAGAGCGGAACAAATATTTGAAATCAGACCGACAGAAAAACAGACGAAGATGCAGACCAGCCAAAACATGGAACGATGTTAAAAAGGCGGAGGCAGTGAAGCAAATAGAAGCTAAGAAGCTACAAAAATCATGCAAGACAGAACAGCCTGGAAAACTAAACACAGAGTAGAGGTAGACTACACGTAGCCACAGCGTTACATCGAAAGGAAGATAGGCTTTAGTTTAATTATGTATGTCCGTTAATCGTTAATATTTCAAGCATTTTATGCGGGACATTAGCGGGCCGCGGATCTCAATTTGAGAGACGCTGATCTATTCGATATTTGACTAAATAATGCTTTACTGTTCAGTAGTAGAATAAAAAGAAAACATTAAATGAAAATAACTAAATATAAGATGTGATTTGTAACTGGCTAAAATATACTGCATGTAAGTTTATTTAACATGAAACAAACAAAACTTCTCCGTTAGTGTCTGTATATGCATGAAAATTACAACTTTGTATTGATTTATAAATGAGTATGCCAGAATTTATACCGCAACTTCACAGAAAAGATAAAACTTATATAACTGTATTGTTAGACATTACCTTGCTTATGTAAATAACAACAATTAAATGGTGTCTTTGATATAGTGTGAAGTTGCAGATGTCTCATACACCGGGAATTAGTAAAGTTACAAACCAAGACGTCAGTATATTCTGAGCTTAATTACCACATACATTCGCCATTTACATTTAACTCTCACGTGTACTATAGCTATGCTTTGCTATGAAGTAGTTAGTGAGTAGAGAGATATTTGGGAGAGCTAAATTAGATTTCACCGCAATCCCATCATAAGACTGCATATCCGCGAATTATTCATTGAAAGCTTTTCAAAGCCCAGCAATTCTAAAGCTGTAATTTGCAAGTTCCAAACTTGCGAATTGCCTTGGCAATTATTAAAATCACTCGTTTTCAACACGAATCGAAATCTTGAACGCACAAACTTCGGCTTTTGTTCGATGTTTTTAAAATGTTGTAGCTCAGGATTTTTATTTAGCTTCCAAAGACTCAAAGGTTTACTCCATGCTACAAGATTAATTATCGAATGTTCCCCAGAGAGAGATTTATTTTTAAATTGAAATATAATGCTGTAATTTATTGTTGTTATTAAATTGTACTTCTTAAAAAGACTTAAAGAGAGTAAACAGAAAAGAGAAAATAATAAAAATTATCTTCATCAACGCGAACACGAACGCAAACCCCAAAACAACTAAAACTTAAAGTACTTATTAAACGTTTCTACCAAAATTTATTACGGTTATTACATTCATAAATATGATCTGCTATATAGTTGGCGGCGCTGTAAACGCGCTTGTGATGACGTCTAGTAAGACCTGTAAAATTTGTTTACTGATACAAAAATAACTAATCAACTCAAGACCGTTTTTAACTTGGCTCATTCGAATTCTTCATCAAGATATGTACGTATAGTATTCTTCACGTAAGAATGGCATAGCGAAATACGAATAATATTTCATTTATGGATAGTTCAGAAATATTTCAATTTACTTTATAATCTGGGCTGACACCTACTAGCAAACTATTTTTCCGGACATACAGACAAGCATTATGCTCTCTTCCATTTTAGCCATTCGGTAGATGGCAGTCACACCAGCGCTAATTTTAAGTATATTGGGTAAATTTGTCTCTTGGCTCAAATTTCAGCCAATCAGAGAAGTCAAAACTATTTTCTATTCTCTGCATTACTTAATAATAATAATAATAAGTACTCACTTAAGTAACAGAACAAAAATAATAAATTATAAATTTGGAACTAAAATTTATGTTAACGCTCTGTTTTGCCTACTCTCAGTTTAAGTTAAATGTATCAAACATAACTACCTTAAATTTTACAAATAAAAAAGAAATTAAAATACTAATGCCGGTTAACTTATGGCTACTAAATAATAACACAAACTAAACAATGCCCGGATGCTTCAACGTTTCAACCAGAAACTAAACAAAAACATCTGCGCCACTTTATGGTAGTTTTAAACAGAGAAAATCACGTAACTAAATAAACGTGTTTAATACAACATTTTTGCAATTGGGCATAAATATTTAAAAATACAATAGTACAAATATAAAAAAAAATTGCTGCACATCAAGAAAACATCCATTACAGACAGCAAGCAACTGGACTGTTTGTGAAAAAGTTATTTCATTTTTAATTATTCATTAAGTATAAAACTCCGCAGTTTGAAACAATTAACAGTGCAATTAAAAATGTTATTAATTTTTTCAAGATTTAGATTTTCAAATAGAATGTATATATCGTCTATGACCTTTATTGGTAGCAGATGAGAATTTATAAATGCTTCTCGCATAGGAGAATAAATAGGACATTCAGAGTAGATATGGAATAGATCCTCCAATTTGTGAAAGTTGCATAGTGTACAGCTTTGATCGGAATTCAATTCGTATTTTATATTGCTGAAAATTACTCGTAAACTTCTTTTACTCGACAGTTTAATTTGAGCAATAACCCTAACTTTTCTAAAGTTGATGATCATATTTAAGTAAATATTATCATTTATATCCAAATGTTTGTATATATTATCAAATTTGGAGTCCTTAAAATTACTGATATCTTTTTCAATAAGTGAATTTTTGTATTTGTTCATAATTTGGAGAATTGAATTATGTTAATATTATCATATTGACCCTCCCAGATTTTCTCAAAGCCTAACTCTATAAGTATGGATTTTAATTGAGTGCACCAGTTGTATTCGCTTTTATACCCTGAACATTTATCTAATTGCAACAAACGATAATATGGTAGTCTGGGGTACCTGTACCGATTCATTCAAAAAAATCCCACTAGTTAAGAGTGCGTTTTAAAATGTAAAACGATAAGTGTACTATTCCTGCTTCAAGACTAACCATATGATTGGGAGCATTTTTTTGACACAGAAGACTGGATTCAAATAATTGAGTTGACACTTTTCCAGGGATGTGTGTTCTCTCAGCCCCCACACTTCTGTAGAATAAGGGATCGTCGCATTAACAGTTGTTTCTAATAATTTAATTTTTAAGTATCAGTTGCAAGACTTGCCTTTTCCTAATAAGTTTTTGACTATAATTGTAGCTGTTTTACCTTTTCTTAAATTTTCTTTAGCTGCTAAAATGAATTTTCCTGAGAAGGAAAAAATTGTACCTATAAGTATTGGTACTGAGATACCACCTCAACTCTGTTGTTCATGTAATGAAAATTTATACCACTGGGTAGTCTCCCTCTATGAACGCTAGAATCTTTATTTTATTTACATTTACAAACAAGGAATATTTCTTGCAATATACTTGTAGGTGTTGCAGCTTGTTTGTTGTTTGACGCACAAAAGCAATACCTAATGGCTTAAATGGAACGGAGTATACGTAAATCAACACAATACATAAAAATTCTAAAATACACGCAAATGCATACGTTGATTTATTAACAGATTCTATAACCGGTGTGTCAAAAGAAAGCTACTTTAATTACATATATAGTCAAGAATCATACACTATTTATTGCGCAATGCCATTATTACAAGGAGAATACTCTAGTTGAGGGGCAACAATTAATAAATTCGGGATTAATTACTACATGTGGTGTAACTTGACTTAGCATTGGAGCCTGTTTTAATGACAGTTTGACACCTATATATTATATTGTTACATAATATTTAAACAGACAAATAATTGCTAAATAAATGAAACTATAAATTACATTAAAATAAATCACTTTACTATCAATAATTGCATTAAAAGTACATAAAAGAAAAATTACAATACAATCGTTCTTTGTGAAATGCAAAAAGCGAACATATTTTTTTATTTATCATGTTTTGCGATCAGGCCGGCGCTAGAATTTAAGCTGTCCTCGTCAAATATCCAGTTTGCGATATATTTATTTATTTATTTCTTTTTCATACATTCAATCGATCAACTTTTTCTTCTTTGTTAAAAATTATGGAATGATATTTCTTGAATTTTTGTTAATTCACTAATTTTTAATTCATTTACAAATGAAATTATAAAATCTATTCACGAGAACTTCTATTTTTGTTAAGCGACACAATGGTATGCGGTATATTTTGTAAGTCCTACTAGCCGCCATTAATTTAGTTCCCTAAAATTCCGCTGGTGTCGCATGCTATTTTGCGACATGTGAGTCTAGATAACTGACGTAAAGCCTAGACCTTCAGTATTCTTTACGTTCGGATTTTTGCTTCCACACACTACTAGCTACCAAGACGTTCACGAAAACGGCCACCTTCAATTCACATATATTTCTTTACTAAACGTTCTCTTTACATTAGCTCAGAATTCCCGAACCATCTTATAAGGACGAACACTGAATCTCACTTTCGCAAAGTTTTCTGCAGACCATACATTCTTCATATACCAAAGTGTTCCTCATATACACATACGCAGAGATAAGATGGGAAATATTTAAATTTTTCCAGTGAAAACTTAGAATTCACCTTTTCAAGTTTTAGAATGTTCAAACAGGTAAATTTATTTGCATGAATTTGATGTGTCAAAAAGTTTGTAGTTTTTAGCAATGTAACAAACCAATAATAATTCAGAAAATACATATTTGCCTCAATCTTTACATTTTGTGAGTTAAAATTGTGTTAAAACAGAACTATGTTTAAGGTTTAGACCGCTTTCACTCTAAGCTATTCGCAATCGTAATTTAAAAAATCCCTCTAGTGGCGCAAATCAGTACTATGACAAGCAATCGTACAAGCGCCATTTTAAATAAGTGACAGCTGAGTTTGTAGTGTAGTAATTAACAATTAAATATTTTAACTTATCGCCTTCATATAAATAAGTTTTTAAACTCGGTTTGTATACGTAGTCAAAGAAACACAGTGAACAATGTGAACTATCATATGTCAAACCCATCGTATGGCGGCCATCTTGTTTCGTAAATCAGCGCCTCTATCGTTAATTTCGATTGCGAATTCTGTCGCGCTTTTAGTGTGAGCAAATAAATATTATAATGAAAAATTAAATAATAGTAAACATTTAGTACTGAAACAAAATTACATGTGAAAGAAATATATAAAATGAATACTCGTAAATTAAAAAAAAAATTAGACACAGCATACGGCTGACGAGCATATCAGAGGTTATAAATTTGATGCCAGATTTGGGTTTTTGAGTGCGCTCGCATTTAAACTTGCCTCCATTGAAGTTAATGAAATTATACACCTATTATTTTTGTACATAAATTAGTTGTAACAAAAAAAAATCTGATGTGGCCAGCACATAACCTCTCGCAAGATATTTTACCTGGTTAATGGTTGTACGCATAAAACAAAAAATATTTTCAAATACAAATACGTATATTCGTGTCTCACTACAAAATAATTCTCACATATATTTGCAAAATCTATGGGATATTTTAATATAAATTATGTACAATACATACATTTTCTTTATATTCAATATCCTGAAATTTTCTTTTTCTACTTTCCTTTTCTTTTTCTTTATATTTGTCATTTTTTCGCAAATTCCTTTTATATTCTTTTTTACATATATTCTCTTGCGTTGCTGACTTTTTTATATGCAGTATAGTGTCGAGTCGAGTACTCGGGAAGTTACTAGTATACTGAGATAGCTATGAAAATGAATACTTGGAAGTGTTGAGGAGTATTGGGAACCTTTAATATATAAAAACAGTAACAACGAGTTGGAGTGGATACTCGGCATTGGTGTTGAAGAATTGCGGCATACGGACAGGTGGTGATACTGGATCGGACAGTTGAATGTGATAGAAAAAAATGGTAAAATAAATAGTAATATAAAGAAATAGTGACATAAATATAGTGATATAAATATTGCGTAAACAGTCTACAAGAGTCTGTAATAGACCGGCAGTCTAAGATTGGAACGCGTAGTGATATAAATGAACAGTTAGTTAAATAAAAGTATGAGAGTACAGTAAAATAAATTGCGTGAAAATAAATAGTCGTGTTAATTGTTTAAATGAATAAATAATGGTAGTGTTTAAGTTATTAATAGTAATTCTCTGATTTTTACACTGTACCAAAATAAATAAAAACGTTACAATAGTAACCAAAGCGTGAGTTCTGTGCGTCAGGTTAGGTTTTGCTGCAGTTTATTAGTTATAATAACAAATAAATGTCAGTCTTTATAAGTTTAAATCCACAACGCGTTTACAGCCGCTAGCGTTTAATTTAATATTAAGTTGGGTACATGGTGACATTTTCCTTGAAACAACAAGATCTCTTTCTATATCGAGCAATCTACGATACAGTTTTCAAAGCCTTTCTAATTTCTATATGGTTTTTGGAAATTAATTAAAATTATTTTCAATGGATTTTAGAAACCTATTGATTATTATTATTTAGACGTGAATTAATAAATTTTACTAAACAATAAATTTGTTTAAATCAATGTCCCCGTTATATGTAGCAAGATTTATATAAAATGTAATATTGCCAGTGAAACATTAATCATGATTCACGCCATTCAGATTGCCTGCAATTCATGAACATGTTCAAATAACACTTATTCATCTCTTCATCTTATTCATACCAAAGAATAACTCCTGATCTTGAACCGATTGGCTCCCTTATCTCTTTTTTCATTTACTTCATTATCGGAAAATCAGTTTGTGTGAATATGCATATGTCAAGTTCTAGACGGAATGGTTCACAGATCAGTGGAAATTGGAAAGCCCTTGAAGATAAAATTGATTCCTGGGTCTTCTTTAATGCTTGGATATCGCGATGGCTGTGGTCGATAGCGTATATCGCATTCAATATTTATTCGCTCTGTGTTATGCTGGTAATATTGCTATAGGTACAAAATGAGTAGGAGAATATGATGTTTTTTGTTTATTATTATGATGCTCTAGTTTTTGAAAGGAAAATACTAGTTCTGTTTTTGTAACAATTATTAATTATGTTTAACAATGTTCTGACCATTTTCAATGTATTCCTTGTTATATTTAAAAATACAAACTTTTGCTAATTCTTGTGTTGAAAATAATCTTAAATTGACATATCACCTGAGCAATAGTGCCAACTTCTTTTACCGGCCTCGGTCAGCAACAGCGCATTTTTGGACGATTTTGAGTTCTGTAATACTAGTCAAAATGAACGGAGGTACGAAAAATCTATTTATTTAATTATTATACAAAATTCAAAACTTACATAAATATTTAAATGCTGTTTACAAAACTTGTTCCAAATTAAAAAATTAGGTGGGTAAAATTTAATTTTGAAAAGATGTCTGATTAAGGTTTCTGTATCATAAATGAATTAACAAGTTGTATGTATATCTCTCTTATTTTCATTGACAAGAAGGACGCGTGATAGGGATAAACATGCTTGTCTTTCAAAAATTCATATTATTTCAAATACGTCAATACATGCCTTCTTAGAACGATGCTCGTTGTTAACAATACTTTCGCTGCACCTTAAGTTTATTTATTATTTCGGATATATTAACTTATGTTATTTTATGGCAGTATCACGACACTGTGACTATCTCATTTTTCATAGATTTGGTTTCACATTTTCTAATAAATTTAACATTTGATTTAATTTTGAATTTTTAATGCTTTTACTGTAATATACTCGTATATTTTTAATTAACAGTAGTATCTTATGTACCCCCATAAAAAGGAAACAACATTATATTAAAGAATTGCTTATATCTACTCTGTTAGAAATAAAGTTTTAAAAGATCATGTCAGACGCCGGGATTTGAACCCGGGACATTTACTTTCATTGGAGTAACGCTCCAATCAACTGAGCTATCACGATGGCTTACATGATCTTTCACTAGGGGATCTTTCAAAGTGCCTCACAATTGAGGATACGGTTACTCGTCACATTTATTAGATATGGGTTCAGAATACCACTGCACTTAATAGCTATTTACGGTAGGTAAGCATTTACGGGCGAGCTAGTACGTCACGGGTCGAGTCCGGCGGAGTGAGCCAAGTGAAGTAGCGAGACCGTAATGCAGCTACCGGCCGTGCGCCGTATACCATTTTTCCGTATTCTCAACTTTGATTCAAGTACTCTTAAGTATTTAGAAATACTCAGAGTATTTATAAGTACTCAGAGTACTTTTTATGTACTCGAAGTACTTTTTAGAGTATTGAGTATGAGTATTTAGATGAAATATCGCAAGTACAAGTAAAAGTAACAGATTTTAAAATGTAATCGAGTACGTGTACAAAGTACAAAGCTTGGACTTTAAACAGTATTTTCGAGTAAATGTACTTGGGTACGCCCAGCTCTGCAATCAGGTTATGAATATATTTCTATAGATTAATATTATTGATAAAAATGTAAATACAAGTTAATGAAAGGTTATAACATTTAATTTTTATAATTTCATATAATGTTATTATCGAGAAATGCGAATGACAATTTGTATATTAATTTGTTTTTGTGCCTTCGTCCGATATACTTTGATCGGCAAAAAAACTGGCATTACTGTTCTCGTGAAATGTCAATATCTGATTATTTTTAACATAAGAATAAGAGAAAATGTTACAAACTTAAGATTAAATTGTTATATGTACCTCAAATAAAGACGTTTTAAGTTAAATGTAATTACTCGTTTATTTGACTTGCTATGCAAAATATATTAAAAATGTTTTTTTGATTTTTAAATTTAAATCTTCCGTGTTACCAACGTAAAAAACTGTAGTAATTAATATTTGAATAATAAATTAAATCCATTTAATAAATATTTGGAGAAACAAAAAAATCTTGTATCACGTCCAGTAACGGTTTGCGAGATTGCGAGTGCTCGTATTTAAAGGCCAAAAGTGATTAGTGATACAAGTAACAATTAAACACTTGAATGCAATTATATTTTTGTTTCATTTACGATGAATATTAAACTGTACTATCATTCTGAAAGTAAACATATCTACATATATCAATTATTTTTCTAAAACAGAGGAGAATATTTCTTGTATAACTGGTCAAAATGGTATCATATTTAGATATTGAATAATATAGCACAGATTTAAATTTAGGTGATACAATAATGACCACTTATATATTATTGTTTTATGTAACTACATGGGTATAATTATTAATATTCAACATACATCATTTCCAAATTTTGATAAACAAACGAAAATCCCGAAAAACATATTTACCTAAATATGTAAACAATAAATAATACAAAATATTGATTACAGCCCGCATTCAACTGTTTCCAGCGTCTCTGACCTATGAAACAAAAGAATGAGGCGCATCATATAGCCGTAAGTCAAGTTCTCAATAGGCCGTGTTTTACATTTTCTTTCCAACCTCTTGAGTTTCATTCCAAACCGGATATTGAAAACATTTGACTATCTACTTTGTGTCTTTTGTTACTGTTAATGAAATGATGTGTTCTTGTTTATTTTTCCGATGTGGAATTGTTTTGCTGATAAGGCATCTTTTCAGTATTAGGTTGCTTCTGCTTTTAGTTTAATTGAAATTTCTTTGTAAAGTTTATTGTATTTTTTGTCTTTCTTTATGTACAACGTACTACTCGTATATTTCAGTGAAAGATATCGAATTAAAATTTAGTTTGTTTCGCCTAGTGACACATTTTCTTTTATTGTTTCTTTGCGGCTTTTACTTATTATTTAAAAAAATAGATTTATAGAACGTCTTTCATTCCTCAAAACTTATTCTTAATCGTATTAATACTAATAATAATTGTATTTATATTAATCAATTTCTTCTTTTGGCTTACATGTATGTACGTATGCATGTATTTGAATTCGGGCTATGAACACTTCTCGCGTTATGTACCTATACCTAGTATAGAGTGACTTTATGGCACACAAACTACTATTGCCATATGTTTTGTCGCCGCCCCGGCGCAAGCCATTGTTACAATCCCTAGCCGGTGTCCAACTGCTAGGGACTACGGATTGTCAAGTGAATAATTCTGTCCCAACTTGAAAAACCTGACCTAGTTTCAAACTCACAACCCATATTATTCTGGTGCTAACATATCAACTTATATTATTGTTTAATTCGGGCCAATGTACCTACATATATGTATCAAGGCTACAACTAATTTAGTGGATGACTAATTATAGCCAATTACAATATAGAATATTTGATTACAATAATGAAAATGTTTAATCACACAAAAATTGATTTGGTACTGTATGTTTTTAATAATATGGGTATATATGCATAGGTATACGATTTAAGACTGCATATAATTTAGTAATACTCGGAGGTATATATCTGATATCCCTTAAAAGATTTTTTTATTATAAATTACAACATAACAAATTAACCAATGAGCTTAAAAGGTCAACGTAAGCAAAATTTAATGAAACATTTCAATTCAAATGACAGTTATGAGCCGGGAATATTTCTCACGATCTTACGTTACCCACTGAGATATCTGGTGGAGTAGTGGATGTCAACTTTGCAATGCAAAGACGATATTTATTTATAAATTAAATATGATAAGTTGGCATTGACACACCTGTAATATTTATACACACACCGTAGTGACAGATCAGATCAGTGACATAAGTTCTAAATTCAAAAGCAACAAGTTCTGAAGCTGCTTTAAACTGTACATCTTTTTCATATATACAGACTGGTTTATCAATTTAGTTATTGTTCCTTGACAAGTTACTGTAACACGAAACTTGTTACATAGAGTTGTACAATTTATTATTAATAAAATAATAGAAGTCTTGCGAAGTCCATACCTTTAAAATTTTGTTTACGTTGGTGCAACCGGAAATAAGTCAATATTTGTTTACTATATTTCCTTGGCGACGGAAGACGGAATTTAATAATTTCACTTACATCCATAAGAATATTGTAGCAGGAAGGATAGAAAATAAATTCAACTCAACAACCCAAGGTTCTTCCAAACCAACGCGAAATATTCGCAGCGATAGCGAAACTTTCAGTTCCAAATTGTCGTCGACTGAAAGTACATAGCAATAAATGACAGTCTTCACACTGGCGCAAAGTTATCGCACAAAAGTTCGCGAAAATGAAGCGATTTATTTACTTGCGCTATGTATGCTGCATGCACTGTTATTGTCACCGACGCTCGTTATTCACTAGTGATTTCATTATGACATTTAAGGAAAAATAGATGGATAGATATATAGATAGATAAAATATAAATTTTTGTTTATTTTTGTAATGTATGAAATCATTGTTTATCTTGTCGAAATTGTGGCATCAGAGAATAAAGTTCTCCGTAATCCTTATGCTACGATTTTATAAATGAATACACTTTCTTTTCTTTCTTCCGATTAATTCAAAGCGGTATACAAATAAAAATTTGGCATAATATGTATCGTGTAGTGTCTACAGTCTAAACTAAAAAAGCAAAGAATAAAAGTGTCTCTTCCTTCATCATCTGATGTGGAGTACATTGTTGCAAATGCTACTACTAATTTCGTTGTTGCTTGCCGCAATGAACGCGAAATTATCGTCGTCGCCACCGTTGCGAATCTTTCGCGTAGACTTGAGAGAGCCTTTTTTTACACAACGCTATGTAAACAAATTTAGGTAGGTAACTTAAAGAAATTAGTTACATATTACATATAATTCTTTTGACAGGATGACAAGCCGTATTTTATAAATACTTCTCGAATGTTAAGACGTATTTACATTCCTTTTTGATTGTAGCTTAACTATACTCTGGAGTATAAAACAAATAAATCTCCACGTACTGGTACATTACTTATACTGTCTAGCCAACAGTTTGAATGAATATATTTTAGTGAGAGATAATTTCTGCGTACTCACAAATTATTCGTCAATGTGACATATGTAGAAACTAGAGCTGGACGACGATTGTGATTTCGCAGGACTACAATGGGTCAAGACGTGAATATTTTTTAAATTTTGAATTACGATGGCGTGAGCGTAAGAGACAAGAAATTTGTCGTGAGTGATAGGACGTGCGTGATATTTTATCGAAGGTTGGTTACACAGTTTTTCAATCTTTCGTTTATATTCTTATTATTAAAAAAATTAAAGAACATGTAACTTTCTACTGGTTCGTCTTCATCCTTTTTCTGAATAAAAATATTGAGAAAAATGTGAAACACTGTCGCCATTTTATTCTGGTCTGAAATAAATGCAAAATAAAATGTAATGTGTTAGCGAGAACTTAGTTTCATGCATATTCTTAATTTTTTACTTTAATAATACAGTCGATAAAAATTATTTAGTATCACTTGCTAGAATAAACCCAAAAATTTAAATCAGGCTTGGTCAATGTTCGCTTTATTTCAAAAATATTGTAAAACATGTAAATTTATACAAATTTATGCATAGAAATATGTTATAATTCATTGATAAGATCTTTAAGACTTATTGAAGTCAAAAAATATTTGATTTATTTAATTTAAATTTACTACCCCGTAGCGAAACTTGATTTTGGGTAAAAATAAAACACATTGCTTACATATCTATATTGATATAAAAACAAAAATTAGAATGTGCAATCCTTTAAATATAAAGTGAGATTTTATAGTTTATTTTGTTTATTTTAAATTTTTAAATATTTTTTTATATAAAAGTACCTATTTAGAATTAAATAACGTACTGAAAGTTTATTTTGTTTATTTTAAATTTTTAAATATTTTTTTATATAAAAGTACCTATTTAGAATTAAATAACGTACTGAAGTGTGACAACTCATTATATAACATGTTTACGAAATCACCGTGTAAGGTTGGAAATATTCCAGGCATAAAGTATAATTTCCACTTTTAAAAGTATTGGATAGTCGTTTTCATTATTGTAAATTTTTATTATTTTTGTTGCAATCAATTTTTTTCATTTAATAATCTAATGGAATATAATCTGTATAATGCCCGAAAGATATTTGTTAGACTATTTCCAGAACATTAAAATTCAAAAAATCATAATATTTGACTGTAATAGGTATTCCGAATTGTATTTACTGTTACCTCTTTATAATTTCCTTCGTTAATTTTACGCATTTTGTATGCCCAGTCGGTTAGTTTTTGGCCAAAACATTATCTGACATTGTATTATCAAATTAATATCTTCTTTCATCACAAAATATTTTAAACTGCTTCTATATATACGCTTTAGATCTTTTAGTATTTACAGAAATCTTTTTCAATGCTATTTTCAATATTTTCATATGAAAACGTTCCAAAATGATTCATTTTGGTATGATTATTGGCGATCAATGCTAAGCGATACTCTATCTGGCGGATTAAAATGAAACTAACAATGCTGTGATAAGTTGCGCGGTTACGCCATTACCTCCTGTGGCCATTATTTATTGAAAGTTATTTTTCTGCATATTTTCGTTAAATAATTATTATAATTTCATAACTTTTCGAAGAAAGGTGAAGTAATGGTTAAAATTGAGAAAATTTTTGGAAAAACACAAATTAAAGCTTGCTTATTGAAACTTAATATTGGAAAACTAGTGATTTTGCCGTACAAATCTTTGAAACAAATTTCCATCAAGAAACCAAGTGTGAATATTTATAAATAAAAAAATATTCCGTGCTAAAAATCAAACCTCGAGTGGTATTTGTCAAGGTAATTCTACGAGTAAATATCATTTGAACGTCATTATTTGTTATACTTCGTTTTTTTTTTAATTCAGTGTGAAGAGGAAGGATTTGCATTGTTGTAATCAAATATTTTACATATTTTTTGGTACATGGAAATCACACAAATGAACCTTTATTGTTATGAAAATGTATTTATTTATAATTTTCGCGTTTCATACATCATTATTATTTTTTTTTCTACTGCCACTACTGGAAGTGGGTCATCACAGAACAGACTACTAACAATGTAAGTTCGCGATTACAAATAGTGTTACGTAATGAACTTTCATTACATAACACTTTTATCACGTAACACTTTTACGTAATGACAACCAAATTTAAGTTGGCAGGACTGATTGTTGGGTTAATATAAGATTTGTTCGCGGTAGCGATCCCCGACTAGTTTGAGCATCATACGCATGCGCAGTTTCATTTCAGTTGTTCGCGGTACGACTCCGACTGACACCTGATTGGCCATTGTTGGTCACGTACTAATCAGACCAGTCAGGGTGATGCTCAAACTAGTCCGGGATCGTTACCGCGAAAAAACCTATTATATTATGACAACAATAAATATTTCAGTCAGTTGCAATAACTAACGTATCTTAATTTTTTTATGATAACAATAAATATTTCAATCAAATTTGCAATAACTAGCGTATCTGAATTTTGTTTTAACTTACAAGTATAATGAGTGGTCGGAGAAAAAGTATAGTACATAATTCGAGTTGTAAAGCAATTAGGCACTTGTGGAATTACACATTCGCCTGGCGGCTCGTGTGTAACTTTTCCACTTAGAACGTAATATGCTTCTTACAACTCTCGTTACGTAATATACTATTATCAGATTAATAATAAAAAGTTTTCCAGAAGCTGCAATTAAAATCAATCATGGTGGGTTGCATGAAACTATTTATCAGTTCGTTAGCAACTAACGGTTCGCTAAGTTTCGAAAAATCGTTGCATGAACGTCATATAATTTTAAAGATTCGCTAAACAGTCCTATAACTTATAGGGATGATTTCCGGCTTATAAATATTTAACGGTTCAATAAATTGATTTTGACGTTAAATGTCGACATTGCATGAACAAATAATTGGTAAAAATTTAAATTTTAAATTCAATAAGTACTAATTAAAAGGTAAGTAAATAATCGTATATACTATATACTCGTATGCATTTATTATACCACAATATATTTTAAATTCATTTTGGTAGAACTATGTCATCCTCATCTTCTACCTATGAAGAAATGATTTTGGAAATATTATAACTTCTTCCAAGACCACGAATATTTCGTGATAGATCAAATCCCCTAGAAAGTTTCGACAACATTGATTTCAAATTACGATTTAGTTTTAGCAAAAATACGTTCATGTGTATTCTGCATATAGTGGGGCCATATTTTGTAAAAAGAATGAAGTTTTTTAACTGTTCAACAGTTCTTATACCGGATTCTTGTTGAGAATTAAAACTTTTGCAAATATCTGCCCAAGCTTCCAATTTACTTTTATTTGTCGTGCCGTCAGTTTTCTTGTTCTCTATTACAATTAAATTTTTTTAAATAATATCCTTTCGGTAAAATTTCGGCTCCTATTTCTTTTATCCATTTTCAACAATAATTTCTTATCGAAAGACACGTTTATGACAATGACAGTTATTGTACTGATACTGTTGCTAGGTAAACAATTCATTAGCTAAAGATTCCAATATTGTTTTCATGCAACCGTTTGAATTTTAGCGGTTCGCTAACTTTGTAGGATCGGTAACTATAGAATCAATAAACTATTTATTGAACAGTTTTCTTGCAACCCAGCATAAGACTTTTAATTTTTACTTTGATATTGTTGCTAGATTCACTAATATAAAAATTAAAAAATCTGCTGTGGCCAACACAACACTTCCCGCTATTTAATTTTCATATTTAAATATACATACTTACATATTTAGTTATACTAGCAACTGTATTAAACTCCATTCCATATAATTATAGTTTATTTTCTTTTTAAAACGTTAATATTATTAATTTGGAATGATTAGTTCTTTGACAGTGACATTTATCTATCAGTTACATATATTTGAGATATAAACTGTCTAATCAAGTAGTTGTGTTTGTTTGTTTGTGCTTTAAACAAACACAACTACGTGTAACCGACAGATAAATGTCACTGTCAAAGAACTAATCATTTCAAATTCATAATAGTAACGTTTTAAAAAGAAAATAGTAAATAGAACCATATTATATGGAATGGATTTTAATACAGTTTCTAGTATAACTAAATATGTAAGTATGTATAATTAAGTAAATAAAAATTAAATAGCGGGAGGTGTTGTGTTGGCCACATATATAAAAATCAGTTAGATTAGAAATACGACTTTTCTCTATTTTCTTTTTAACTTTGTTAATTTCAGTTATGTACGACATCTACTTATAAAAATGTTTAACAGTTTAGTAAAACTGTTATGTTTAATAATTTAGTAAAACTATTACTCTCAAAAAGTATCTTATTCACAAGTTATTATATTGTAAATTTTAAATTTTTCTACAAAAACAACAATAATTTTATAGAGATGACACAAATTTAGTCTAGGTATAGGTATTGGTTGTTTTTGAAGGTAACGTGCAGACTAATTTTTTAAAATGAATGTAATATACATTAAAATTCTTTTTATTGATTTTCCTGTTTACAACTTATCAGTTTCTTATAAAACCAATGATTTTTCTATAAAAACTACTAATAAATAAGTAATTGCACATCATTATTTAATTTCACTTGCTTAACATCCATTTTCTAATATTTAATCATGAACTTCAAGTAAACTGAATTACAAAAATCTTTAAAAGTAAGGAAGGTCATTTTTTTCTATCTCAGATTCAAAATAGTGGACTAAGGTTGTTTTGTCAGAAACTCCTCAATTTAACCCCGGTTGACCCGAAATAAATTTATAAAGTCCGCTTCGCAGCAAATTACATTAGCAAATATAACTTGTAATAATGAATGTACCTGACAGCTCGTATTATTAAATTCCAGTAACATGCAAATACATTTGTCCCGATTCATCTTTTCTTTGACTTTTCACTGTCAAATTTCAGGCATTATGGAAATCTCTTTAAGCCTATTATTCCCTCGGAATAATTTTACAATTTTGTGTCTCTTGTTGGAGCAAACTGTCATCGTTATCAATCATTCGCGCCGTATGATCAGCGCTAGGATAAAATTCTGAAACTATATTTCGCACTTTCAGTGACGGTCATTAGAGGAACATATATTCCGGGGTATCGAGAACATGATTTATAAAACTCGGTCAATACATCACAAGTATTGGCTGCGGCTCTCTCGAGGATAATCAATCATTTTTACTAGTACGAGTACGTCAGGTTCATTTTTATAAATCGATGTTGGAATCAATTTCACATAGGGTTAGTGATACGAATACACTGACAAATGGAATATTATTTGTATAAATAAACATCAACATGCATTAAGTGATTTCACTATAACATAATGAGATAGCAATACCAAAATCAAAGTTGAGACGGCCCTACATAGTATCGAAGTAAAACATTATTATTGTTATTAATATCTGTTTTTAAAATATTTTAAAGTACATCGTGTCAGAACAAAACTACTTGCTATTCTTGATGCGTCAAAAAGTACTCAGCAAGTTTAGCAGCTGTTATCTCATTATTGAAGACAAATAAAATGAATTATAAACATTAAGTTAACATTCTCTTGATAATTTTATGTTTCACTTTTTCAACTACTTAATAATATGAGAAATGAGAATAAGGCTTTACCTTGCAAAAGTTCGGGCATTTTTTATATTGGATGTGTTTTATATTTAGAGGTCACAATAGAGACTTCTAGTTTTCTAAAATATTGCAGTTTGCTTGCGCCGACGAAAAAAAAAAGTTTTTCTAATGGTCTAGTTTGCTCTCTATTGATTATACTCGTAAAAAATCGACAAGAAAACAATTTTCCAAATAGACTATATCATATAGTCATATTTTAACTATCTTAAATAAGAAGACGAAAATATACATAATTAATTAATATTTGTTTCAAAATTGATTAGGTCGCAAACTACAAGCAATTAAAATTGATTACTAATTATATGTTGTGTAGTAGAGATCCTGCGAGATTTAGTGATGTAGATGTGTGGCAATAGGATCAGTTTTTTTAAAAAATATTTTTTTATAATTTATTCAAAGGACGTTTCGATGCTGGTCCGTCACCATCTTCAGCTTCTACAATATATTGTTGTTAATAGTAAAGGTTTTACAAATATTGAAGATGTCTTACCATAACGAAATATTTATAAATATAAATTGTTAAAAAACAATATTTTTTTTACATAAAAAACTTTTTTTCCATTACAGAAAAATGTGTCAAGAACAAGTTGTGACTTAGTAAAAAATCTGATGTGGCCAGCACATTACCTTCCGTCAGTTGCGTCAGTTCTATGTATTTTGTACAAATTTCATACGGAAAGTTCCTTGCTAAATTAACTATTCTATTTCCTGTACATTACCTTCCGGCAGTTGCATGTATTTTATGCAAATTTCATACAGAAAATTATTATTTTGTGACGTTTTCTATATACAGTGTAATGTATCTGCAGAAATAAAAGATTTATTATTATTATTATTTCTTGTACATTACTTAAAGCAGTTGTATGTATTTTATACAAATTCCATACAGAAAGCTTAAGATCCTATACCTATTTCCAGTAAAATTATAAGACAACCACACTATGTCAATTTCACTTGACACTGACATCTTTCAAACAAAATTTTCTTAATATAGTAGCTGTTTCCACAGCTATGGCTACTTTATGAAATTGAATTTCTTTATAATTTTTTAACTCTATATCCATTTAATATTATGTATAAAATGCAATCAAATCGTATAGAAAATAAAATATTTTTTAATATTTATAATAACATTAAATGTGAAAAAATGATATTTAACATAGTTTTTTCAAGAAAAACTGTTAAAATCTTCAAATGATGGTACTTCCGGTTGTCCAATTCTAACCAAAATCTAATCAGCTCTTCGCATGGATGTAACGAAGAGAAATACGAAAGAATTATAATTTTTTAGAATTCTAGTATGGAAGTTATCGTAGACGAAAATTTTGTTACACACACACACACACACACACACACACACACACACACACACACACACACACACACACACACACACACACACACACACACACACACGGACACACATACATACATACATACATACATACATACATACATACATACATACATACACACACACACACACACACATACAGACATCATCGTAAAAATAGTAAAATCGTATTGTAGGGACCCTAAAACGTGCTTATTCATCAAAAACTCACCAACGAATTTTTTGACCAAAGACAATACCTTCCTTACCTAAAGGTAACGGAAGGTAAAAAGCAGTACCAATATGTAATTATGTATGACGCGTTAGGTCCTAAGAATTTGATTGATCGCCTGATTTTAAAAACGAGATTCGCGCGTCTTTTGTGTTTACCTTTGAAAGATTATGAACTGTCACGTTGTATATAACCTAACAAAAAAATTACAATTTTATGTTCCATGAATTTGTTTAATTATAATATCTAGTAGTATTAAAAATAATAATGCATTAATTAAATTAATAATAATATTATCTAATAAAAACAAATAAACACTAGCGCCATCCGCCGTCATATTTTGTGTCATAATATTGTCAAACTGTTTCATTGTTCTATAATCTATTAAGAAAAAAATGCTTATCAATTATGTTATTTATGCTTAGTAATAATTTCTTCGTAAATATAACGTATAAATTTTTATATGAAAATATTTCAGTTATGCAAACATGAAAAAATCTGGTGTCTCTAGAACTAACAGTTTGTCGACCACTAGAAGTATCAGCTACGCCACGCAAGAAATTCTTAACTTTAAATATTCATATCTCGCTTATTACGTAAATTTTTAAGTCGCGTTTGCACCAAAATTCTTATTTCTTCCTGTTCTTACAGATTTTTTACCTTCCGTCACCTTCAGGTAGGGAAGGTATTGTCTTTGGTCAAAAAATTCGGTGGTGAGTTTTTAATGAATAAGCACGTTTTAAGGTCCCTAGAATACGATTTTACTATTTTTACGATGATGTCTGTATGTGTGTGTGTGTGTGTGTGTGTGTGTGTGTGTGTGTGTGTGTGTGTGTGTGTGTGTGTGTGTGTGGATGTGTGTGTGTGGGGATGTGTGTGTGTGTGTAACAAAATTTTCGTCTGCGATAACTCTAATACTACAGTTACAAAAATTATAATTTTTTCGTATACTTCTTCGTTACATCCATATGAAGAGCTGATTAGATTTTGGTTACAATTGGTCAACCGGAAGTACCATCATTTGAAGATTTTAACAGTTTTTCTTGAAAAAACTATGTTAAATATAATTTTTTCACATTTGATGTTATTATAAATATTAAAGAATATTTTATTCTCTATACGATTTGATTTTATACTTAATATTAAATGGATATAGAGTTAGAAAATTATAAAGAAATTAAATTTCGTAAAGTAGCCATAGCTATGGAAACAGCTACTATATTAAGAAAATTCTGATTGAAAGATGTCAGTGTCAAGTGAAATTGACATAGTGTGTTTGTCATAATTTTACTGGAAATATAGGATCTTTTGCTATCTGTATGGAATTTGTATAAAATACATACAACTGCCGGAAGGTAATGTACAAGAAATAGAATATTTAATTTAGCAAGGAACTTTCCTTATGAAATTTGTACAAAATACATAGAACTGACGGAAGGTAATGTGCTGGCCACATCAGATTTTTTTAAAATGATATAGGACCCTATTGCCGGTTAGCCGGTTGGAAACACAATTTTGTATTGCGACACCTCTCAGAATTGGTATGAATTAATTTAACTAAATTTTAAATACAATATTATCAAGTTACTGTGTTCATAAAATTTTACTACTTTATTACTTATTCAAGTATTTTTTGTTTAAACTAAATAAAGTAAACAATTTTAACGACGTTATTAACGTTGAGTTTGCCCTGATCTTTTAGAGCTTTTTTAGTTGCATGATTTACCACTTTCAAAAAAAGCTGCATGTTTTTAGAGTTCTGTTTCATTATGCACCCGTAATATTGTAATAATCTCAGAATTGATGTTCCAATAAGCAAAAGTACTCATATGTATTTCTAATAAATATAAACCTCTTTTATACCTATTATTTTTAAACAATCGTATATTTTGATGGCTCATTTCAGCATTGAAAAATCTAATACTGCTAATACCGTCATTTTATTATCCTTGCTAGAAAGTAATGTGAATATAAAAACGAAATTTTAGCTACCATTGTCTTAAACAAGTTTTGTTGTATAAGTGTGCGCGTAATTTCGACAGTTGAAGATTAGTCAACATATTTTTAAAACTCTACAATTTCAACGTTTCTTTTAAAACATTCCTGTGTCCTGAAAGTGGCTAAAATTATGGCAGAAAAGTTAAAGTTATAGTATTTGTTACTATTGGCAATTTCGTTTAACTAACAGAATGAGCCCTAAGCCGAATCGCTAAACACATTTTTTCGCAATTTAGTAAAAAGTCTAAATTGTATTTAGAATCAACTCAATTATATTATTTATTTAAGGATAAGTAGAATGTGCTCTATATCCAGCATATTCACCGGCCACTAAGTACTATGAACTTAAAATTGACAAGTGTAATGTAATTGTTTGAAGCTCAATTTTTAGCACTTGGCCAACTTCTTAAATTTGATGAAAAAATTGACAAATGTAAAACAGGTATAATTGTTTTAAACAGTACAGTATTTTTAAACATGTAATCAATTTTATTTTTGACATATGATCTCTTTCATTAAGTGAAATTGTGAAACGCAAGATATACCAAGATTCCACGATTTGTGCTGAATCAAATTTATTGTCGTCAAAAAGCTTCTTTCTGAATTAGCATCTTTCAATCTTAAATATCAAATTCAATCACTTTTGTTCCGAATTCCCATACAAACTAAACTAACATTATGTCATTACTGCGTCATTCGGAGTTGTATTTATGTAAAGCAAGTCTAAATACAAACTAAATAACAAATGACAACGGACACGAGTTAAATAATAAATTGTGCATTAAAGCAACAGTGGCTCTCTCATTTCTTGTTCAGGTGACCGCTAAATTGACCTTCGTTGTATCTTTATGGTTTCTCGATGCATATACGAATTCATAAATTACAAGGGGAGGTCGCTACCTAGGACTCCGAAATAATGAAAACAGTATCAATGTGCATTATATTATAAGTAGCTGGTACCCTACCTGAGTGACTAAGAGTTCTCGCTCATATTCTGTACGTATTTACTAAGTAATGATATAAACAGCAAAATAATTGCCAGTCATCTTAAAAGTAATGGTGCCTTACACTTGAAGAAATTTGTGAAAAAGTGTGCTTTGTTCTTTTAAATTGTAAACTAGTTGTACAACAATATTTAAGATAGGCAATGTGACGGTGTACTGGATCCGCCACAATCAGATATATTTTTATATTGTTTTAGCAAAAGTTAAAATATTAAAATCAACATCTTTCTTTTCTCGGTCTTGTCCCACCAGACAATATATTATGCATATACGCTTGTCTTATCTCATCGTTCTTCGTTTACCCTCACACAAGTCCTTGCTTTACTTCTGACACGAACAGAACATCGCTCGCCTCGCACACAGCGACACGGTTGTGGCGCGGCAAAGCGGGTTTAACGAGTTCTGTGATTAACCACAGCGCGGCGCTAGTGTCGCTTTCATTATATGTTTTTGTGTCCGCCACAGGACTCACAGGAGCGCTGAATATACGTCTGATTACTTTCAACTGTTTCAAGATGTTGACAAGGGATTGTCATGTGATGGAATCGTTTCTTTCTTGTGAAAGGCACGCTGGTATAAAATTACATGTAGTAGATGTAAATGACGTTTGATAAAAAAAACTTTAAAGGAAAATTGTGGTTGTGTAATTAAGAGCACATTTTAGAAACATGTAAACTTTGTTCAGTTTTCTATATATTCTTTATGATTATAACATATCTATTCCGCGTGAAAGATTTCTTTGTTTCAGGGTAATTTTTATGAAAATTTTTAGTATTTTTATTATCACATAATGTCCATGATAACATGTTCATCATGCAAATCTTGAGAACTTTAGAGACTAGAAAAATACGAAGTTAGTTATTGTCTAATTTAGTGATGTATATTTATCCGGACAAAATGCATAGGTTACTAGGTATATATAAACGAAAATGTTAATTTTCCAGTTTTATATTTTTACAAATAACTTCCAAGTATAAAAATAATATTGACTTTTGGTTACACTTCTTTAAGGCATATTTTCATGATCTTTAGAATGGTGATGTTCGATTTTTTTTATCAGTGTTGAATTTTGAGTTGTGATATCAATACCAAAGTTATGTTTATATTAGCGTCTTACCCCATACACTCATCTTAGATGTTACACCGTTGTAAAAAAAACGAAGGATATGGATAATTTATCTATGTCCATTTATTTTAAACGGCAAAGATAACAGTAATAATTATTAAAATTTTGGACTGAAAACAATGCTTATGACAATTAAATAAATTAAATTACAAGTTAATTATTATCAACTTTTTTCTAAGTTTATTTCCATCTTTTTCATTCATATTTTTATTTTACTGAGCAACGCAATATTTGGAATATTTTCATTTTGAATATGCCATTGCCTACTATGACGTTCATGTAAAAATATTATAATTAATTGGACTGAATGATATTTTGAGAATTTATTAAGAAATTATTATAAATAAACTGCCATTGTGTTTACCTTATAAATTTAATAGTTGTTGTATTTTTGCCCTTTTAAACAAATGGACATGAACAAAATATTATACATCGTTGAAATGCAAAAAATATTTTATGTTAAATGCAGTAACTATTTTACACATTCTTATAAAAATGATAATTGGCATAATAACTCGAATTCTAGGAGTGTTAAAATATTGAGCACCATTAACTGGTCTTTTATTGGGTAAATTTTTGTCTAAGTTAACCGTTTTCGTTTCGTATATACCTATATTATTATTAATACGTAGGTAGTTCTAGACGTTATCCTGGATTTATTGGTAATACTTGATTGCTAGTATGATGTTAGGGATGATGAGAAATAATTGGAGATGCAGTCTTGGTAAACAGTGTTTATTAAACAGTTAAAAGTTAATTAAATTACTATTTAATAAACACTGTTTACCAAGTCTGCATCTCCAATTATTTCTCATTATCCCTAACGTTATCCTGGGTATTCTGAATAATAGGCGAATTACAATTCTAATGAGATACAAATTTTAAAAACGTATTTTAATTTTTAAATTTCTGAACGACCCATTAAGGTCCTATTTATAATACAGGCAACCAAGAATAATTCACTGTTTTATTATGAAAGCAAATAAAGAAAAAAAATGTTTCAAAAAGTATATTTAATAAAAAAATCAATTTTTACTTTTACCGCAAACATTACATCCATTTCATAAAGAAGATTAAGTCGGCGTTCTTCAACCTTTTCTCAAAGAAATTAATTAGTTCTATTTATTATTCAGAAGCGTAACTATAAATTTGAAGGACAACATAATATGTGTATACATTTTGATTCCTAATTCTGTTTTATTCTTCCAGGAAAGGGCACAAGTACAACACGAAATATTGAACTTCTAGCTATTTTCAAATATATTCACAGAATCTGCATCTATTCTTATTACTCTAATCTACCACCCATTCAGTCATCGTTTTTATAAAAATAAATTTTGATAGTTAATAAGCGTTTATTAAATTAAACTCTTCTTATGAAACAAGCCTTGTGAATCTTATGAATGAAACAAGTTTCGTTAATTTTATTTTGCTGCTAACTTTTCCTTAATATGTAACTAATTTTTATATGCAACGATTAACGTTAAACTGTTAAAATACGAGTAAATACGATAATATTTGATCTAATGTAGCTCGTAAAATAATATAATAAAATTCATATGTTTTCGGTAGTTACTATATTAATAGATACAGGACAAATTTAAAATTTAAATGTACATAATTTCACCAATGTGTACGAAAATAATATAATTTTTGCTTGAGAATGTAAATAATATTCCTTTGGTGTACTCCACATATTTGCATACGTATGTGTATTCCTACATTTTCTATTTATACATTGTACACGTATAGGAACATATAATATTTTTCAGTCATTATTTTATTTGCATTTTTTTGTATTAAATGTCCCACCTATAAATATAATGTATGTATTAAATTGTCAGTTTTTTCATTGCTCTTAAATACGAGCAAAAATGTAAACAAATTTTAGCAAGAGAATATACCAACTTCTGTACAGATAGGTAGGTAAATTAGTTGGAATTAACCTGGCAGTGAAACTAAAAGAATAAATCATGTATAATCCTTTAATAATCTTACTGGTCTCAGGTGTAAATACATCGGAATATTCTTTTTAATTAAGTATTTAAATTTTATTTGTTTCCAATTTTTTTATTTCCCATAAAATTAACATCTTTTACTAATTGTTTTTGAAACTAAATTTCTTTTTCCATAATAAATACACTCAATCTTTATATGTATATTAAAAATTAATATATTATGTACCTATTTAAAGATTTTAATAATTTATAGGCAAATTCATTTGATTGGTTTTTAATATAAAAAATTAATAGTATGCATACAATACCAAGTAAGACGTGCCCCATTTTGAAAGACTTGAAATAGATACTTAAATCATCTTGTTAGGAAAACTTACCTGTAACAAAAGAAAATACACATTAATAATGCATAAAATTTTTACATGATTACCAACAAAGTATATCAGCTTATACAGTACATATAAGAGTTGATTTTATTTGTTTATACAATATATCTAATAATATGACATTACCGATACCGATACCAACTGCCTCATTACAATCGCACATAAGCACTAATTTTTACATTTCTAGATTTTTACACAAATAAGAGATTGATTTATATATTCTGAATATTATTTACCAAACACACATAATATTTCATTATTAAAATTATTTCGTAAATATACATACAGGGTATCCATTTGAAACGGGCCACCATGGCTATCTCGTGAACTATAAGAGCTGCAAGGGTAAACTGGTTAACAATTTCAAATTTACAAAGCTAGTGTGAATAAAACAAATAAACAAATAATTTTTTTGTAAATTTATCTTTCTTCGTGGCACTTATACATAGTTCTCAAGATAGCAATGTAGCAATGGTGGCCATTTAAAATGAACACTCTGTATTTTATTAATGGTTGACAATTATTATGGTGAATTATCTAAAGTACCTACTCCTTTGCCCAACAAATTCATTGTTTAACTTATTTAAGTCTGTCGGTTAAGGAATAAGGTCATACTACTCGTATAAGTACATACATCAGTGTTTCCCCAACTTTTTATCTTCACGATGTCACGACCTCCTTTAGGCTTCAAAAATTCTTCGTGCCCCTCTAACTTCTCCCGAAATAATTAATTTCCTTTCGCGGTCTCCTCCACAATTTGATAAACACTGACATAAATAGATCTCCCTTTCTAGTAAAATAGGGGATCCCACCAAGTATAAGTAAAACTAAGACTATTAGTGAAAATCCGATGAAAAAAATCCTATTAATAAGCGAGTTATGGTCCCCCGAATTTTAAAAATATAGATGTGACGTCACGAATATAAGTTTTTATATAAAACTGTTTTCTGCGTGGATCTAAACTGTTCTTGAAATGTATGCTATTTTTAAATTACATTTATTAAAAACAAATTAATATTATAACACTGCACAATACTACATGTTTTATAATTGTAAGTGTATCAAAATTATTAAGTTAAACGCAAGAAATTTATATTCAAATAAAAACTGTTTGAGAATTGCAGTACTAGACTGGTAGCCACGTGTCCGCTATTTGAATTTGTCTACTTCACTTGGTAGTAGACTCCACTCCGTAACTCGGTATTCGTTATATATTTATAGGTGGTCTTTGAGTCGCCAATCAAAATAATGTACACTGGCTTGCAAAAAAATCGCGTACACCTGTTTTTTGCTGTATTGAGTCGGTCTCGATTATTAACTTGTCAATGTCATTAGTGTCAATTAAGATGCCAAAACTATCAGAAAACGAGAAAGTTAGTAAGTTAGAAGAGCGGTGGTCAATCAGAGCAATAGCAGAACATTTTAATATTAATAAAAGTACTGTTATGAGGGTGAAGAGTCGGTAGGAAAATAAAGAAAGTATAAGAAGGAAAAATGGTTTCGGAAGTCCAAAAATTTCCACCAATGAGCAAGATTAAGCGCTTGTAAATCATTTATGGGAAAATCCTTTTGGAAAAGCAAGAGACGCTGCATTTGCAACAAATTTCCCAGGGTCATGATCAACTGCATGTCGGAGGTTCAAAAATTCTGAATTGAAAAACTCAGCAAGTGCTAGAAAATATATTCTTATGATATATAAAATAGTGACATAACAGTGACAACTCCAATGACAGTTGATATATAACCTATTTTAAAAATTTCGTATTTACATACCTAAAAAAAGGTAAAAACTCGGTTACTTGATTTTGAAGGTGTACGCGATTTTTTTGCAAGCCAGTGTATATAGGATTCATATGAGTGACGAGCTGCTAAAACAAAAACCCCTTATTTCCGAAGTATTTCAATTATATCGTTTTATTTCTTTATTAATATTCATTATTAAGCGTGTACTTTCACTATTTTTTATTAATTTCTCTTAATTCGATTGAGCTGTAATCCCCTATTCAAACCACATTGGGTCATCTAGTGGCTAAAGTTCGAAATACAAATATTGGTACGAGCGCCACAAGTGTAAAGCTATGGAAGTTGGAAAGCTTCCAAGCTCCGTAATGGTGCGCCGCGCTGCGGTAGGACGCCGAACTAACAGTACAAGAGCTTTATCGATTTTGTTCACAGGCACAAAGTTTAGAGCTAGCGGAAACTTTACGAAGTTACATAAGTTGCGAAATATCTCAGTAGGTTATGTCGTTGGCATTATAATGGTGATAAAAATTTATTATTAAGGAGGTTTATTTTTATTATTAAGGAGGTTTATTTTAATAGTTAATTATACATATAGATGTCTCATTTTCAATGTTTTTTTAAGGTGTCCCGGGTAATATTAACGATCTTGTTTGAGAAAAATGTAATTGACATCGACTGTTTTGAAAATACTTCATAATCTCCCTTATTACGAAAGATGCAGATAGAATATATAGTCAGTAGGGTATGTCGTTGGCGTTATTATGGTGATAAAAAGTTATCAGAAGAAGATTTATTTTAATAGCTAATTATACATATAGGTGTCTCATTGTCAATGTTTTTGAGGTATCCCGGGTACAGAAAAATTTAATTGACATCAACTGTTTTGAAAATACCTTATAATCATGTTCAACATAGAATAACGTAGTATAATTGGATTTTTATCAAACCTAATTGTGGAACATATATTTTCTAATGTAAACCTATGTGATGTTTTATAAGCTTTTCAATGTTTGTTTTAAACATGAATAAAACAAGAATTATTAATTTAATGAAATGAAAATATTGAAATTAATTATGAAGAAATTAAAATAATAATTTGCAGTTTATTCTTTATTTATTTCTAATTTAATTTTTTTTTACTCATTTATTTAATATATGTATACAGGGTGCAAGCGAAACTAGGAAACGCATTTTTTTCGGAAGCTATTAGAGATATAAAAATACTATACAACAAAGTTGTATGAGACAAAGGAGGATATTTTTTTATAGAAGAAAATATTTTTTAATACCGGTGATTCGCAAGGTAGAGTACAAAGTTATATTTTTTCAAATGGGATTATATATATTTTTTACGCCTATTCGATAGCGTATTTTCTTCTGAATTCAATCATTTATATCCTTATATAATAAAATTATTGAGAAACATTCAATTGAAATTTAAATAAATTTTATTTCTAAAGTTATTTTTTCAGTAGGCTTGAATGAAAAAGAATGGAGATTAAATTAAAATGAAACAAAAATATTTGTTAATAACTATAAAAAAGTATTCTATCTGCGACAATAGGTATTATGCACTAAATAATTCAAATTCACAAATATCAGGTTTTGTTTTTCATACATAGGTAGCCTACTGAAAAATAACTAAAAATAAAATTTATTTAATTTTTAACTGAATTTTTCTCAATATTTTTATTATATGTAAAAAATGATTACATGGTTAAATTCAGAAAAAATATCCTGTTAAATGGACCACAAAAAACCATCCCATTTAAAAAAAATCTGTTGTGGCGAACACAATATCTCCCGCTATTTAATTTTTATTACTTAATTTAAATATACATACTTACAAATTTAGTTATGCTGGAAACTGTATTAAGATCCATTTCATATAACTATAGTTCTATTTACTATTTTCTTTTCAAAACGTTACTATTATTAATTTGAAATGATTAGTTATTTGACAATGGCATTTATTTGTCAGTTATATACATTTGTGATATGAACTGTGTAACCAAGGACTTGTGTTTGCTGTTTGTTTAAAGCGTAGACTCTGGGATTTAAATTATAGATATTTTTATAAATTTATCCATCAAATATATAGAAAAACTATCTATATATGTAGAAAATTTAATAATCTTTAATTTTTATAATAACACAAATCTCGAAAAAATAACATTTGAAGCTATTTTTCAAAGAAAAACTATTTTGAGCTTCAACCAACGGTTATCTGATTTACACCAAAATCTAATGGCTTCTTCCCATATAAGAATAAGGTAGAAATATAAGGTTTCAAAATTTTCTGAATGATACTATTTGAGTGAAGGTTACACACATACATTGCTAAATGTACTTTTATATCGTGTATTGACGGGTCGGTGAAGTACGCACGCCCAATTTAAGTACAAAAGATATATTTTTTATGGAGCATTAGTATCAGATTTGTATTGTTTTGTAACACTAAAACGAATGTAGCACGTCTTATCATTTTTCAGTTATTACGTGTGGTAAATGGCGTGCTAACTTCACACCTAGCACGCCTTTATGTAGTACTAATTATAAGAGAGATACTAAAAGTTAGTATTCCTTAAGTAGAGTTTTGTGACGACTCTAAAAAGATATCTCCCCTCAACATTTTTTAATTATTACATGTGGTAAATGGCGTGCTAACTTCACACATAGCACGCCTTTGTACAGTACTAATTATAAAAGATGTACTATAAGTTAGTATTCATTGAGGAGAATTTTGTGACTATTCTAAAATTGTGTCTCCCCTAAAGCCTTTCTACTCATAGCGTGTGGTAAAAGGCGTGCTAACTTCGCACCAAGCACGCCATTGTGCAGTACTAATTATAAAAGATGTACTATAAGTTAGTATTCATTGAGGAGAGTTTTGTGACGATTCTGAAAATTTAACCCCACCCACCCCTTCTTACTTATTGTGCACTGCAAAAGGCGTGCTAACTTCACACCTAGCACGCCCTTGAGCAGTAATAATGATATTTGATATACTATAAGTTAGTATTCATTGAGGAGAGCTTTGTGACGATTCTGAATATTTAACCCCACCCACCCCTTCTTATTTATTGTGGACTGTAAAAGGCGTGCTAACTTCACATCTAGCACGCCCTTGAGCAGTACTAATGATATTTGATATACTAAAAGTTAGTATTCATTCAGGAGAGTTTTGTGACGATTCTGAAAATTTAACCCCACCCACCCCTTCTTACTTATTGTGCACTGCAAAAGGCGTGCTAACTTCACACCTAGCACGCCCTTGAGCAGTACTAATGATATTTGATATACTATAAGTTAGTATTCATTGAGTAGAGTTTTGTGACGATTCTGAATATTTAACTCCACCCACCCCTTCTTATTTATTGTGGACTGTAAAAGGCGTGCTAACTTCACATCTAGCACGCCCTTGAGCAGTACTAATGATATTTGATATACTAAAAGTTAGTATTCATTCCGGAGAGTTTTGTGACGATTCTGAAAATTTAACCCCACCCACCCCTTCTTACTTATTTCGTCTGAATAAGGCGTGCTTACTTCACGCCTAGCACGCAGTAGTAATTATAAAAGATTTACTATAAGTTACTATTCATTGAGGATAGTTTTGTGACGATTTTAAATATTTAGTGGGAAGCATTTTAAATAGTTTCAGGCAACTTAATACAGTTTGAAAGAGTCATAAATAAAATAAAGACATTTGGGAAAAATTTTCAAACGAACCCCCCGTGAAATTTAATGTATGCAACATTTTTTCCTGAAGATTGTTGTAACCAGAAATGATATCACACCAAAAAAAAAAAAAAATGAATGTAGATACTGACTGAGTACCTCGATTTTTGAATTCTACAGGTCCAGTTAACAATTTTGAAACCTTCGACAAAAATAAAGAGCAGTTCCAGCAATATATAGAAAGATTTGAAAATTATTTAACCTTGAAAGGTATTAAAAAAGGGGAGTCTGCTGCTAAATTATTATTGTTAAATAATATTGGACCCGAAAATTATGAACTATTAAAAATTTCTTGTGCTCCAAAAGAAATTTCAGCTTTGAAATACACGGAAGTAGTACAAATGCTTAAAGATCAATTATCAGTCAAGAAAAATGTCATCATTGAAAGACACAAGTTTTTATCAACTAAACAGGAAAATAACCAGTCCTTAAATGAGTATATTACACAATTACGTAAATTCCTACCAAACTGTCAATTTCATTGTGAATGTGGTAGCTGATTTATTTTTACAGTCACAATTTATTAAGGGAATTTACGACCAAATAATTCGTGAAAAAATTCGAGCTAAAGAAAAATTAACTTTTGTAGAAGTATTGAAAGAAGCTCAAATTTTGGAAGCATCTAAAATTGATAATAAGGAAATATCAGGAAATTTAACAACGAATATTCAATCGGATGATATCAATCGTGTGTCTAGGTCACAATCAAGAACGAAAAACAAATATTTTAGAAGCAATCCAAATAATAAATCACAGCACAACTTAAATGGTCAAAAATGTTCAAGATCTAGATTGAATTTTAAGGATTTGGGTTTTGCATACGTTATGGACGAAACAATCATACTATAAAAGACTACAAAATAAAGCCGAAGAATATTAAATGTAGGTACTGTAATAAGGATGGACATCTTGAAAAAGTATGTATTCAAAAATTACTTAAAAATAAATCAAACGTCAAATTTATCGAAGATGAAGTCAATATGTCAAATATTACAGAATATTGTAATAAATGTCAAATAATTAATATTTCTCAAAATCAACATTTCAAAATTATAAATACACAAAAATATTTTGCAGAAATTAAAATTAATGGTATACCTCAACTATTTGAAGTAGATTCAGGAGCAGGGCATACATTATTACCACAAAAAGATTTCAAATTATGTAGACATCTTTGTTCCACGCATTGGTTGTACATCGAAGTTTAAATGTTCTTTGAAGTTGAAAGAAAATGCTAAACCAGTAGTACATAAAGCTAGAGGAATTCCATTTTCACTTAAAAGAAAAGTGGAGGAAGAACTCAAGAATTTAGAAGAACAGGGAATAATTTCCAAGGTATACGAAAGTGATTGGGCATCACCTTTTAGACGGGGAGCCCAGCTATCAAAAGTCACGTTATAAGGTACAAAAGGTTTGACCTTGGGGTACGGCGCGGATTGGCTCCCCATACAAAAATAATCGTGTCTTATAAGTCGGACCGGGGGCTTTACGCCATGGTAGTATTTTCAAAATTTAAAAAGGGCCAAAAATTACGTGATGAGGTACATTCAATTTTTTTGTGCCATTCAATGCGGGCTTGTGTCTAGTTTGCTAATATACCTTGTAAGACATTGAAACCGGGGGCTTTTGACATGTAAGACACGAAAGAAAATTTCAAAAAAGGACCGAAAATTACGCAATAAGGTACATTCAAACTTTTTACGGTATTTTATGCACCATTATTCAAAGAGCATGGATACACTTTGTAAGAAATAAAAATCGGGGGCTTAATGCATTTGACACCCCAAAGTCAAAATGCTGTCCAAAACTACATGACGTACCTACATTAAAACATTTTGTGTCAGTCGACGCGGCTATTTGCTTAGTTTGCTAAAATTCATTTTAAGATATAGAAATCAGGGGCTTTTCACTTTTAAGAAACGAGCCAAAATTTGAAAAAATATTACGAGATAAAGTACATTTAATATTTTTGCGGTGTTTTATGCACTATAATCTAAAGATTACGAAGACTTTTTTAATACACAGGATAGAGGGCTTTTGCTTTTAAGACAAACAAAAAAGAATTCATGTAAAAAATTACCCAATATGAGATGAATTAAAAATTGTTGATGCCTAATTTTCGAAATACATTGTAAATAATCGAAATAGAGTCTTTTTGCGTATTACAAATAAACACAAACGGTAATACTTTTAAATACATGAGTAGGTATAAAATTGGGTATTATAAAAAATGAAATTAAAAAAGCTGCTTATTAAATAAGAACTGGGATATTTATTAAAGCCAAAAATGAAATCAATATTTATATTACATATCGTCGAATAATTCGTCATTAAGCTCGGATTGAGCCTCTTCTTCTGCATCTGATTCGATTATTGCATATTGTTCGATTTCGCTTAGTGACTGCGGCAGAGAGTCTTTACTATTCTAAGATGGAATGTAAAGATTTCCATCTCCTGCCAAAATCTAGCCATTACTCTCTGGAGTTACTAAAGGTAAAGTGTTGGTATTACTTGCATTATTTCTCATTTTCCAGACATAATTGCATCTTATGTTTATTTTACTGTCAAGATATCGGTTTCTATTAGCGACGGGATGTAAGGATTGCCCGTACTTCCCTACAGCTAAACTTACCACCCTCTTCTATTGTAAATTAGTTTGACATATTTGCTAATTCTTATAATTTATGATTTTGAATTTGATTTCTATTAAATTGTCTTCATTTCATAAATATTTCCATTTAAAAGTTACCATTAACTTGCTAATTTTGACGGATGACAGCGTTTTTCTTCCTAAATTTTTCATGGAATACTTTTAGATTCATTTTTTAATGTATCAATATTCAACTTCAACGGTATTTCTAGACAGCCTTGACATATCTAATAGTGAAAATGAGCAGGTAAAAATAAATCATCGGGAGTGGAAAAAATCTTATATGCAACATGAGATGTAGGTACATTTGACCACTGGTAAATGATACCTACATTCCTTGTAGCGTAAATAACTATTACAGGTTTTTTTTTCAAATAATAGGATTATAACAATATTACAGATCTAGATATACTTCTTTAGGGCACTTTTTATGCTGTTTCGATTGATGATGTTGGCATTTTATTGACACTACTGGATATTTATTTATGATCTCATAGTTATACTTTTCAAATAGGTGTTATAGAAAGTCATTCCATTGGAAAGAGGATTTTTGTTTCCCTACGGCGAATAATTCATTTATTATACATGTTCATTTATTTTTCAAAAACATTTATTATATTTTTAAGGTAAAAACAAAAAAATGTGACTATGAAACAAATAAAATACAATTATAGATATTAATAGGTTTATTTTCATTGCTAATTTCCCAATTTAGTTATCAAATATGAAATATTTTTTTGGTAATTTGGTTAATTTTAATATTTTATACGGGTCAAAGTAAGCAATGAAATTTGAAAAATGTTACAGTACTAAGTTAACCCTGCGTTAGAGCGACGGGGTGTGATACACCCCAACTATCTATTTTTCTTTATAATTTTTACACAGTTTTCAATCTTATTTCGTGTTACTGTGTACCTTCCTGTACTACTCTACCCTTTTATTCTGCATGTGCTCTCAATTTCTAAAATGACTGTCACAAAGGTAACATCAACAGAATTTTAACCGTTGCTGAAATTTATTTATTTATTACTTTATTATGCTCTTCCCAGTTACTATGATAAGTAGCCGTGTCACACGAAAATTAACAGACACTTTTGTAGAACTACATAGACGATAAACGAAGTTTTGCAAAGAGTTGGATGAAGAAGCCAGGTAGTTATTTTGTGTCATAACCGTTATATTGACGATACTTAAAGTGACTGACACTAAATAGAATATGAAAATTGTCATTTTTATGTAATAATTGAATGTATTCAATGTATGATACTGTGCAAAAAGTTTTTCTGGTGTTTATGCGAGTTTTGCGTTTAAATTTGAAATAAAAGCAACCAATCTTTTTTATATAAATATTTATTCATTATTTTATTTATTTGGTTATTTACTCCTTTAGTTACAGTTAAAAAATTAAAAACTAATAGGGTGCTGTACAACCCACCACACTATTAATAAAATTAAAGAAAATACACTATGTCGAGATACTAGTATCATTACTTGTATTGTATTCGTAACGTAGACAGATATTATTTAGTTTTGACAGTGAAGTATTAAAATGAAACTTAAGATAAAAGCAAGCATACAAAAAATAGTCATCAGTGTAGACTTTAGAATATCTAGGCGGCGTCGGGTTTTTATTAATGTTTTCGTTATTGCAGACTTGTTGACAAAAAGGAGCAGAGTAGGTTTCATTTCAGGAGTTATTGTGCTTGTCATGTCTATATAAACAAGCTGTGGTGAAGAAAGCTATGATGTACAAACAAACGTCTAGCGTACCTGCAACATGGTGCAAAAAGCATCAATAGACGTCAAGCTGCTCAAGTTACACAGTTCAATTTTTCTCGTTTCAAAAAGAAATACATTTACAATATACAAGCAAATTGAAACTTCTGTTATAAATTATTTAATGTTGAGGGTAATTTTAAGCTAATAAAAGTTAATACGAGTACGTTAACTATACGCACATGTCGAGACCAAAAGGGGTGTTTCTAAATACAATTTATTTTATAATACAAAGCTAATAATTATGAAATGCGATGGGAAAATATTTCAATCGAGCCGTTCTCCGAATTTGGTAACTGTGATAATATAGGGTTTAGAGTGGCTAGAATAAGACAATGTATTATACTTATGTAGGTATTTTTTAAATATATTATATCGAACCAAAACTTGAATCTCAATATGTCTTCGGTTTCATATAACACATATAGATTAATAGAAATTGAAAGAGAAATAATAACTAAATATATGTACATGCAAATTTGTAAATTATTTTTCATTTAAAACAGTACTTCCCAAACTTAACTATTACTCGTATACAAGTAGCGAAGATAACGCGATCAACAGGAACATGGGAATTTCGAGAACAATAAGAGATACGTAGTTGTTTAATTTGACAACAGTTGCCCTCGTAGAAGACCATTTTAGCGACAGCGACGTATAGTGTGGGTGCTAGATATGACATTTTTGTGAAGTCTGATAAGAGTCATTACTTTAAAAATGTATGTATTTTTTATATTATGTTACGAGCATTTTTACAATTTTAATTTTGTAATTATATAAAAAATACTTATTACTAAATTTCTACACGGTAATTTTACAGAAATCGTTTGGTAATTTACGGTAATTTTACGTCCCTGATTATATCAATTATAAATAATAAATAAATTGTCGATATGAAGGATGATGACCAGTATGTTCCAATGTATATTGACCTTAACGTATATATATATATATATATATATATATATATATATATATATATATATATATATATATATAAAATGGGCACCCTGTATTTTAGAATTTTATCTTAAATACATATGTTCAAAGTAGTTCATTTTAACAATAATACACTTGACTATTTTTACCTTCCACTATTTAAAAGCTCTCAACCAGTCTCCTTTTGGGATAATAATGAATAATAATAAGAATAATAATAATAATAATAATAATAATAATAATAATAATAATAATAATAATAATAATAATAATAATAATAATAATAATAATAATAATAATAATATTTATTCCGGAGACCAAAATAAGTGCATGGCATATATATTAAGATAGGTTTTTAACCTTGCTTAAACAGTCATTTCAATTTAATGTCTTTTAATTTTTGCAGCAGATTATTGTAAAATTTTAATCCGAAGTAACTGGGATTATATTTTGTTTTGCTTAATTTTATATTAGGAAGAGTGAAGTTTGTTTTACTGGGAGTATCATGATTGTGTATACTACTATGTATCGTGAAATTATTTTTGTTATTCTAAATACATAAGATAACAGTGTAAATATAAAGGCAAGGGATATTTATAATATTTTCATTTTTAAAAATATCTTTACAAGATGCTCTTCTGTTAAATTTATATATGTTATGTACTGCAGTTTTTTGTAGTTTAAAAATGCGTTTTCCAGAAAATTATACCTTAACTTACTATGGAATGAAATTTATCATAATAGAAAGTTTTTACAGTAAATACATCAGAAAGTAGCCTTAGTCTCTTAATAAGATAACATAAGGTGGCAAGAGTATTACACATGATATCGACATGCTGATCCCATACTACATTTTCGTGGATATTAAGGCCCAACACTTTAGTACTTTGTACTTGAGGCAACGGTTGACCATTACAAAAATTGACATTTGCTCACCTTTTTTTCTGTTTGAGAAGCTCATAACAGAAGATGTACTAATATTTAACGATAAATTTAAGGAAACAAACCAAGACGACGAACTTGTGGCTATTTTTGATATTTTATTAGCATCCGATAATAAAATAGTTACGTCATCTGCATAGGAAACGAAGTTATGCGATTCCAAATTTTTTTATGCCATTAATATATAAGATGAACAATATAGGGCCAAGTATAGAGCCTTGAGATACTCCACATGTAGCAGTCTGAGAATCTGAAATTTGATTATCGTAAAACACAACTTGTTTTCTGTGTTGTTACTTTTGTCAAGTGCATTGTAAACATGATCGAAAAAATTCACTAAGGCGGATGTTGTGCTCAGTTTATTTCGAAAGCCGTGTTGCTCCCCAATTAGTACCTTATTCACTTCCAGAAATGAGAAAATTCTTGACAGTATTACTTTTTCATAAATTTTATGAAATGTAGATACCAGTTATTGGTCTATAATTTGATACCAATTCTTTGTATCCGTTTTTATGGAAAGCTATAACTTTAACATGTTTTAGATCTCGAAATTTACTTTCTAATAAAGACAAATTAATACAATAACATAAAGGAGCAATTATCATTTCATAACAATTTTTCAGTAAATTGTTCGAAATTTCATCAATTCCAGAAGAACATGAATTTTTTAATGATAAGATTAGGGATGTTAACTTATCTTCAGTAACGGGATATAGAAATATCGATGAAGAAATTTTATTACCATCGAGATAAAAGTTAGAAGCAGTGGGCAGATTCCTTTGAATTTCATGTGGCAAATTAATAAAATAGTTATTGAGCATATTAGCAATATCTAAAGGGTTATTTGCAAATTCACTATTACTTGTTAGTTTATTAATTTTCTTAGATTTGTCAGTACTGTTTATATTTAGGTTATTGTTAATTAATTTCCAAACTTTACATATATTATTACTATAGTTTTGCACAAGTTTATAATTGAACTCATTTTTAGTTTTTTCTAATTAGTTTACGATACATATTTTTAATCTTCGTGTACTCTTCCTTAGTGATAAGCCCTAATTGACAAGTTATATAATTCTTTCAGTTTTATTGATTATTTTTTTATTTCATTGGTTACCCAAGATGCTTTGTAAAGTCCAAAAATTAGTCAAAAGACTTACATTTTATTAATTTGTGAACATGTTACGGCCACAGTTCCTATTACGACGTTTTTGTCTTACAATTATTACTGTTCTATATGTACTTAACTTTTTTACTCTAAATCAGGATATCCTTCATAGCTTTATTACTTGCCATTCTGCCTAACTTCCATGTATCTTTGAATTGTATTCTTTCTTTTTCTTGGGTTTCCGTCCAAATAAATTACATCTTGTTGTTAAACTCATCTGTATTAGTGGTTATGTTTGTTGTCTAGTTACCTTAAGTAATAGTTCATGTACTATGTGCTTTATTTTTATACCATTTATAACATAACACTATACTTACTTTGGCTACTTTAGTGCTATTCCTGTGCTATTTAGTATTCTTTTAATCTTCGGCGACAGCATGTGCTTTGGTAAATTTTACTTGACACGCTTAAACTATTGGGTTCTTTCCGGTGGCGTCCTGGTCCTTTTTCAATGTTATTTCTTCGTTTTGATATTTTGTTTGGAATAATGAAGCTTCATCTTCTTCTTGTGAAACTTCGGAGTTGCGGAAAAGATTTCAACCACGAAGGACTCTAGTACTAGTTGTGTTACGGGGTAGACGGGGTAGCGTGTTGGCAAATGGCCGATGGTTGGCATGATTTTAGTTTGACGTGAAGCTGAGTACCCGTTGTTGTTTTGGAACCAGAATTGGTCGCGCCTTTGTTGCGGATTTGTACGACATTGGGGTGCCTAATGACTTTCTAGTTTTGTGAATTTTGATGGCTGTCTACGTGTTGTATCACGAGCATCCTTTTGGGTTTTGAAAGTCAGCGCTCTTCGGAGGATTTGCGACTCTGCTGTCTGCGTCACCATTGTTGGGGATACTTTTAACCTGTGGAGAGCCCAGCGGCCTTGTCCCATCCGCCATCACCATCTTCCTTTATCATCGCTCTTCCATTCCGCCATGAACACGTCTTTTCATCTGAGTATAATTTCAAACATTGTTGCTCTTTAGGTTATGTTATATTGTAGTCTAGAAACATTGTGTCTATAGAATGCCCACGCTGCAAGGACTATACTGAGTGTTTCATTGTTGAGAGTTGTAGATTTAACTACATTTTACGTGATTTTATGTTTTGCTTACATTCTATTATTATTGGCTCAATCGAAACTCTCAGTATTTTGTAAAAATATATACTATTTGAAACAAACAGCTCATTGTTAGCCATATTGTTGCTACAATTATTTTATGTAAAGTAGTATTTATCTTGTTTGCTTTGTTGCCCATTGTTGTAGCTTGTAAGTCGAGTAAGTGCGTGCGCTCAACTGGCTTGTAATGACCCGCGCTTCGAAGTTGATCAATTTCGCACCGCGTAGATGTTTATGACTGAGCCCGAAACTGGGTTACAAGACTCCGGGTACAACAATACATTGTCTATTTATTATTATCACTGCATACTACTTGTAGTAGATAATGTACATTTCATGTGCAAAACTTTTAAAGTGCCTCTTAAATTTAAAATTAAAATAAATTATTTTATTTCTCGAACCTCAGTTGTTGTTCTCATCAATTATTAAGGTAGGTAAAGGAACACTATATCTTGTTTGTATCGTACTTTTTGTAATTTTCTGTATAAAAAATACGGGGCGCCCGATGTCCCTTTTCATAACTATTCCTGTGGTGTAGAGCCCGCCCGTCTCCAATGTTTAAAAGTTAGTAACCTCCCAACTGAACAACCATGCGAAGTAACATGACACGACCAATTTGGGTTTATGGGTTTAACGTCACAAAGAAAATGCTCTCTGGTTTTTCACTCATAACGATAGGCACTTTAAAAAAATCATAAATTAATTCTAAAGCGACGTTCACAGCCAAGTAATTTAAATTTCCAATTAGAGTTTCTACTTTGCGTCAAATATTTGGTAAAACAACATAATTTCACTTTCGAATTCTAACCTTGAAATTCCAATTGGAGGTAGCGCATGCGCATTATGTTGCTGAATATCAAATGCGTGTTATTATTTGGAGGTTATTGTGAAACATTAAAATTAAATCGCAAAAGAGCTCTGCAGCTTCTTTCAGCTTCAGTTATCTTCTGTCAAAAGCCTCAGTGTAAACAAATGTGTACAGAAATGTTAGAAGAAACACAATATATGAACGCGGAATCTGAAAGTTTGCATATACGTCAAATTGAAATTACACGCTGTCACAAATTCAAAGTAAAAATTACAGAGTAGAAATTCAAATTGAAAACTAAAATTATTTGGTTCTAAAATAAGCTTTACTGACTAACTTTTGCCAAGTTTAAAAACAGATAAAATTTTGTGTTCTTCAGCCTATTTGATTGTCTTATTTTTAATCATCTGATAGTTTGCATATACGTCAAATTGAAATTACACGCTGACACAAATTCAAAGTAAAAATTACAGAGTAGAAATTCAAATTGAAAACTAAAATCATTTGGTTCTAAACGCAGCTTTACTGACTGACTTTTTCAAAGTTCAAAAACAGTTAAAATTTTGTGTTCTACAGCCTATTTGATTGTCTTATTTTTAATCATTATAGCGTGACCCTCGTACTAGTCTTTAGGTTGTTCTGATGTTTATTTACCTTACTGTACCTAATTGTTTGTTTAATCACCAAATTGTGATAATGTATAATAACTTAAACATTTGCAATAAATTAACGTATGTCGGTATGCCCATATATTTACACCCTCTATTCAATAGCTCCACCCATCTCAAAGTTGTCGAACATTTTGACATTTACTGTTCGCTATCAACCCTTTCAGAATTAATCTTTAATCCAGATGTCAATAAAGTCTAGATTCCTTTATTCTCAAAACTAAACGGCAATTTATCTCTTTACGAATAGATTCAAGGTACAATCGGGAGCGTCGATACAACGTTTAATATATTCGCATTCCTTCAATTGTCACGTTTCTCCCCGTTCCATAACCCGGATACGGATTCCAAATTGGGTTAAGCTAAGATTCCAGGAATCAGGAGTGGGAGAAGCCACCCTGGCAAATAGAAAATACATGTTGCTGGCTTCATTGTTTACATATGAGTGTTTGCTTAGGCTCAGAAGACGCACATTTGTGAGAAATAAATTCTGTCAGTTGAATAGAGTATATTTGGAAATAATAATTGCTAAAGTTAGACGTTCTTAGCACTCAAAAGCAAATGGAATTGAGAGGGAAGTTTCAGATATGTAGCGAAAAAGTAAATAAATAAATAAATATATTACAGGAAATTAAGAAAATATCAGCTAAAAATAATATATGTGAATGTAGTCTTTCAAAGGACATGTATAAACATAAATAAAATTACAATATGACCGTTTTAACCGTGTTTTTAACAGTTGCATAGCGACTAAAAGTTATTTTTCATTTCATGGAGAAACGTTTTATAAACTTAGTTAAATATGCAAAACAAAATTAATCGAATGTAGTTTTATTAGCATCTTCATAACCGACACAATAGTGATTGCGTGGGCTTCCAAAGTCTGAGTCTTGAGAAATATTCGTTTTCCGGAACAAAAAATAATAATATGTACACTTGATTCTTAAAATATTACTCGTTAAATAACGATTAAAGTAAAAAAAACATTTTTTTATTAATTACTTTGTGAGATATTTGAATTTAACATCAGTGCCACTATGATGTTACACTATTACTATCTTTCTCGCGCAGCCTACTATAGAAACTGCTGCGAGAAAGATGGCAAAGGTTTTGTTGGGAATAGGTTTCGTTAAAAATTAAAGCAGTTAAACTAAAAGATAAATACTTTTTAATATTGCGAATTACTTCAAAAATAAACGAACTGTTAATATGGTTGGTATTACTGCGGCGACTGCTACCGTCATCGGTGAACTAAGAAGCTAGCATTATTTTACTAGTGCAATAATGAACTACGTTTTTTATTATTTTATTAATAATATAATTAATATCTTCTTAAGTGTGTGTACAGTAGCACAAGATGAATATTTCAATACGCTTGAAGAAAAAAAATATCATTTTCTTTACTTAGATTCGTAATATTTTATGTTAGGGGGGCGCGAAGAATTTTCGAAGCCTGATATAGGGGTGGCGAGGATGTAAGTTTGAGAACCACTGGATTACGTGGTTAATGCTAAGGCTAACATAGTATCTCAACATGGCGTTTACATATTAAGATTTTAAATAGTTTTAGTAATTAGTACCATCTATGTGAAATTTAATAGATATTCAAATAATTTAAACTATAGATATTCACCTAGTTGATAAAACGATTTGCTGTTGCAACTATCAACATTTAATTTTATACGGACGATTCATTTTTAATAAAATTAGACTAGAAACAAATTGTAAAAACTTTGTGGTTGACTAATATTGTTCACATACCAGTAAAGAGACATAACTATATAGATCAATTTCATTCTACGCGTGTTGATATTGGCCCATTCTTAAACAAATTAAGTACCACTTCTGGTTTATCATATAGATGTAATCAGAATCTAATGTTGTTTCAAAGTATACACGAGTTTTAAATCTGTTTTTAGCTTCCTTGTAAAGTAGTTTATCAATTTTAGAAAACATTTAGTATGTCGTTCTCATTAATATAAAAGTCTTAAATACCAAATTTGAAAAGTTTTGGATTGTATCAATTTATTTTTCACGAAAATCTGTTCAGAGCTTCAAATAAAGTATCACTTCCGGTTTATCCATTTTAGCCACAATCTAATATGTTATAAATAAATAAATATATTATCACGACATATTACCCATTGATGGGTGTGCCAATCTAATATAATGTTGCTTCCCTTTATATAAAAGTCTTAAATCTTAAATACCAAATTTGAAAAGTTTTTGAATATATCATATATTTTTCACGAAAATCTTTTGAGAACTTCAAGTAAAGTATTATTTCCGGATTATCAATTTTACCCAAAATTTAATAAGTTGTTCTTCTTCATATTGAAATCTTAAATACTAAATATGGCAAGTTTTGGAGTATATCATAATATATTTTTCACAAAAATCTGTTCAGAGCTTCAAGTAAAGTGTCACTTCTGGTTTATTAATTTTAGCCTAAATCTAATATGTTGTTCCCCTTGATATAGAAGTTTTAAATACTAAAATTAAAAATTTTGGATTGTATTTAAATAGTTTTTCATTAAAAACTGTTATAGGCTTCAAGTAAACAGTCACTTCCGGTTATCCAGTTTTACCCAAAATCTAATATAAATATCTGGAAGTTTGTTATAAGAGTTATCGTGGACGAAAAAAATCGTCACACACACACACACACACAGAGAGAGAGAGAGAGAGAGAGAAAGAGAGAGAGATAGAGAGAGACATCACCGTAAAAATAGTAAAAACGTGTTGTGAGGACCCTATTTCGTGCTTATTTACTGAAAACACACAATCGAATTTGGTTTATAATATATATACCGTGTGTCTACTTGAAATCCGTAATATAGGGAATTCAATGTTATTTTTTGCATTTTGCTGTAGTTACCTATTAATTTTAGAGGAAAGTTGTAATTAAAAAACTTGTTCAGAATTAAAAACTACGCAATATGAGACTAAAATTAAACACAATTTCTCATTATTTTGCGAAAACAACCGAAATTAAAATTTCAGAGTGCCGTTGAATTCCTGATGTTTTATTTCTTTTATTTGACATCCGTGTAATTGCGCGGATAGCCTTTATAAAAATGGTTCGATGCTCTGTCACAATTACTTCGCCCAAAATCAACAACAACAGTTTACAATGGTATTTAATGAAGGATACAAATATAATATTATCAACTTACATATTTGACGTTTTGTTACAACTTTTTTTTGTGTATGTTGTCTCGATCTTTTTCATATTTATTTTCGACATCTAACTTCGCGCTGCTACATTCCTCCCGGTTTGGGGCTAGCATGTCCCAAACCTAGATCATTACGTCCAAATATACAAACTTTGTTGAGGGGACGAGTGTACGAACTGGTTGATGTCCTGATGGTGACTTTTCGGATAAGACCGTCAACTCCAGGGAACACTTCTTCAATGACGCCCAAAGGCCATTCCTCTCTTGTCTTCAAGTCATCTACGATGAGTGCTAAATCTCCTATTTTAGGATTGTTCTGTCCCCACGAAATTTGTTCCATTATCCGAAAAAATTGTTTTTGGATGACCTCTTCTAGCAATAAATCTTCTTATAGCCATTATACAGGAATTAGTAGACATAGAATAGGCAATTTCTAAGTGAATAGCGCGAGTAGTTAAACATGTGAATAAACACCCATATCTTTTGTGATGTGATCGTCCAATCGTAACCTCAAAAGGTCCAAAATAGTCTAATCCACACATAGTAAACGGTCTTTTACCATAAGCTAGTCTACAGTTCGGTAGTGGAGCCATCATCTGGTTCTTGGGCCGAATTTTCATTTTTCTACATTTTCCACAATTAGAAAACACATTTCGAACTTCTTGTCTTAAGCAAGGTATGTAAAATTTTTGCTTTATGAGGTTTATAACTTGATCAATTCCCTGATGCTGACACTTCTCGTGATAATAACTGATAAGTAAACAAGTGAATTTGTGTTTCTGGGGGAGTACAAAAGGCAATCTTGTGTCGTAAGATCCAATTTCTGACTCATTTAGTCTTCCTACCATCCGTAACAGTCCTTTTTCATCAATTGCAGGATTGAGTGTATATAGTTTACTCCGTTTTGACACCTTTTTAGCTGGATTTAACAAATCTGCAAGTTCTTCCTCGAAACTCTCTTCTTGTACATGGCGAAACCACCAGTTTTCTGCTTGATCGATTTCCGCTGGATCTAGTTCTCCACTTCGCTTCATATTCGGATGTCGTAGATTCCAGATTATTCTATATAACCAAGCAGTTGTCCTAATTAATCGTAAATATTGTGACTAACGGTTAATATCAATTAGATTAGAAGTTGCACACAGTAAAACATATTGCTTCTTCAATTCCAGTTCTTCTTCTGGAATCTGCGGCTCGTTTCCTGGTAGTTTAGGCCAGTATTCCTCTGATTCTTGTAGAAACGGAGGTCCGTTTAACCAGCGGCTGTTAGGTGATCAATCGGAATGATCTTCATTTCTAGTAGCTTCATCCGCTACATTTTGGCTTGTGGGAACCCATTTCCACTCGAACGGATTGGTTAGCTCTTGAATCTCCCCAATTCGATTGCTCACAAATAGCTGGTATCTTCTGCTTCCTGAAGTGATCCAATATAATACGGTTCTGTTGTCTGTCCATAAATATTGTCGGCCGATTGAGACGTCATGTGCTTCTCTGATTGTTTTTGTTAGCCTACTTCCCATAAGTGCAGCTAGCAGTTCCATTCTGACAATAGAAATATTCTTCAATGGTGCTACGCGGGTTCTTGCCATTATAAATTTAGTAACCCAGTTATCCTCGACTTGAAACCGAAAATATGCCACAGCAGCATAAGCTTTCTCAGAGGCATCAACAAATACAAGCAGTTGTACATCGAGTGATCTTGATAACGCTGGAGAGTAACAACGGGGCACACTGAAGCCTGAGATAGTTCGTAAATCTTCCAGCCATATTTTCCATCCTTTGGCGATTGATGAGGGTATAGGATTATCTCATCCAATATGTAATTTCCATGTTTCCTGTAGCATAATTTTGCCTTTTACCATGAAATGAGCTAGAAATCCCATTGGATCGAATACTGACATGATGAGAGATAGAGCTTCTCTTTTAGTTGGAATTTCTTCTCCGTTAACAATTTCTTTCTTGACTTTGTAAAAGTTTGTGATAAATTTAAAATTTTCTTGAAATTGTTGCCAATAGAAACCTAGTACTCGTTCCACACTATCGTTCTCTTTGTTCATGTTTGTTTTGAGTTGGACTGGGGCTATTAGCTCGGAAGGGATTCCTTTTAATATCTTCGGATTTGAAGCTATCCAATTTCTTATATTGAATCCAGCCTTGGCATGAACTAAGATGACTTCTTTGACCATCTTCTTTGCTTCTTCTATAGAGTCAAAGGAATCTAGGTAGTCATCAACATAATGTTTATGAACGATGGCTTTGCAAGCCGCTGACATCTGCTCTTCTTGTTCTGAAGCATTTTTATTCCTTACTTCCTGGGCACAGCTTGGGGAACATGTTGCGCCGAAAATCATCATAGCCATTTGATAAAATTGCGGTGGTTCTGATCGATTCATTTCACGAAACAAGAAGCGTTGGGCTGGTAAATCTTCCTGACGAATCCGAACTTGGTGAAACATTTCAGCAATATCTGCTGTTACTGCATATTTCCGTTGTCGAAACTTGAGGAGAATCTCTTGAAGTGGAATGAGTTTGTCTGGGCCCTCCAGGAGCAGATCATTAAGGCTCACTCCATTGGCTTTCGATGCTGCGTCAAACTCCATTCTGAACTTTCGTGGTTTCTTGGGGTTGGTAACGGAAAAGTGTGGAAGAAAGTAGGAATTATTGTTATCTTGAGTCACGTTCAGACTTGTCTTGTAGGCGTAACCCTTCTTTACGTATTCCTCAATCTTCTGGCAGTATTGTTTCCCAAATTCTGGTTGTTGATCCATTTTCTTCTCTAGTAGTCGAAGTCTTCGCAGGGCTATAGATTTATTTTCCGGAAATGAAACTTTATCATGGCGCCAAAGTAATCCAATTTCAAATCTATTGTCTTCTACTCGCTTGAGAGTTGAATCCATAATTGTCTGAGCGCGTTTGTCTTCTTTGGATCTGGGCTTTTCATGAGTTACTTTGACTCCTAACGACTCTACTGAGAAATATTGTTTGATGATTGCATGCAGATTTTCATCTTCTTCCTGTTGAGCATGAATGAAAAAATTGGAATCAGTTTTCAATCCCTCGGTTTCTCCAGTTAACACCCAACGCAACTCTGTATGGACGACCATGGGGTAATTGGGTGGTCCTTTTCTTCGTTCAAAAGGCATAGTTAGTTCCTTGTTATCTTGACCAATGAGGATAACTGGTCTTCCTCCTTTATATGTCTGCAGATTAATTCCTTGAAGATGTTTCCATTTTTTCATTGTTCCTGTTCTAACCGACTGATATGGTAACGGTAAGTTCTTGATTGTTCGTACATCTTTCAGTTCAAACTTCTTGTTTCCATCGGCTGTCAGTATTTCTAAATTGACACTAAAACTCTCTAGTTCTGATTCACGTTGAAGATCTTGCACACAAAGTTTCTTTCTGAGACCTATAATTCCTAATTGGTCGGCGACATCTTTGCGTATAAGCGTTGTAGTAGAACCTCCATCAAGCATGGCAAAAGTATCCAAGGTACCTTTAGGACCTCTGAGCTTCACGGGTAGTAAGAGTAGGTTGATTTGACTGTCATTTACGTCTTCTCTCTTGGATGCATGAAAACTAATTGCAGGTTGCTGTGGAAAAGTGCTATTGGCTTCTTCTTTCTTCTCTCCTCTTATCTTCGAATGTAACATACCATGATGCACTTTGTTACATTCATCTATTTGCCATTTCTTCTTTGAATAACAATTCTTCAGAACATGTCCATTTTTTAAACAAGCAATACAAAGTTTCTTCTCTTTGACAAATTTCCAACGATCGTCAACTTCTTCTTGAATACTTCACACTTAGCGAGTTTGTGGTCAGTCTGAAGACATTTCAAACATACTCTAGGGTTGTTTCTGTTTGCCACACACGGTTTCTCATTATATTGTGCTGCTACGAAAACATCTTTCTTTTTGCTTTCTGGCCTTTTTGTCTTTTAATCTTTTCTTTTTTGAAATACTGGATTTTATTAAGAGCATACGGTCCCGGGCATATTCTGTTATCTTCTCTAGCCACTTGAAAAACCAAAAAATATTCTTTATGCCACCGTTAGCTTCTTTCCACTCCAACCACTGCATATGTAATACTGGAGATAGTTTTTCTTCTAATCTGCGTATCAATATAGGATTCTCTAAATGTTGTGGCTTCTTTAAAGCTGTTATGGTGGCAGTTAAATTGATTACCGTATCCCAAATTCAGTTAGAGCATGACACTGATACTCCCTTACAGAAGTAAGATTTTCTACTTCATGTGTCAGTGCGTCAAAGATATGTTCTGGTTGGCCAAAATTCTTTTCCAATCTATCCATAATAGTATATAAATTATCAGGAGTCAATAATAATGACTTCACAGACTTCAGAGCATCTCCTTTTAAACATTTTCGAAGTCGAGATATATTTTCTTCATTTGATGGCTGAGGTTGTTGGTTAACTTTGAAACCAATTTTGTCACTGCTTGAATGAGCTAAGTGATGTCTGACTGTGGCGCAGTCACAATAGTTTCTGCAACTGCCGCTGAAACTGGTAGTGATGAGGCAAATTGTTGGATTGATTGTAGTGCTGATTCTTCCTTTTTATGATTTCGTAACTTCGCAACATTCAATTTTTCTTGATGTTGAATGTCATCATTAGCAGACTGGTTGACTACTTCAAACTGGTCTTCGATATAATCTTCTATTATCTGCGATGCCCATTCTTCGGTCCTTTTCAGCCGCTCTTCATCAACTTCTGCTTCACCATCTTCTGATAGATCAGGTTTGTTGCTTTCCAGGTCTATTTTATTCTTTTCTTGGTCGGCACGGGCACGTATGAGTTTCATTTTTCGCTTTATCTGCTCAATCTTCCTCTGCCTCTTCTCACTTTGGTGCTTGTACAATTCTTCACTTTCTTTTAACTCTTCTGTCAGTTCCTTTATCTTCTTCTTCATTACAGGAGCTGTTTCTTTGTCTTCATAGATCGTTATATCTTCTTTTGACGCTTCATGACAAAGTCTTCTCAATTTAAATTCTTCATCATTTTTTTCTTCCATTATAACGTCTAATTCTTCTTGCAGGTCATTTAGTATTTCTTGTGCATCTAGTTCTATTTCATTTTTCTCTAATGCAACACTATTTTGTGACTTGACACTTCGTCGGGAGTTCAATGAACCAACGCTGATAGATGGTGACTTGACACTTTGTCGGGATTTCAATGACCGATGGATGATTTCTTCCTTCCCACAGAGACTTGAGCAGATTAACCCATTCCTGGATCTGATGCATTCATTTTGATAGATGTGACTCGTCGTATTCTTCTTTCACCGATTTGTGTTTTACTTGTTCCTGATGTTGTTTGATTTCTGGAGCTTTGTAAATCAACTTGGTAGTTATTAGTTTCTCCGGCCAATAGTTTCTTTCTCAATCTCTCGCTTCTTCTGATATTTTCCGTCTCCATAGCTAAAACTCAATCAAATTTTCAAATTAAATTTGATTCAAATTGGAAGGAAAAAAACTGGAGGCAACCGACCGTATTTGGTGTCTTTTCCGTGGGAGACACAATCCACACTCGTACAAATGTTCTTAGGCCGAACACAAGTCGATGTCTTCACACTACCAAATTGGTCACTGATAAGCAGGAAATTCCACGAGCTTGGCCGATCCGGCTCGAAGGACCATCTAATTGCGCAGATAGCCTTTATAAAAATGGTTCGATGCTCTGTCACAATTACTACGCCCAAAATCAACAACAACAACAGTTTACAATGGTATTTAATGAAGAATAAAAATACAATATTATCAACTTATATATTTGACGTTTTGTTACAATTTTTTTTTGTGTATGTTGTCTCGATCTTTTTTATATTAATTTTCGACATCTAACTTGGCGCTGCTACATCCGTGTTTCACATTGTACTATTTGACACATTGTTATTATTATTAATAATTAATATCGATTATTCTCTTTAAATTATGGATCAATTTACTATAAAAGAAAAGATTCAGTGCAAAAATGGTATTTTAATGGCAATTCCATAAACCATATATATATATATATATATATATATATATATATATATATATATATATATATATATATATATATATATATATATATATATATATAGGGTTGCCAGGCCTCCTATATTTAATAGGAGTCTCCTATATCTTGTTGAAATCTCCTATATCCTATAAACAATATAAATTCTTTTATATTTTCAATAATTCAATAAGGCCCACTTTTACAATTGATGGATAAACTATGGTATAGCTATCGGAGGTATAACTTTATCCTAGCAATTTATACCTTCGTTAAACAAGATTGTCTTTTACAATGCATTTTTATCTGTCAGATAGTTATACCAGGAATTACGATAAATCACTTTAGATTGGTAGTGGCACAATAAAATTATCTTCTTGTTAGACTATTTTTCTTCAATATTGTTATTATTTCTGCCTTCTAATTTACATTTTTCACGATGTTAGATGATATAAATGTTATTTTTGATTCTGATAGTGATGATGAAATACTTGATTGACATCTGTCAAACGTATAAATAACAAAACTTCGTTTGTGTTTACGTGGTATCCATAAGAACCAGGGATAAAGTTATTTAGGGTTTATACGACCGATTTTCATGAGATAAGAAATACTGGTGTTTATTCTATCTAAGGTTTATCCGAGGTTTGTAAAATACAATTTCCAATTTTATACCTGGTATAGCGTTATACGAGGTTTATCTAATGATTGTAAAAGTGGCCCTAAGCAGAATAAGATCAGAAAAACTAAACTGTAAATTATAAAATGATTTGCAAAGAATTTTATGAACCTGTTAAGAGAGAATAGTTATTATTATGACGAATATGGAGATTAACCATAATGAGTCATGAATAGGAACTTCAATGACGAGATAAGTATGAATTTTTTTCTGAAATCGTATAAGGATTCAAAATTACTGAATGCTACATATAACCTATTTTCATTTAACAAGTAAATCACATTGGAAACTTAATTAACTTTATTTAAAATTGTACGATAATTTAAAACTGTGTACTGGGCATCATTTATTTTACATATTTAAAATTAATTAGTATTATGTATATTAATTGTAATATTACAATTTTCATTATAACATATTTGAATTTCATACTTACAATTTACATTCAGCCACAACTTAGCTCAGTAAGGCTCAGTGTATTTGGCACAGGTATTATATGTATAGGTTATGTTGTGTGTTATTGACGTAAATTTGAAACATATGAGCTGCGCGAAGTGAACATTGTCAGATTTCAGATTACAAATTAGGGTTAGATAAAAGATAAAATTATCGTTATATTTTATTAAATATTTGAATTTTTTATATAATTATGCCCGGTTGCAGAAACGCTAATCAAATCAGTAATCAGTTAACTGTTCATCAAATATTGATGTTCATCAAATTCAAATCGGGTTGCACAAAACAAATCAACCTCTTATTAATCTTCCATCATGTGATGAGCCGTTGATTAGTGGTAATAGATGGCAACACCGCGCTGTGTTCACGTGATACCACCAAATCAACAGCTGATTGTCAGTTTTCACTGCGAAACAGAATGTTGTGCAGATGTAAGTATTTTACAAATAATTAGACAACGAAGCTGAGCGAATCTGAACGAAAAATGGTATAACGAGCATGCGTCTATGTTAAAATGAGATAATAACAATGAAAAAGGCGATGTCAGATTACCAGTTGATCGTTCGTAATGTGTGAATACTAAAGTTTATATTGTTCTAAGTATTTAGTAAAATACTATACTTCATATTTTATTAAATTGATAATAAAATTGTGTTCTAGGGTCAATCGATTTGTTTCTACCAATTAATGGTTGAATTCTTGCACCAAATAAATGTATTAAATTATTAACTGTAGTTTTTGTTAATCTGTACCTAAACTTAAAGTTGTGATTGTCAAAGGTTTCGAAGGGATTTTCTCTTTCTCGTAACATTCGTATTCTACGTGGCCGTACTCTGCGTGGGGGTTCTTCAATATCGGAAAGATCTGACAAGTCAGATTCCATTTTCAATATCAAATATCGCGCCTTTATTACCTACAATTATAGTGGGAAAATTTACTTCAATGATAGATTACAACCAGTCAGGTAATATATAATCAGAAGTATTACTCGTATTTAAACTTACGTAAGTATTAAATTATTTGAATTCATTACAATCAGATTTATCTTACTAAATCCGAATTTTTTATCTATTTATACATTTTTGATTTACTAGGATAAGTACATAATAGTAATAAAGTTTGTAAGTGGTCAGGATCAGGATTCTAATTTTACGTAACAGCATGTTTATTCTATAATTTAGGCCCTATAGGTATTTAAGAATATATCTCAAGGAATAGTTCATACATGAACTCACATTGTTTGTATTAATTGTTGTAATCATTTGTAAAAACTGTATATATGTATGTACTTATTTAAAAAATGGTAATTGTTCTACCAACCACTCACCTTTGTTATAAGTTACCAAATTTGATATACAATAAAGAATATTATATTAATTTAATTTATTATTCAAATAAATACAGAATAACACGCCTAAAATTTAATTGGAAACTCAAATGTCAAATTGATTATTCATTAATTGACGTACTAGCTTCAATTAAAAATAATTATTTGTTAACGTTTAATTAAATGATGATTGTTGTTTGTGCAACCCAATATATAGTTAATAACCCGTTAACGGTTGATTAACTTTGATGTTTGTTACAATTTGATTAACGATTGATTGTCCGTTGACGGCTTGTTAATGGTTAATTAAAAATTTGATTAGCCGTTAACGGTTTGTTAACAAATGATTAATTTTGATCAGCGTTTCTGCAACCGGGTGTTAATCTAATACAAATTTTATATGTTAATAAAATTTGAAAATTACACAAATTGTATTTCATATTGAAACATAAAATGTGTTTATGAAAATAAATATTGCAACGCTGCATTTTACTTCGCTGCCTAGGCAGGGAATAGTGGATTACATTACGATGTCAGGAAAAAATATTTATTGGAACAAGCTCAAAACCACGAAAAGTATAAAAATTACCCATTTTTTGCAATTAGTTTTATTTATTTTTTTGTTAGAACCTCCGCAGACTACCGATTTTTGTTCGGCCGACAGTTTAATCGGTTGCTTAATTACAATGAAGAATATAGTGAGGGCGCACATCCAATGATTCGGAGTCACTATATAGTCGTCATTGGAATTAAGCAACCGATTATACTGCTGGCCGATCAGAAATTAATAGGCTGCGGGGGCTCTTAGCGTTATTATATTATAAAATTATAATACTTTAATAAAAAGTTTGAAATTAAAACGTGTCCCATATATATATAGGGTGAGTCTGGGAAGACGCCCCCCGCCCCTTTAACTTTTTTATGTAAAAGTTTTATTATTTTACATATACTGTTTGATGGCAGGTGTAGATATTTTTTATAGTCAGGTTTACAAGATACGACTATCAACTTTTATTTTTCAAATGGCAACCTATAATTATTTTAATAAAATAGAAACTGCCATTTTTTCTCTTTTCTTAATTACGGAAGTAATTATGTATATATATATATATATATATATATATATATATATATATATATATATATATATATATATATATATATATATACAGGATGAGCTTGGGAAGACGCCCCCCCCCTTAACTTTTTTATTATAAGTAATAGAAAAAAATGGCTCATATAAAAGTTCCATTATTTTACATATACTAATTGATGGCAGATGTAGATATTTTTTATAAAGTCAAGTTTACAAGATACGACTATTAACTTTTATTTTTCAAATGGCAACCTATAATTATTTTAATAAAATAGAAACCGCCATTTTTTCTCTTTTCAACGATGTATTATTTTTTTTTAATGTATTTGAAAAATGTCGAGAAAAATGAGATAATGTAAGTTATTTTTGTTTCTAAATTTGTTGTTCTAGTTTACTAAGTTGTATAGCATTGTTACGTTTTGTTTATTTTCACATAGCCACCTATAATATTTGTTTAAAAATGATTTCTAATATTTCTAAATTCTCATTTTTCTCGAAATTTTTCAAATACATTAATAAAAAATAATACATCGTTGAAAAGAGAAAAAATGGCGATTTCTATTTTATTAAAATAATTATAGGTTGCCATTTGAAAAATAAAAGTTAATAGTCGTATCTTGTAAACTTGACTTTATAAAAAATATCTACATCTGCCATCAATTAGTATATGTAAAATAATGGAACTTTTATATGAGCCATTTTTTTCTATTACTTATAATAAAAAAGTTAAGGGAGGGGGGCGTCTTCCCAAGCTCATCCTGTATATATATATATATATATATATATATATATATATACATAATTACTTCCGTAATTAAGAATCACCTGTATAAAGAAGCCTAGAAATATAACATCATGTGTCGAGACCTGAATAATAACAAAAAACTGTTTTTTGTTAATTAGTATTCAAGGTAGCGTAAATGGTAGGGTACAAAGTACTTATTAGAATTGGAATGATCCCGAACCGTCTTTCTTATTGCAAACGATTTCCAACCAGTATTACAAAGTGGTTTATTACCGATAAACAATTATAACTCTTTATGTACCTGTGTAATAGTATGTAGTAGTAGTGAAACAAGCTGCTTATGATTAAGCAATCTTCGCTTCTACAGCTTTAAGCAGATTGCGATATTGCAGAATCTCATGCCGTTTCCATTACATTTGTAAAAATACTGTTTAAGTTAAATTGTAAAGTTTTATATAAGAACAAGATTTAGACGTATCTTTTTATTTTTCAAACTAAGCAAACTTATCAATGGTTACAAAACAAAACTATAATAATATTGAAATATTAGCAGACTACTCTATTCATTCTTAATAAGGTCAAGGTGGCTACACATTTACAATATTTTTATCGATTGACATTTTGATATATTTTTTTTTCCTTATATAGGGTTAGGAATTTATCTTGTCCAGACTGACCGAGTCAGAACGCAACAATACATATTCCAGAAATTACTTGTATTCATTTTACAATTAAAAATAAGCATCATTTTGGCTAAAATTCCAATTGAAACTTTTAATTTTGCGACAGTTGTCATTCATTTTTGTCAAAAAACAAACTCTACTGAACTGTATTATGTTGCATACCTTGACGGAAGAGTGTGCCCAAGATAAATAGGTAACTAAAAACTTACCAACGTAGTCAGCGCAACGCATCAACAGAAGATACTTCAAGGCAAAAAATCCCGTTCTTTTATAGTCACCCCACGTAAATTAGCTAAAATATATTTGAGCAGTATAAAATATTTTAGAGCTGTATGGTTTAGCAGAAAGATAAATATTTCGACAGTAAAAAGAATATTTGAAGAGTAAACAAATATTTCAACAGTAAGATAAATATTTTGTTTTCATATATTTGTGCTTTAGGTTTGGTTATGTTAATATACTTTTTATTGTGCCATTTTATCTATTTAACACTGCCGGTTTATATGAAATACTACTACTTTATCCTTAGTGTAAAGATTAAATAGAAATTTCGACGCTTTTGTCATTTTGTGCAAATCTGTCAAATAAATTTATTACCTACTAATTTCATTTGACCTTTATCATAATTTGCAGGACAAAATGACTTTATTACTTATTGTGATATATTTGTGCACTATTTGTCTTTTCCGAGAAATATTGCGTAGGATTTATCATAATTCCGTGACAATGAGAATTTATAGCATCATAATTTATGCTTACTTAATATCAAAACTCAGCACAAATGTAGGATATTTTTAAAGAGAACTGCCACTTAAAAACTGCTCTTTGCCAAGAGGTAAATAAAAAATGTCCTGAAAAATAGATAAGAATTTACGTCGTCTAGACGAGAAAAATATTTCATACCTTGTTGGCATTAGCACCTTTAAAAGACGCCTTGACAAAAATCGTTATAAATAATGAGATATTTATAAGTTAATTATCTCCGTTAAGTAATTGAATGTTACTTTTTTTCTATAAAATTTCACAATAAATATAATAGTATAAGAATTAAAGAACGAGTTTTATGACATGTTTTTTTTGCGCACGTCAAAATTTTTAAAAAGAGCAGGCAAGTTTTCTAAATGGCAAGTGTGAAAAAAGGCTTATACACTGAATCTTTTATACAAATTTTTTATATTTTGCGTCTTTTATATACTAAAATATATTTTTAAAAAACTCGTATGTGTAATATTGTAAATGGTTAAATTAGATTAACATTTATTCAATTATTTGAAAGTTCATGTCAATTCTGATTTACGAACATAAGTCTGTCGATATGCAATTGGGTTTCGTAAAAACTTCATCATGAAACGCTAAATATAAAGAAATACTTTACGGCATTGTAATGATAAAATAAAATATATTATGTAACTTTTGCACATGAGATTTCTTAGATCGAATATACTCGTATACATTCCATCTGAGACGTGATGTCCGTAGGAAATGTTAAAATATTAAGCATTATATTAAACTTGGACAAAATGTACATTCATTATTTGTTTACAATAAATGAATGTTTCAGTAGTATACAATATGTTGTGACGTGTATAATCATGTCACTATAAAAGGCGATGATTTTGATATGTTTTATGCAAAAAGTAGGCGGTTTTGCTAAGTGCATTTTTAATTCCACTTTGAATTGTTATTGATAAAAGAGCGATTAAAAATCGAAATTTCAAGAAAATATGTTTCTAATAATTTTAAAATATCTTATTCCTTAGTTAGAGAAAAAGTAGTATGTGTTATATAGATTAAAAATGACCTTTGTTCTTAAATTTTAATACTAATAGTAACATAAATATATTATTGTATAAATTATTGGACATTTTTTAAATAAAATGTAATGTATATTTTTTATTGTCTCATGGCTTCCAAATGTTTTACAACAGTAGGTACCTATTTTTTCCTGATTATTATTAAAAAAGTTTTCCATAAGCATTAAATAAAATCAATCATACCGTACACATGAGGCACACTAAAGATATAGTGGTATCATATTACCTATGTAAAATAATATTTTCAATTAAATATTATTTTATAACAATTCGTGTATAATTAATTACGCCGTGTAATTTTGTACGTACGCAAATATTTTAAATTCATTGTATTTTGTGCATATACGGGCAATGTTAATAATAATAGTCCATCTCATTTACATTACATCTATTTATACTGTATTCGTACATTGGATGCAATTTGGGAAAATATTTCAAATATATTGAATACTACTGCAACCGTTTAATTTTACAATTAAATACACGAGTATAATATATATGTACGACACTTGCCTCCTACATTAATAAACCTACTTAAATGAAAGAGCAATTTCTTAATTATTCATATATATATATAGGGTGTTAAAAGCGGGCCATAGGCGTTTAACTTGGGAAATCAGTTTTTCCTTGCGCAAAACGTCCCATTTAATTTTAAACAAAAATGTTTCAAATAAATGTTGTAGAGAATTAAATTCTACACCAGCATCACTAAACATATTCTGTTTCGCATGTTTAATAACCTGTAAAATCCAATTTGAAATTTTATAAATATTACTCATTTGTAGTGATAGCCATGAAATTTAAACAAAATTACAAAGAACTGCATATCGGTTGAATTGTCAAGATTTTGATTTTGCAGGTTACAAAATAAAAATAAATAAAATCTCAGCAATAATTTAGATGTAGATTATAAAAACAAAACATTTTTAAGGACTTACGATAGAATATAATAATCAGCAATTTTTATTTAAAAATCGAATTTCTGACAGTTCAAACGATATGCATTTCTTTGTAATTTTGTTTAAATATCATGGCTGTCACTACAAATAAGCAATATTTATAGAATTTCAATTTGGATTTTACAGGTTACTAAAGCTGCAAAATAAAATCTGTTTAGTGATGCAGGTGTATAATTTAATTATCTACTACTTTTATTTGAAACATTTTTGTTTAAATTAAATGGGAAGTTTTTCGCAAGGAAAAACTTATTTCCCATGTTAAACGCCTATGGCCCGCTTTTTAATTAACACCCTGTATATATATACAGGGTGTAAATGAAATAAGTGCATTAAATTTAACCAGTAATATAACTCGTCGAGAGCAACATTATTTCTTAATAACTTTTTCTTTAAATTTTTTAGCATTTTTACCACCCCGTAAATTGACGAGTCGTTCCAAATATTTTTGTAATAATTGAATGCAGTAGCAATACCTATGAAAAATTTTTGTAATTGACAGTCCTGCCAGATGTTGCAATTAAATTTTAACATTAGTAATAAACTTGTTTATAAAGTAAAATTCTGGCAAAATGCTCGTGTTTATGATTAGCGGATACACAGACATTGTAATTACCTATGGTGAAGTACTCAAGGTCAACGAAGTTACACGAAAATCATCCTCTTCGTAATACTCGTAAATTTATGTTGTACCACATACAATATCTTCCAGATTATCACAGTTTGATGTGTCACATATGACAATTTGGAATATTTTAAAAGAGCAACAATTACTTCCATACCATGTGCAAAAATTTCATTGTTTCCAGCATTTTAATTTTGCGAATGAATTGTGTTGTTCACTGATAGGGCTGGATATATTAGAGAAAGTGTCTTAATGCACAATACACTTCTCAAAAATCCTCATACTGTAAGGAAACACAATTTTCAACAAAAAATATCATTAATTGTTTGGGCGGGAATAAATTGACGAGTCGTTGGTCCTCATATAATCCCACCTCGTTTATATGGACAAAAGTATGTACTTACATTTTTAAACTATTATGATTTGCCGTGTTGACACACGAAGATTCATTTCATAACCTCCATAACTAGTATGCTCTTCTTAGGTAAATAGAGTAAGACCGTGGTCTTACTCTATTTACCTAAGTTCAGAAACCTGTGTTAATACACAATTTTATAATTTTGTTATCCAAATTTTAAATTTCTTTATTTTAAAAATTGTACTATTACGAATTTATTAATAATAAATATGTTTTCCGTTGATCGTTTATTAATTACTATATTTACAAGTATGCAACCACCACCCGACAATTTTTGTGCTGTGTACATGGAACTTTGATTCAGACAGCTGAGGGCAGCAGAGATCTTACCAGTGGCGGGTAACGAAATTTAAAAATTTTTAAAGAATTTTAACTCAAATATTAGAAGATTTAGAAAAAAAAATTATTAAGAAAAATTGTTGCTCTCGAAGTTACATTACTGGTTAAATTTAATGCACTTATTTCATTTACACCCTGTATATATATATATATATATATATATATATATATATATATATATATATATATATATATATATATATATTAAAGCTAAAATTAACATAGTTATACAGTAAGTACGAATATTTTTTGATAATGTAATTTTTATAGTTCTGATGATGATTTTTAACAATCGAAACGTCTAATTGTAAACTACGTCAAATAAAATGTAATACAGATATTAACCAGTGAAATATATTTATGACTGAAAGTCGCATACTCTATCTATCAGCGTAGGCTGAACTGAAAGCCCATTGAATGACAATTGCAAGACCTGTTCGCTCATACTGTATTAAGAAAAATTATATAAAACCAATTGGAATATTTAAATAAATTCCCATAATATAATGAAACAATAATAATTGTGAGAGCAACTGCAGTTGGCCTAGTCTCGCTTTGAATAATGTAATTTTTATAGTTCTGATGATTGTCAACAATCGAAACGTCTACTTATAAACTACGACATATAAAATATAATACAAATATTAACAAGTGAAATTTATTAATGACTGGAAGTCTATTACTTTATCTAGCAGCGTACACTGAACTGAAAGCCCATTGAATGACTATTACTGGCATTGTTCGCTAATAATGTATTAAGAAAAATTACATAAAACCAATTGTAACATTTAAAAGATTTCCCATAATATAATGAAACAATAATTGTAAAAACTTCATTTAATTTGGCACTAAAATAACATTACCAATGCTCTTTATATTAACTAAAATATTAAGAATACCAAAATGTATCATTTAGCTGTTTCGGTGAATAACGAGCTTCAACATAATTCTCTCCTTATGTTTGAATATTTCAAAAGATATCTCTTTCATACAATAGAGATCAAATGGAAAAATTAACTTTTCATGTAAATCTCCATTGCCTGTCAACCACGAGACTGTACGAGACATTACACAAAACAGTCGTGTCAACACCCTACAAGATAGCACCATCTTTCTCATTGTGTCGTCATCTGATACCTTTTCATTTGAAAACTGTTGCGAGCTTTGAATGAATATGTCAGAATTGTCAGTAGTTTCGAGTACAGGCTGATAAACTTTATGCACTTGATCTATTATGTGTTGTTGCAGCTAAACGATACGTCCTTGTCAAGGACAAGTTTAATTTATGAGATAATGAGGAGTGTATGATGAAAGTACAAAGAAATTGTGTCAGTCAAATAAAAAGACATCGTAACTACATATGTTCTAGTTTTATAGGGCTACATAGACACAAAGAAACGCTTGGTAATTACAGTAAAATAAAGATAACGTTTTAACACTACTGGGTTTTACAACAAGATAGTAAAATGTAGAAAATTGAGTCTATATGGACAACGGAAAAGTTTTACTCTCAACGACCACCTATAAATATATAACGAATACTGAGTTAGGGGGTGGAGTTTACTATCAATGGAAGTAGACAAATTCATATAGCGGACACGTGGCTACCAGTCCAGTACTGCAATTCCCAAACAGTTTTTATTTGAATATAAATTTCTTGCATCAAACTTAATTTTGATACACTTGCAATTATAAAGCATGTAGACTTGTACAGTGTTTTATTATTAATTTGTTTTTTATAAATATAATTTAAAAATAGCATACATTTCAAGAATATTTTAGATCCACGAAGAAACCGGTTTTATATAAAAACTTATATTCGTGACGTCACATCTATATTTTCAAACTTCGGGGGACCATAACTCGCTTATTAATAGGAATTTTTCACCGGATTTTCACCAACAGTCTAAGATTTACTTATACTTTCTGATGAAATTATATAAAAAATGGTGGAATTCCCTATTGTAGGTTGAACGTTTAGAAGAGATGTGAATACAATTTGCAAACTAAGTAAAAATAATAGAAAAAGAAAAAGAGCAGCTAATTTTACCACCCAGGAAATAAATAATCTAATTAAATTAGAAGACAAATACAAAAAATAAATATAATAAAAATATAATTGATTCCAATAAGACAGATTCCGTCTCTTGGAAAGAAAAGGACATCTGTAATCAATTAAAAAATTATTTCAATTTTAGTTGTGGCCACTATCCATGAAATAAAAGACAAACATTTTGTATTATTCTGCATGCGGTTAATTTATAAATACCTCCAAAATCAGCTTCATACGAGTATATTATCATACATCCTGCTGTTGCATAAAATCGTAAACTTGATTCATAAAAAAAATGTAGAATAATAAGTTTTATTTCTCGAATTATGCTTCCTTTTAACTTAACAGATAAAAAAAAATAATAATTGGTCTTAAATCTTATATAACAAATAAAGAACTGTTTTTTGACATTCGAAATATCATAAAATATTTTCAATCATCCCATGTTATAGTAAGTTAATATTATCAAAAATAAAATCCAATTCTTCAACATCACTGTTGTACTGATTCATTATGGGTGCTTTCCAATTAGACACAGAGAGACACTGTGTAACGCAGTGTACGACACAGCGAACACTGCCTGACATATTTTTTTTTTTAGTTTCAGCGTGTGAGTTTTGTTTGTTAACCTATAAATTTGCTATGAACTGAAAATCTGCTATAAACTTAGCTATAAATTTAAATAACCTATCAGAAACTACCATAATACTTATTACAATTTGTTATATAGATTTTAGACTAGTTTAAATGACAAAAAAGGAAAATGTTCATAGAGATGCAATCTGCTGCACTTTTAATGACTTAAAGTGCGTTCCATTTGATATGGAACACAGTGTCCGAATGTGTTACACAGTGTTAGTGTGTGTCTTATAATTGGAAAGCCCCCTATAATATTGATTAATAATAGGAAACAGGTTATATCATCAAAACAACACAAACGTTCTCTATTTCTCATCATATCGTGTTTTTATTCCTGTCCACTCGGTACAATATCCTTTGGATAAAACTCTTAACTGGTGGTTTTGACTGTCTGTTAGCTATCTTACCGATAAGGGCGCGTATGTAAGCGTTAGTATTCATAACATACGTTGGATGGTCTCTGTGGGCGCCACTTGTACTTTCACACAAGCCTTAGAATCCGAAATCCTTTCGGCAATAAAAGTGTGAAAAAAGTGCCGTACCGTTTCATTATTTTATTGCGCAGCATTAAAAAAGTGCGCCTTTTCACACTTTCATATATTAAAAAAGGCATAAACATATTTGAATGAAAAAAGTGTACTTTTTTAAAAGACTTTTATTTATGAATTAGGATCACGTGATTAAATAAGAAGTAATTGCATTTATATTTTTTCTATTCATTCGTTGTGATTTTTTATTCGAAATAATGTAAAATAAACTGAACAAACTATTAGTAGTAGTTCAAAATTTTTTTTTATATAAATTAATAATAAATCTTGACATTCATTTCAAAGCTGTTTCTTCAGGTTTGGAATGAATGTGAAAATTTGTACAGTTCTTTACATTAATTGATTAATCGAAAATAATTTATTTATTTTATACCTTTTTTTTTTCTCTTGGCGAAATCTCATTCATTGAAAGGGGAATAATCGGTACTTGGATAAGGAAAGCAGTTTTGTAAAGTGTCTTGTTGCTCCTAGCGGCAAAATCGTGAAACTATTAACATTGTGTATGTGGTAATATTTTCCAATGCAGTTTTTACAAAAACTGTCATAAATAAATCATTTTTATTTTTAGATATTGAAAATACACATCAATTATAGGGCAAGACATAATTTTCGTCTTTATAAATTTCTCAGAAAGGCAAATAATCAGCTTAATTTTTTTTGCTAAAAGAGGCATTTTTTATTTTATTAATTATAATTTAACTATATATTTAATAGACATGAATATTCGTTTTGCCCTGGAAGAACTACCAGTGTACGCTACTACATACATACATAATGGCTAAACACCCCGCGGAGGGGTAGCGCCGCTCTTACTCTAGAGCTTTCTAGATCCTTATTTGGGGTGGATCACTGCCCATGTTACCTAATTATTTTATATTTTTGCTTATATTTTTCCATTTCTGTCGGTTTAGTGTTTGTTCCTGCCAGTTATGTATTCCTGCTTTGTTTAAATCGTTCTTTACTTCCTCTATCCATGCTGATCTGGGTCGACCTCTTTTCTTGTTCCCACCTGGCTGCCATTGCAGCATTGCGTATATGGTTGTGGATGGCCCGGCTCTCCATATATGCCCAAGCCACTTGACTCTCTGTTCTTTTATTTTTTTGACTATATCTTGATTACCGATTTCTTGTTCTAGTTCGTAGTTCATTCTTGTTCTAAATTCATTATTTTCCGTTTTTGTAGGCCCTAATATTGTCCTTAGTATCTTTCTTTCTATTATTCTCAGTTTTTCTTCTTCTTTTTTTGTCATCGTCATTGTTTCCGCTGCATACATTAATATCGGCCTGATAATTGTTGTATAAATACTCATTTTTGTTCTTCGTGTGAGTGTTCCATTCCTTCGGCATTTCTTCTTCCCTCCATATTTTCTTAATTAGTAGGTATATTCGGTTTTGTAGTTCATCGCCCACGTATTTTATCAGTTCGTTGTTGATATTATCTTTTCCAGGTGTTTCCCCATTACTACTTTTATTTATTACATCTTTTATTTCTTCTAGTGTTGGTTCCGGTTCGTTGTTCTCTCCTTCTGTTTCTTCCTCTTGTTCTCTTGTATCCAGACCAGATTCTGTCAGTAATTCTCTGAAATAGTCCATCCATACCTGTTTATATTCTTCTTCATCCACTACTACTTTTCCTTGTTTGTTTTTTATGCCATTGATTTTATTTCTGTGTGGTATATTTCCCTCATTGATCTTCTTATAGAATTTTTCGTATAATAAACATATTATCTTGACTGCATTTCGGAGAATTTTTCTTCTTTTTTCTTCCTGCATCATTTTCCCATAGTAGATCATCGTTACTCGAAAAATTAATCATTAAATTAATTATTAAAAACTGCTAATTTTAATATTTTAAATATGTATAGTGTCTACATTATCAAAATGTATGTAAAATTAGAACGAAAGCGATATTTCCCTACTTTAATATTCTGCATCCTGCATCATACCATTTTTATTTTACGGAAGATTTAGTACCTGTTTTCGCAAAAAATACGAAGAGTATTTTCGTTTTTAAAAGAAAATCTAAAAATATGATGTGACCATCAAAATCTACTACACATATGAAAGAGTATACAATGCAATTTTTACTATTTATATGCCACTTATGCATTATTTTATATGATGTTATGTTATTTTTTAATAACCTGGAGATGAAATAATTTCTATATGCATTAATGGTGCCATTCTTAAAGCGGGTGATATGTAATTGGTATCTGATTCTGTTCAATAATACAAGCTTAACGTCAATGATTTTCGAACGTATTATATACAAGCTGTATCTGAACTGCTTAGCCAAACTTTAAGGGCGTACTGGACTGACTAAAATGAGTAAAAAAAACAACTTTTGAACATAGGTTTGACATTTAACCATTTCCGAGAATGAGACCATTTTGAATTAGAAGTGAAGAAAAACTGAAAAAGATAGTTACCGCCAAAAATTTTGTCTATGTAAGTAAATAACTATAAAAATATTTTTTTCAATTTCTAATAGTTACGAAGTTATTTGAAAATTAAATACTGACCAACGTCGCCACATTAGTCGTAGTACAATTTTTTTTAACAAAATCACATCTAAGTTGACCCCTCCAAGGAGGTAAACAAAAAGTCTAATTTAAACAAAGTTGTAACTATTATAGATCTCGAGACAAGCAGAGGTAAATTTCGTAAAAACTCATTTTTCACTGCCTTATATCTCTGAAACTATTAAAGATCGGACCGATTTTGCTTCTTTCTACTCATTTTGGTCAGTACTATACGACCTTAAAGTTTGGCTAAATAATTCAGATAGACATAGTATACGTGTAATATCTAATCTAATCCAACAATATGCAAAATTAAAATATACTGAGGTTCTGTGGAATTCCTATCGTGAAAATGAAGTACGAGTACAAGTAAGTAGGATTTAAATATATTAATGAAATTTGCAACATTTTTTACAAAAGAAAAGTAAAAAAGATTGATATTGACAATGAATCTACTCTTTCGAGAGGCAATTACAAGAAAGATAAAGCAATGCCTTTCTGAAATGTCTTGAATTCAATTAGAACACAACTGTACAATTTGATATTTTTATAATCAAATATATATGTACTGTAGAGCAAATACGTACTATTTAAAAGCAGAGTGAAGGTAGCTTTCTGTAGTTTTCGTTTCATTTGACACAGAAGTCAGTCGTCATTATGTAAATATACTAACAAGTAACCTAAAAAGGGTATTTCTGCATTTCTGCTGTCTTACTTTCCGGTCATAGAAAAAATTGTAGTATAGACTCGTTTTATAAACACTAGATATCTACTTGTTTTAATACACTCGCTACTCATAGCTACAGAGATGTTTATAAAACTTGTTACATAATAACACATTCTAATTTCTCGGAAAAGTGATTTGCACAAGATATTACTATTTCCACAAATATCAATTTACTAATCGTTTGGATATTTATCTAATAAGATATATAAATATATAATAATATAAAGTATATATATACAGGGTGTTTCCTTTAAAACAACCAACGCTTTTTTGGGCGAACTACCAACTTTAGAGAAAAATATTTAACCAGTGGATCTCAAACGGTAAAACAAAATTATATTTTTTTAAATGGCACCCTATATAGTTTTTTAGCCCTTTATATAGAATATTATTTTCTGATTTCAACGATATAAATATAGCATAGGGTTGTATGTATAACAATTATTTCGAGAAAAATTGTATTAAAAACTAGAAATAATGTAATAAAAATCTGATGTAGCCGACACATAACCTCTCGCCAGATATTTTACCTGGTTGTACGCATAAAACGAAAAATATTTTTAATTAGAAATACATATTTTCTTGTCTCACTACAAAATAATTTTCACATATATTTGCAAAATCTATGGGATATTCTAATATAAATTATGTACAATACATACATTTTCTTTATATTCAATATCCTGAAATTTTCTTTTTCTACTTTCCTTTTCTTTTTTTTTATATTCGTTATTTTTTTCGCAAATTCCTCCTATATTCTTTTTTATGTATATTCTTTTATGTTGTTGAGTTTTTATTTTCATAATCTTCATAATAATGTATAAATATTTTTGACAGCGGCATACAAATATTTTTGACAGTGACATTTATGTCTCAATTATAAACATTTGAATTTCTTGCCTTGAAGTAGTTTGATCTGAGAATTTTTACATCAAATTATTTTATATGCATTTCTTTATCTCTAAATCTATAGAAGATATAATAATGAATTTATATTTATCGAATAAAGAATTTAATGTTCTTTAATATAAGTATTTACATAAGTTTTCGATAAATAATATTTAGATGATTTTTTTCTTGTAACTACTTCTTCCGGTTGTCCGATTGTTATCAAAACTTAATCAACTCTTCCCATTATTTTTAGATTGAGGAATCCGTAGTTAAAAATGTATTGTCTTATAGTATTTGAGATTTCGTGAATCCAACATACACACACACACACACACACACACACACACACACACACACACACACACACACACACACACACACACACATACACACACACACATCCACACACATATACGGACATCATCGTAAAAATGTTATAATCGGATTCTAGGGACCTTAAAACGTGCTTATTCACTAAAATCTGGATATGCGATTTTTATCATGAATACAATACCTCTCTTAGCGAGAGGTAAAATATTGGTTTACTACTAGCGTAACTAGGCAACAGACGTATCAATTCGGCATGTGTATTGCGGTATTGCATAGCCTATTGTAATACAACATTATTTTTAATACCAGTTTTCTCGAAATAATTGTTATACAACCCTTACCATATTTATATCGTTGAAATTAGAAAAAAATTTGCTATATAATAGGCTAAAAAATATATAGAATACCATTTAAAAAAATATAATTTTGTTCTGCCGTTAGAGAACCAATAGTCGATTTGTTCTGTTTGTTATTATTATTGTTATTGTTTTAAAGGAAACACCCTGTATATATATATATATATATATATATATATATATATATATATATATATTGATATGCTGTTTATATTTTACAAGAACAGTAAGGCCGCACTTTAACACTAGCTCACTTAACGCTGTTTCTACTCCGCGATTTTTTTCTGAAATTTACGATTCATTAGAACGAAGTTCTACACAAAACCTAGAAATACCATAAATTTAAGCTGTTTCGAAATAGCACATTTTTTTTGACTTGTTATAATTTCTGTGACTGATTCGTGGTTATACTGCAGGTCTCCCTGATTTCGGTATTAGGAAAAGTTATTTAGATTTTGACGGAATTTTGAAAGCATTCTTGACGAAGCGTTATCTATATGATATTCTGTTACATAGAATAGCTTCATGAACAAAAAAGAAAATGACAGATTACAGTTGACCATTTTATCACTAAAATCAAAGATAGAAAAGCCAGGACCAGTGACTGCAAAATATAAAATATGAAAGTATTAATATGTGTAGGTTAGAATGAAAGGTGTAGTATATTTTTGTAATTCAATCCTGTTTAATCCCGCTACTTTGTTCCTCTATCTTCTATATACACGTACTACTTAAAGTGAGTCGGTTTAAAACGGTTTCACTTAACGCTTTGTAATATAGAACATTAATCGAGATACTACTATAACCGGTACCCTACAAAATTCAGAAAATACACGAATACATATTACCTAGAAAGTCTACGCCTGGTAAGCGCCCGCACGGTACAAATATATCATCTTTACCGATATCTGTATACAAAGCAGATTGGCACACCCAGCAATGGGTAATAAGCCGTGATGATATATTTATTTATTTATTTATAGAAAGTCTAGACATTGCCCGGGTGATATCGGCAATGTATTAAATATAACTATTCAAATATTATTTTTAAACTTAAATAGTAAATTATACGCCAAGATTAAGAAGATAATAATTATTGACCCAGTGCCAAGATTGTAACACGAGGGCGAAGACCGAAGGATACAAGGCACCTGGTCAATAATGATCTTCTCAACCGTGGTTTATATACTATTTTTTTCACTACTACATAGCTCTTAAATTCTATTTAATGAATTTTATATTAATAATAACATACACATTTTAACATGAATACTTATTAACATTTCCAAAAACTAAGCAGGCAGAAATGAAATTCTTTTGTTTTCAACATTGTTTTTATTATCTGACATTTCATTTTGGTAACAATAAGTGAACATTGTTTGGAGAAAGTAATGCGGAAAATTATACGCCCCCGGAAATTACAGAAGCGGCACAAAAAAACCGATATACAGTGTAAACAGTGAAAATCGTAACGTAGGCGTTTAACATGCGAAAAAGGTTTTCTTCAAATATCTGTCCCGTGACTATAGTGGGCGTTGGTTATAAAGATAATTTAATTTGACATCGAAGAGTATCTAAATACTTCTAATTTAATGTCTTATTATTAGAATATATACAAAAGTATAATGCTACTTGACATTACTTACAAGAACATTAACCGGGATACAACTATAACCGGTAGCGTAGAAATTGTACACTGGATGATTTCAGCAATGTGTTAAATACAATTATTCAAAAATTATTTTTAAACCTGAATACGTAATATACACATATTTCAGGTAGTGTACACAATGCTAAAATATCATTAGGTAAAGTATAAAAGTATAAAAAAGTATACTACAATTTTGTTAATTCACATTTTTTGCTTGTAACTTTTCTAATCATATCTTAACATAACCTAATCCGAACCCGATGCACAAAACCTGACTTGGTTAGGTTTTGCATTAGGTTAGGTTATGTGACGAAGGTATGATTAGAAAAGTTATAAACGAAATATTCAGACTGACGAGAAATAGTAAATGAAATCTAACAATCATTAAAACTGCACAATTTAAATAATAAACTAACATAAATTTTTTATGTCTGTGACGTACTAATACGAATTAAAAAATTCTAATTGACCATTATGGTCTGGTGAATGTCCGAATTTATAATTTTGATGGAACCCAATAGAAAAAGAAGATATTATAATGTACGAGTGTACACTATCTACCCAAAATACGAGCTATGTATTTACATTTCACTTCCCAAGTATTTGTCCTTGTTAAGTACACTGTACCCATACGCGCAATATGATCACTCCAGGTCCGCTTGTCGAACAAGCACGGCCGCTCGGCTTGTTATGTGCACAATATAATAATTAAAATGCAATATGGTGCGGCTCGGCTATGCTTATTCGCCAAATGGACTCGTGTTCCTACCGGGTATAAAAAATTACTCGATTTTAACGCATGTCATATTTTCCCAGTCACATATACATTAAAATGTTTATAAGATACAAGAAATATTTTGTTTCATAAACAGTTTTGCATTTTTATTATTTGTATTTAAATATTGTATAATAAATTATAATTATACAATAATAAAAGTTTTGAACAGGATAGTCTAATAAATATTACTGTAAAGATATTGTTTATACATATATAGCATAAAACTAAACACTACGCCGCGCCGTATCTTTATAACTTGAAGTTATCAAAGGTATCAAATTTTATTGTCAAAGTACGTTCATTTTAACCTAGTTTTACAATAACAAATTTAACAGTCATTTTTCTTTTTTACGATTATGATTCGTTTTAGAAATGATCAGTTTATCGGGTCAATAAACTAACTTTTAATGTTCACACTGCAATAACTTTAAATCCGCATCTGCACGCCACAATAACCGTTTAATGACACATTAAAACCAGAATTATTCCGATCCAATAGTTTCAAACTCTGCACTGTAACCCAAATTTCATTATGGAACTTTTTACTCTTTTCTTTGTTCTCCACAACGACAACATCCTCCTGCCGTCATCAAGTAGACTTGCCGGGTGTAGAACTTTCCATTAACCGAGTGAGTGTGAATGGCAACGTCGGGTAAGACCATTTTCCACTAAATGAAACCGAGAACTTCAAAGTGAGAAATATTGACAAGATGTAGATAGATCGAAAGTGGATGTTGAATTTTAAGGGTAACAAATAAAATATTTTTGTTATTGAAAAGGAAAAGAGTGTAGGTACGAGCGGTTCTTGTAAAACTTTTATTTACTAAGAACAAAGTTTAATGCAACAGACGGTTAAATTGAGATTTGATAAGGATTTCTTTCTTTAACTTGGAATATAATTTTTTTGGTGAATATATTTTTTCATCTAGTGATCTTACTTTTTCTGAACAGATCACTGCTTTCTCAATTTTATTTGATTTTTTTTATTCTCTACTATTACAGAAGACCACTTAAATTACTAATGGTTTGCCCTGATCGCTTACTTAATGGATGTGATTTGAACGGATAAAGTTTTTTTTTTATACGTACCCACGTATAATGCCTATCATTAGTTATTTGTATCACTAGTCTAGAAACTGCATTTTTGTGGAGGTGAGTACCTAGTACAAGTACTCTCAAAGCTGTTTCTGGACGTGTAATACACAAGATTTTTTGTGCTGACTTCTCTTTAAATTTATTAAAAGACTTTGATTTATTGTCCAAATATGACGTACTAGAGATTTTTTCTGTTGTGACATCGGAATTTTTCAATAATTTCAAATGAATTTACAAACAATCTGAAAAAACCACTAAACATTTTTCTATCGGTTTTATATTGCAAGTTCAAATATAATTACTTACATACAGTTTAAAATGTGTTCTTTTATCTTCAATTAACAAGTTGTAAACATTTTGCTAATTTTTGTGTTGAAAATATTTATAAGTTGACATTTCATCAGAATAAATACCAATTTATAAACATAGAAATCACTACCTTTTTGCCAAACTAGATCTGTAAAATAGTGTTTCTGTACGAATTAATATAATGTAAAGCTACTTATACCCGACGAAGGCACAAAAAGTTTTTAGCCAAAGAAATTTTCGTAAAATGAATACTTTTGAAAGAGAAGCTTTAATTATTGTAACATAAAACATTGAAAAATAGGTAATATTTTTCATTAAACAAATACTGATAGTATATTATTGCAACGAAATAAGTTATTAGTAGATTTGGATGTTCCATTGCTGTTTAAATTGTAACTATAGGCCGCGAGCATACAAGTGACTCAGGCGTCCTTGACGTATTTGGAATCAGCTGATTTGTGTGCGCATGTCATTTTGACAAGAACAATGTCACTTTAACAAGATCAATGTTTTGACTTATTTTGATTTTGAACTGCTAAATATATTATGCAAATTGCATTTTTAAGCCGTAAAACACGAAATTAAAAATAGTAACTTCTCAACAGATCAAAATTAAAATAAGTCGCAACATTGTTTGTGTCAAAATGACAAGCGCACACAAATCAGCTGATTCCAAGCACGTCAAGAACGCCCGAGTCACGTGTTTGCTCGCGCCCTATGAACTTAAAAGTTTCCTGTACTATAGCAATTTCTTTAATTTTTTGCGAGATATTAGTTGGATTCTGCGTGTCTTTTGAAATTATAATTCAAAAGTAGTCTCATGTAAACTTTAATTAAAATCACGGAGTATATAACAAATAACACACATTCTCAATCGAATGCAAATCTGGCGAAACTATTTAATAGACTGACCCGAAAATTAGAATTTGTTTTTTAACAATTTTTATTGGTGATTTTTTTGAAATAAATTACTACAATCACTCTTTTCATTACATTTCTAATCAATAAAATAGTGTATAAAAATATTCATCAATAAAATTAACCAGTTGTGTGCGGATATATTGGTTGAGATATTAAAAAAAATCCTTTCGTAAAATTTCAGTTCTACTTTCAATTGTATAATCAGTTGAATAATATTCTTACTTAATTTATGTCGCTGAAAAGTTTTTTTGTGAAATGGCCTTCCTGGGAACACGTCTGTCTAAGTACATATAGTTGATAAACTATAACAAAAAAGTAGTTGGTTATGTGTATCCAAAAGATTATGGAAGATTACAAGAATTATTTAAGTGTTTAAAGCTTGCTAATGTAAGTTGTGAGATTGTGTTTAAATATTTTCGTTTAATAAGATTTTTTAATTATCAAACAAAAATGCATTGTCGAATAAAATATCTGAAATTATACAAAATTTCAGGAATAACATTTTACGATTATGTTGAAATGATTTAAATAAATGAAAGTGCACAACCTGAGCCGAAATGTAATTTTTCTGATCTACAGAATATTTTTGAATATCATATTTTATTAACTACGTTTGTTAAAAAAAAAGATAAAAGGTAAAACAAAATTGTATGATATAAAAACGTTGAATATAGAAAAGATTTAGAAACAAAATCTATAGAATAAATAATAGGACACTTAAAATGGTTTGGAATAGACGTATACAAAGAGTAACCCAGAAGGTGTTTGATGCCAAGGTAAGAAAATAAGATGAAAAAGTAGACACAGAAAATAATGAATTGATGAAGTCAGAAAAGCACGAGGGAGAATAGGTAAACTTATAATTAAGTAAGAAGTAGGATACAAAACTGAAAGAGCTGGAGGCTGGAGGGAACTATAGCAAAGATTTCCAGAGGCAAAAGATAAAAACTAATGAACTCACCTAAATCGCGACAAAATCAATGGTAAATGGGCTCAATAACCATGTTTAAAAAGATATAAAATAAATTCTTTTTTATATGTTAACTCATTACCTCATAGAATTTTTGACTATATGTAAAATTACATGATCTGACTTGATAATGGCTTTAACCAAGGCCGAAACGCCGTCAAATATGTACTCACAACAATAAATTGTTATAAACTACACTGAAGATTGAATCCAAAAATATACTCTTATAAAACAAACTCCTCAGCTTCAGAAACATTTCATTTAATTTTGTTTAGATAATTTATTTGCTCAATTTTATTTAATTAAGATAATTGATCATTCCATATGTAATATACATAATTTGGATTGGATGCTGGACTACGTCAAACCTTATTCACGATTTCAGCTTCACTGGTGAACCACTTTCATTATGGTATAGATAATATGTTTAGTAAAGGGATTGAGAGGTCAGCTTCACGGCTAATATATCATTTTCAAAAGCCTGTTCCACATATTTCTCGTTTATCTCTATAATGAATATGTACTACATATTTTGCACAAAAGCTTATTGACCAGGAAATTAATGGTAATAATAAGTATGTCCCTTAATTCTGTTGTGTAACATAGGGGCCGGAATTCCATCGGTTTTTTTGCCGAATTCTTACTTGCACATTTTATTGGTGTGAGTGGTGATAGTGACCTCCGAACCACTCAACTATATTGTTGGCTTCTAGTTAGTCCCGTACGGGAGGCGAACCTACGACCGTAAGCGTTGCTTGTATTATCAAGCGATACGCTATAGCCACTAGACCAAAACTGTCTGTAGTTAATGGTAATAATAACTCTTTAATACGGATCGTTAGATTTATTATTAACGTCATATCTATTTTATTTATTGAAATAATTAAGGGAAACAGTTTATAATTCCAACAAAAAAGTAACGGATAAATTTATCTTAACAAATAAATTCATGTACGCATAAATACATTCGTTTAAGCATTCAGTTAAAAGTAAATATTTAAACGAATGTATTTATGTGTGCATGAATTTATGTTTAAGAATCTAACTTACCCTGAAGTAGGTATAAATGTATATCGAAACATTGGTTTTGTAATGCTGAGTGATTGAGATTTATAGTATTTGTTAACACCTAATCTACACCACAATCGAGAAATTTACACATAGTATCAATATAGTATCATTATCATACCGGAGTCATATCTTTGCCGTATAGTGAAAGTTTCCATATCACATTGCTAATGTAAAACAAGCATGTACAACTTGGTGATTTCATAATAATTTACTGTATATTTTGCTTCAACAAAAGCAATACCTTTTGTACCTTGTCTGAAGATATCTACCTAGTTCTGTTAGTAGTGTGAAGTTTTCGGGTCAAAATTATATTGTAGCAAACTGCATTTGTTTAAATATTTCATTTTAAGTTTCCATAAATAATGTCCACTTAAAGTTTCTAGGCACCGACAAAGGTATAACATCTCTTACTTGACATTCGACGATATTATTGCAGTCATGCATTTAGTTTATATATTATAGTTCGTATTTCAAAGCAGTTGCTGCGGTAAATGGATGAAGGTGTTTTGTAAAATTTTCTCAAAAAAATCAACTGCAATTTTGTAACAATATAATAGTTATGAGCATATGCGACAGTAAAATCTAATTAATTAAAATTTAAGTTTTTGTAAAATGACACTTTCATTCTTTTACCCCTCCCAGTATGTACGAAACTTTAAAAGATTTAATATTCATTGGCTCGATTCGTAGATATCACGTTATAGGAAAATACATCTTCAGGAGTTGTTTAACTAGTTTATATCTAATGACCACGTTAAACCAATCGATTACAATTTAAACCAATTTGTTCCAATCTCATTTTCATTACACACCAGATTACATGAGCAACGATATAGAAAAAGAAACCCTTTTATCTTAATCTATCAACGCTTTGTAACAGGATTGGGTCACCAAGGAAATACCTATACACACGAAATTCTCCTCAAAGAGCGAAGGGTTTTTTGTTTATTAGAAGAAGTTTTGTTATATTACACCTAGTCATTGTTGTTGTCTCTGGTCGTTATCCAAAACACTTGTTTAAGATTCATTAGATAAGCTAAAGCTGTGTTTACATTGGTTAAGTTATATCACATGGACTAAGTAATGGCCTAGCTAATCAATTTTTCCGGACGCAAAGCAAGCAGGTGTTCAGTTGACATACAAAATTGTTTAAACCTATAATTGCTACACCAGTACCAGTTCTGCCATTGGGGCAACAGCATCATACTTCTTTTTTAATAAATGTCATTAAAAAACAGCTAATAGGTAATGTTCTATTCCAACATTCAAATTGTTTGATTGAATTCACTAGCCGGCCCAGATGGATCAGCCAGTAGATTTTATCCACCCCGGAAAATGCAGACAATGAAACGTTATCGATAGGTACACAGTATGTTGATCTCGAGAAATCTTTTATAATTGTTACATATATATTAGTACAGAATAACAATGAAATTCCATTTGTCTTACAATTTTGAAATGTACTGTTTTAGTAGGTACAATTACGCGCTGCTTCCATATGGCAAGACAAAAATATGCAATTTTTTAAAAAGATTTGGTACTTCGAGAAACACCAGAACATCTCTATAAACATCAAACATCTTATTAGTATTAATAACTAAAAACAATTTTTATTAAGACTAACGACTAATATTATAATATTATTAGCAGTTTCTTTACTTTATAAGGTCACGTGGCTGTGTGTTATGTGACCGGCTTTGCAATTTTCTAATAGCACAAAAGTAACCACTGCGATGCTCTCTCCACAATAGCATTGAGAGCCCTTATATATATATATATATATATATATATATATATATATATATATATATATATATATAGGTAAATTATTCACTTTAAAAAATATTAGTATCCATACAATACCTAGTAAAACGTATTCAATTTTGACAGATGTGCTATATAAACCTGAATCATCTCGATGAAGAAAAACTTACCTGTAACAAAAGAAAACACATTAATAATGCATTTAATTTTTATGCTATTTAAATAATATTATTATTTGTCATTACTGTCTGCACTGATTTTACGAAACTTTAATATTTATAGATTTTTTGTACAAAAACACATTCTGAACTTTACTGAATACAAGGAAATGTTCATGTCTATGATTGTGTGTATTTAGAATTGAAAACAGAAATACATTATGACTTGTCTTCTGAGCACCCGACTAAGTCGCCTAAGCAAGCGACTAGATATGCAGTCGACTAAAGTATATTTTATTATATTGTGATAGTAAGTTTACTGGCTAGTCGCTTGTTTATAAATAATTTATAAATAGTACAAAAGTAATCCCTGTGGTGTTCTCTCCACGATAGTATTCGGAGCCCGTGAGGTAACGCCTAGTATGCGCCCTGAACGGTACAATTAATTCGTCATTACCGAAATCTGCGAATAAAAATGTAGACTGGTACATACCCATTAACGGGTAATAAGTCATGACATATTTATTACTAATTATTTGTTGTCATTTTTTGTAATAATGTTCGTACGACACAGAATAAACAAACTAACAATGTCCTTTATTATCCGCCTAGCAAAAAATCCTTCAAATCCTACGTATCAATAGTACATATTCTAAGCAACAAACTAAGGACCCAAACCTCGTAACACAACATCTTTCCAAAAAAAGATATCACCCATACTTCAATTAATCAACATAGAAATCCCTGAAATAGAAGAAGTAAAATATAATATACCGCTGTGGGAACTTCTCACCCCAACAATAGATAAACCCCTTAGTAAACACACAAAACAATATACACCACATGAAATATACCAAGAACAATACAAAGAATTTAAACAAAATAAAACTATGTACAAATTCCTATACACAGATGACTCAAAACAAAATAACAGTACATCATACTCGGCAGAAAAATTTGCGATATTGAAAACAAGCGAAATAATTCTCTCGTTCCCTGATAAACATTATGTCATTTGTACATACTCCAGAAGTACACTACAAAATTTAGAAAACAAATATACCACAGACAATATGATTCCGCAAATACAAGAAAACTTACACAAATCCATTATACAAGAAAAAAATATCACATAACTCTGGATACCATCGCACACCGCAATTGAGGGATATGAGAAGGCATGTCAAGCAGCCAAAAAAAACCGTAGGCGGGAATATAATACAAATAAAACAACCAGCTGAAGATATCAAGTCCATAGTAAAGAATAAAATCAACACAAATCATACAAAAGACTGGGTACACACAAGAAATAATAATAATAATAATAATAATAATAATAATAATAATAAGTTTATTTAGCCAAAAATATACTAACAAAAATAAAAAATTACACAAAAAGATGGACAATAAACAAAAGTAATAAAGAAAAAATAATAATTAGGCTAAGAATTGGACATACATTGCACTAACACATAACTAACTAATGAACAAATCAAACCTACCAAGATGTACAGACTGTAAGAACCCTTTAACAATCGAACATATAATAACCCAATGCAGAAACTACAATGAACAAATAACGAAATAACAACATCTCAAAAAACATAGAAGAAGCCCTACAGAGCAACCCGGATAAGAAAGAAAAAATCCTAAAATATCTCCAGGACACCACATTGTCCAATAAAATTTAATCTAATATAACACAATACAAAAAAACAATATATAATATCAAATTGTATACTACAGCACTAATAACCTTGTAGTTGAAGTGATTTCTTTTTTAAATGAATAAAAAAATCGTACTATCTTCCTTTTTTCATTTCTTCTTATACACCGGCCTGTTGTGGAAAAAAAGAGCTAATGCGATTATGAATGTGGACGAGCCGAAAGAAGTGTGTTCGAAGAGAAATGTCTGGCAAGTGATAATTACTGCATCTATGCTTTCAACTCGAGTTTGTTTTATTCCAACCCATGTGACAAGGAGTGAAGTAAACGAACGAAATCAAAGAAGACAAGGGGGCTAAATTGTTTAAGTCAGTAAAATCTCAAAGCCAAAATTTCATTGCAAAGCGGTCATTCAGTTGAAATCTGTCTCTATCTGTCATAATCGCCAATGCGTATGAGAATTATTATACTCACTTTAGTGTTACTTTTATTTGAATTTAATCATCCTAGCATGTTTTAATACAACATATAAATTAATTCGGTGTAGGTTATTATTGAAATAAACCCTAATCACTATAGTGTAGTGAAGTGATGAAAGTACAGGTCCAGTCATCTCGCCCAGCAGATCCGAGAACCTTGTCCTTCATGGGTGAGGACTATTATCCTTATTTCGTCCGCTCCCATTTCGATCCAAACTGCACGCCACGCAATATGTGGTTATGGAACGGCCTTTTCCCCAACGCTAACCCCGGAACAGGTAGAGATAACGCTTCCTTTGCTACATTGACTTACTGGATTTAAATGCTACATTAGACAGCAAACGTCTAGGGAAGTTAGTATCGTCACTTATCTGTTACGCCCTCTTGTGTGTTTGAAATAGCGAGTATATGAATTTATGTATGTTCAAATAAAATAAGATATTACAAAGCAATTCAAAATGAAATGAAATTATAATTTGTTCAATAGCAGTAACACTAATTATATTTCTAAGAACGTAATAATAATAATAATAATAATAATAATAATAATAATAATTAAATAAAATTGGGTTGTTGCACGCTACGCGAATAGTCAAATAAAAATTCGATACATCTTAGCATAATCTAACGGACGAAACTCACGCTTTCAAAACTCCGGTTGTTTCTGTTTACTTGTTTTTATACAATATTTCTAAATAAACATTAAGCTAACCAACTCATAAAACTAATCTAATGCACAAACCTATTTTACTTTTCTTGTTCATTTACCCAGCGCGCAAGAATATGATTTTAATGTGTACATCGATATCTTTAATGTTCATTTGCCTAGTCTGTAAGGATCATATTTTAATGTGCACATCGAATTTTTTTACTGTTTATTTGCCAATGTTAATGTTCAACTACATATTCTCCTTCTTGAACTGATAATGAACTTCCTTGCTTATTTATTGAATTTTGATTTACAAATTACTCCAATTTGAAAAGCTGGCAAATTAATTGCAATTTTGTGTATAACAGTATTCGAAAGAAAACGACACCCCTTCCAGTCAGAGCCAAGTACTTACATAATTGTTTTGAAATTAATTCGTCCTGGTGCAGCCAGTCTCAATCTAATTTGCTTTTATTAGAATTGTAAATAAGATGTCAACCACTAACAGAGATACTCATGTACAACAAAAACTACATTAATGGCAAACAAAGTAGACAACGCCATTGTTTTCTTTCAAACAAAACTGCCACATTCAGTTGATATAGAAATTATTGTTTTGTATGTTCAAAAGCATGTGCATAAAAAATGTATTTTGTTATGATATTAAATTTTCAAAATTTGGGCAGTACAATACTGTTAAAATCAATAAAAAGTTCCACAAAAAATTGTTTTATTGTAATTGTACATGTTTGTTATCTAAAACAGTGTAAAACCGGCATGATATGAGAAATAAAAAATTAATAAAAAGTTTATGAATGCAAAAGTTAATTTGCATTTACCGAGTTCATGTATGCACAAGTTAAGTATTTGCAATTTTAATATTTAACTAGTATAGTTGGCGCTGTTTAAATATAGGTAACCGGTAACAGTATAAGTTTCTGATAACCCTCAAAACGCAATCTATATGTAAAACAGAGAATAGCAAAAAAAAACTACTTTTTAACTACCAATGATTAAATTGACAAGGAATAAGGTTAAATTAAAATAAAACTACAAAGTAAAATATTACGCCCAGGTTAAATTTTTGAAGTTTTATTTTTATGCGTACTTAGTGAAATAGTATATTATATAGCAAGGGAGAGAAATGTTTGATTTAATAAATAACATTCTCTCCTGAGAGGTATATGTCGAATCCAGAAGATATAAGTATACATTTCACGAAAAGGACACTCACTTCGTGAAACGGCTCCTCATAGTGTAATTCCATTTCATGTAACTATTTACTTACTTTTAGAAAAAATACGAACAATAACATCACCTAACTTAGAGAACTCATCAACAGTAACCTCCCCGAGTTTTCCTAAAGACATTTGTAGAGAATCGCATAATCTACAAAGATTGTGTAAGCTTTTTACAATAACACTTACCGCGTGTTTAAAAGATATTTGCGAAAAACCACTTTGTGACCTTTGACCTTGAATATTTTTTTAATGAAAAGCAGGATCGATGTGGACTTTTGACATTTTATTAATAATATATTTAACGTCTGTACCAATTTTCAGCTCTACGCCAGTTTAAACTTTTTTTGTCTATTTTGACTGGACTAAATATTTTAAAAACTTCTATATTTAACCAAATTGATTTAGGAAAATTTATATATATATATATATATATATATATATATATATATATATATATATATATGTCGTAGTTGGTATAACATTGGGTTGACATTTATTCAATTATGTGAAATTTCATGTCAATTCTGATTTATGAACATCTAAAACCAACCTTCTAAAACAAAAAATGCATATCGAAATGAAGGCTCTTTCGATACGCAATTAAACATCATTATGAACGCAAAATATCAAAACGTTATTTTTAAAAAGAATAAAGAATTTTGAATTTTTATCATGTTACATTTTAGTAGCCCCACAAAAATAATTTGTTGACAATTTTTTGAAAATTGCTTTTAATAAATATAAATTACGTCGGGATTCTTTTCGTTAATTGCGGCAAGTTGGAACTTGTTACCTCCAAAATCCAGACAATTGTATGTTAAGGCATTAATGTGATTAATTGTCAACATAATGGAGAAAAATGTGAACATTTTTCCGTAGAGGCAAAATTGTGAACTTTTTAAATTTCGATATCACAGAAATTTATTTTTACCCTCTGTGATGAAAAAAAAAATATTTTCACTAATTTAACATTGTGGAACACAAATTTATTGTTATTTTGACAATAAAAATAGTGTAAACCTAGCTAGTTTACCATCAGGCCCATATTTTTCTGTGTATGCGCATAATAAATATGAACTCAAAATATCAATCCATTTTTCAATTATATACGTTACCACGTGATCTTATTTGAAAGTCTGAGTTATTCAACGAGTTAAAAAGGTCACACATGCCCCTGCCAAGTCAGAGAGAGGCCAAGTTGGTTTAAGCTGTGTAAAGGCAGAAAACAATACCAAGATTGAATTCTTGATTTTTGGGAAAAACATGTTAAACTATTTCAAATGAGTATTATTGAACAATATTAGTGCAGAATATTATTGAACGTCTAATACCTATGTATTTCTATTTCCCACAAATTATAAATAATTGAAATTCTACATAAACAAGTAGGTAAATCCTGATAAAATGAAATTTATAATAAATTGTAGTTCAAATATGATTACATATGTATTAGTGTAATTTCTAGTTAAAATAGCCATTACATCAACTAACTCATATCGACTTTTAGATAACTAAACGGTGTCTAGCACCTAGGTTTTATTAATTCAATTCCGTAGAATTTCCTGGCAAATTTCCGATATTCCTGAGTGCGGCCCTGCGCGGAAGCTCGTCCCAGATACGCTTAATTAACACGAGAGTAATAACAACGATTAAGCTCGTGAGCTTGCGGCAGCCATGCAAATACGCAGCTTGAAGCTCCAGCTAGCCAATGACCTTGTATCGGAATGCGGACACCACATGGAAGAGAAAATATTTCCGTTTCCAGTTTCATGCTTCCATGGAAGTTCTGGTATATATGCTCTACAAGCGCGTGTTTGGGTTTTTATGTTTAAAGTTTGAATGAATTTATAGTACAACCGAGACAGGTAAATTTGAGGTTATGTAGGGATTGTTGAAATAAAATAATAGTGTGATGGAAAAAACATTGGACTAAATTGAAATGCATTTTCAGTGAGGCAGTAAACAAGTAACAAACTTTTTTTTTACTGTGTACGGGTAGGTACCTTTAATTAACATTAAATTATTATAAATTCTAGTCTGCACGTAATATATTAATAAAATGTGATTCAAACTTCCCGCTCCTCATTGTATCTCTCTTTAATTCTAGGAGCTTCAAACGAAAATCAGAGAAGTGAGATATACTAATGCATAAGGTTGATAAACGTGTCTGTTCCCCATTCGGTCGTTATACAAGGTGACAGGCGTTCAACATGAGGAAGAAATTATTTTTAATATATTGTCTACCCTATAGAATTTTATAAGGATGTTGATGCATAGATTTATAGAGAACAATATTCTAACTTTTTTAGTATCCATCTTATTTTTTACGGCTTTAAATTCTTCATTTTTTTTTTAATTAACGAGACATCATAAAAATCTTCTCCGAATGGAGCGTCTTTTATCTAAGTTAAGAGGTTTCGTATTTCTATAGTTTCCAAGATTCCTATGTTGTGCGCGTTATTTGGGACATCCTTAGAATTATGAGATAGGTATTATCTCCATGAAATTTTTATGAACTTTTGATATTTGAACAAAATATTATTACATAAATAGAATTAAATTGAAGTAAATAATACGCTCATAATTATGATGGCCGCGTATGTCTGAGTGTCTCTCTTCAAACCTCTAGATACGTAGTTCCATAAGCAACGCTTAGCTTAATTTTGGTAGTAGTTTGAAGTGAGTAAGTCAACAGTTTCTAAAAAATGGATAAAAATGAGTTCAGAACAGTGATAAAACATTTTCATCTGAAGCCGTGGATAACCGCGCAGATCAAAACTGAGTTCGACGAAGTTCATGGGGACTCAGCTCCTTTTGTTGAAAACTGTTTATTTTTGGATAAATAAATTTAAACGTGGCCGAACCTCAACTCAAGATGAAACTCGCACTAGACGCCCAATTGATGTCACCACATCAGATATGGTAAAAAAATCCATCATATGGTTATGGAAGACCGCCGATTAAAAGTGCGTGAGATTGCTGAGGCCGTAGGCATCTCTACTGAATGAGTGCATAACATACTGCATGAAAAATTGGAGGTCAAGTGTGCGAGTTGGGTGCCGCGATTATTGTCTCCCGACCAAAATCTCAATCGAAAAGACATTGCAGCGCAGTGTCTTGCGATGTTTAATCGGAACCCGCAAGAATATTTGCGTCGATTCGTGACCATGGACTAAACCTGGATCCACCACTATACACCTGAGACAAAGAGAGAGTCGAAGCAATGGATACTGCCTGGTGAAAGTGCGCCAAAGAAGGCGAAGACTGTTTTGTCGGCTGGAAAGGTTATGGCTACAGTCTTTTGGGAAGTTCAAGGAATTATCATCGATTATTTGGAAAATGGTTAAACCATCACAGGAGCGTCCTATGCAACGTTATTGGAACGTTTCAACGCCGAGCTAAATAATTAACGGCCACGATTGGCGAAGAAAAAAGTTCTTTTTCATCAGGACAACAAGCCAGCTCATATTGAAAACATGACTCGGTGTGAAGAAATTATCATCTAATGAAGAAGTCATCGATGCCGTGGATGCATATTTTGCAGACCTTGAGAAATCGTACTTTTGTGACGGGATGAAAAAACTGGAATCTCGCTGGACCAAGTGTGTAGCCCTTGAAGGAGACTATGTTGAGAAATAAGGGTGAATTAAAAAAAAACAAAAGAATTTATAGCTTTTTTACCAGACTTATCAAACGACCCTTGTATTTCGAATTTTAAATGGCAAAAAAGTAACCCCTGTGGTACACTCTACACGCCAGCAATGAGTTCCCCTGAGGTGATACTTAGTATACGCTCGCACGGTACGAATATGTCATCATCATTACCAAAATCTGTGTACAAAGCAGATTTGAACACCCAGCAATGGGTAATAATGATATATTAATTTATAATTATAATATATTCTGACATTTATAAAATTTGAATTCAATTTAATAATTATTTGTGGTATAATAGAACTTGTGACTAATGCAGAAGTGGAATAATTGCGGGTATGTTAAAAGGGATGCATGATTTATGAACGAAATTATTAGATACGTAGCGGGTTATGCTACGTTACTACCCCAACGGGGGAGTTGTTTATTTATATTGATATTTCAATTATTATTCTTTCAACCGAAATATAAACACATCAAAATTCTAGCAAAAGATTCATAATAACATTTCCAATATTTCCTTCTATTATTTATTATACACATATCAAAAATGTAACGAAGGACAACAATACGTTACAGATATTACGAAGAATATTAAATTTGGAAAAAATGTTATTGAAACACTGGGAGTGGATAAGTTGAGATTGTCTATCTATCACTCTTAAGATAATGACAAATGAACAGAAAGAAGAAAAAGCATATATATTGATGAGAATATAATTCATGAGTCACGCGACATTTTTCCGCCAATCAACATTCAGAATCTCCCTAGTTACATGTCTATCACAGCGATGATAAAAAACAAAGAAATTATCACCTTATTTATATTCGTTACTAAGTGATTTGTTTTATTTATTTGACATTGAGAGTTAATTTTGAGTATAAAAATGTGCGATAATCGCTCGGTTCATGTTGATATCAGCAACGATGAAAATAATAAGGCAATTGTTAAATTAACAATATTGTAATATAATATATTAAAAGTTAGGTTAGCAGCACACACATTGGTGTCACAAAAATTCATTATATTCTTTCATTAAATATAAGCTCGTGATATGATTAATAATCGAAGATATTGCTCGTAAAAGTATATTATAAAGTTGTTTTCGTATTTTATCATCCTAATAATACTGTTATTAGATTGAATCAAACATCATTTTAGTTAGCTTTGAAATATTGACAAATGATTACATGGCAAAAGTAATTCTTATTATCTTTCAAAATTCTTTGAATGTATGATTTGCTGATGCCTAATTGGAGAGATCGTGTTCATAAAGACAATTTTGGATGAGTTCGTACTGAATCTTACTAGTAATGTGAATATCTTCTTACTTTATGATAATAAGAATTACTTTTGACATTTAATCATCAATATTTTAAAGCTAAGTAAAATGATTCAATGTAATAACTGTATTATTAGGACAAAATACGAAAAAACGTTATAATCATGCGTTTTAAATCAACTAAAAATTTTTCTTCCTTTGGCATTTCTTCGAAAAATCAAAAATAAGAATTTTTTTCCTCTTGTAAACTCAATCCGGGGACATACTGTATATTCTTATTTATTACAATATCCTGCACCACATACCAAAACAAATTATATGCGCTATGCCGTTTGACGTTTCTGACAAAAAGAGACAAGATCATATATCTGTCGCACTAATTGTAAGTGAAAAGTTTGGGGTTTGTATACTTACCACTTGTCGCTGTGAACGCTAGTGTTGTTTGCCATAAGTCAAAGTGCTTGTATTAATTGTAAGTGCTAATTGTAATTTATAATTCGGTAGCACTGAACGCAGTTTAAATATGTATATAAATGTACGGACATATCTGTCAGTTTCAAAATTAATCTTATTGTACCGTATTTTTTATGAGATTTAGTTGTTAAAGATTGCCATATTGCCAATTACCAGTAAAATAATTATAATTGCCATACATATATAAATGTAAACCAGATGTTCATAACTAAAAGTATATTACCACATTGTTCCCATGAGGATACGGCTCTACAATACACAACACTCATTACTACCATTGTACGCTGTCGTGTCAGAATTAATACTGATCGAAATATATAAATTATTTACGTGTTAATTGCAGTCTTATATTATAGTTACATCACATTGCAATTCAGTAATTAATTCATCAAACATGAACAAGCATCTTGGTAGTTGAATTTCAAGATTTATGCAACCGTTTAACTTTCAGTGCATGTATGTATACGCACTCAGCATATAGGGTAGATTGGCCAAACAATTTGTAACAAATATTGATATACACATACAATAATATGTAAATAATAAACAAAGACAATTGTTTGACAATAGAGATATGTTAAGGACTGCTACAACCCATGAGGCAAGACTGCAATAATTGAATATTAAAATATAGTCTACAACCCCCGTCGATCTTCTGTGCTGTTTTTACTCATCGGTTTTATTTAAGCCAGTGCTAACATTAATATTTTTTAAAAATAGATATAAGATATACTCTTAGTAACAATATACATATTTCTGTGTGCTTTTCTTTATTGTAATTAAACTCTTTTTTGATGATAAGGGTATTTTCTTAATTGTAATTGACTATTTTTACCTCTCGTTAAGAGAGGTATTGTATTCATGCTAAAAATCGCATATCCAGATTTTAATGAATAAGCACGTTTTAAGGTCCCTAGAATCCGATTATAACATTTTTACGATGATGTCCGTATGTGTGTGTGGATGTGTGTGTGGATGTTGGATTCACTATATCTCAAATACTATAAGACTTAAGACATTTTTAACTACGGATTCCTCAATCTAGCAATAATGGGAAGAGACCAGTCAGTTTTGGTAACAATTGGACAACCGGAAGTAGTAGTAACAAGAAAAAATCATCTAAATATTATTTATCGAAAATTTATGTAAATACTTATATTAAAGAACGTTAAATTCTTTATTCGATAAATATAAATTCATTATTATATCTTCTATAGATTTAGAGATAAAGAAATGCATATAAAATAATTTGATGTAAAAAATCTCAGATCAAACTACTACAAGGCAAGAAATTCAAATGTTTGTAATTGACACATAAATGTCACTGTCAAAAATATTTGTATGCCTCTGTCAAAAATAGTTGTACATTATTATGAAGATTATGAAAATAAAAAAAAGTCAACAACGCAAAAGAATATACGTAAAAAAGAATATAAAAGGAAATTGCGAAAAAATTACGAATATAAAGAAAAAGAAAAGGAAAGTAGAAAAAGAAAATTTCAGGATATTGAATATAAAGAAAATGTATGTATTGTACATCATTTATTTTAAAATATCCCATAGATTTTGCAAATATATGTGAGAATTATTTTGTAGTGAGACATGAATATATGTATTTGTATTTAAAAATATTTTTCGTTTTATGCGTACAACCAGGTAAAATATCTGGCGAGAGGTTATGTGTTAGCCACATCAGATTTTTTTATCAGATTTTTATATTAAAAACATAAATATGTTAGCACCAATTACAAGCCGTTAAACCTTGGCAAAACTATCTGCTTTACTCTTAATACTGTATTGTACATTGTTTTCAACCCTTACAGGTTAAATCCCTAGGGTTGTCCGACACATACAACATCTATTAATTTTCTTTACAATTACCACGAAGATTTTTGCTTAGATGTCTGCCTACCCAAAGCAAACCCTTGTTACAACTACCAGTTGGTCCCCGATAACTTAGTGTTTGCCAAGTTAATTGTAACCCAACTTGGAAAGATAACGAAAGTAGATACCGATCAAGACCAGTCAAGAAAAATTCGAACCCATGATCTCTGAGTCCGCAGGCTAGCACTCTACCATTGTGCTATCTGCCGTCTTTACTCTTAATATAGTGACTCTAATATAGGTGGCCAGTAAGATTGAGGCCGGGTACTAGGGTCTGAGTATGACATCATCACCATTTCATATCGTGATACAAAATAGGGCATCACACCCATTTGAGTGTGAAATCAGCATCAGCTCTCAGAATAAGTGTTTTGTCAATTTTAATTTTCATTGGTAAAGAATTAGCCGACCGCACTCTTCAAACTTCGAGGAGCTACTGTAATGATGATAATGACAGATGCAAAGCCTTCAATAATAATTACTCATTAAATATTCGCAAATAAAGTTATTTCATATTCGGATAAAAATGTTTTCAATAAATAAAGTCTACGTATCCTTGGGTTAAGTTGGTGGAATAAAGTTTATTTATGTTTGTTTAGAAAACAACTGGATTTTCTTCTGAAAAATATTATTGTTTTCAATCTCACTGTTATTGTTTACCTCTTTTGTTTGTACTTTCACTACTGCAAACTTCAGGTATGTGCGTATTATAAATCGATTGAAAACGATATCAGGTAAAGCAAATACATATTGTAAGAATGGAACAGAATGAGAAATGAGAACGTATGTATTTGACATTCAGTAGTAAACTTCTATTCTAATGTAATAGTTAAAGTAGATTTTTGAAGCAAATAACATGGAAGAATATAAAGGTGCAGATCAATCCAGCGACTGAAGAATACAAAGTAGGAACTTAGAAAATCCCTTTTCAATTTTTTACAAATATCGCTCCAACTTTGACCGTTGTAATATGAAATATACTGTATCTGCTTTAGGATTGCAGTAGTATAAAAATAGGAGCAGTTTGATCTTGTTGTTTGATTATATAATATCGGGGTATTATCTAATCAGAAACAAGATCAAATTGCTCCTATCTTCGCACCACTGCAATTTTAAACCAGATACAGTATAGTTTAATAGTTGATCAGGGATATTTTGATAAAAAATGAGTACCTATATTTGCACTTCAGTAAAACTTTTCACGAACGTGTAAGGTACAATTCAGTTTATGAAAATGATATTAATCTGTCACTTACTTTTCAATATTTGTCAGTTTTTCTTAGCCTGTAAAAATTATAAATAATACATACATATACATTTTTTTATCTTTAAATACAAAGTTGTAAAAAAATTAATTTCTACATGATTACATACAGTATAAAATAAAATCTCCGGTAGCCGTCTGTCTGCTGTTTGTTAGCACTAATGTCAAGAACCACTGTTCGAATACTGATGCAGTTTTCACTATTCTATATTCATTTCTGCACTGTAAAGTTTTAACGTAGCTGCAACTAGCTTTTTGGGTTGAAACTATATGTAATAGTGGGATGCAAATGCCCGCAGTGGTTTATAGAAATACTTTAAAGTGATTTGAAATTTCCGTATCACAAGTTACCAGTAAATGCCTGTAAGGTTGTTAAAAATACTTTATAGTAATTTATATGAACCCCTACATGAGGTCATTGTAAATTCCTTGAAAAGTATATTATTTGTTATTAGGATTCAGGAAAAATAATACATTATATATAATAAAAGATTTATTTGCTTAAACAAAATATACATAAATAAAGTAAGATAAGGTATATTGTAAGTTACATAATATGTTTTATCTTTGAGGTGACTCCTGGTAAATCCCTACACGGTACGAACATGTCAGTATCATTAACGATATCTGTGAACAAAGCAGATTAGCACATCCAGAAATGGGTAATATACCTTGATGATATATTTATTTTATTTATAAATAAATAAAGTATGTATTCAAAAAAAGGTCACGTTCACTGGCTATTGCTCCAATTCTTGCAGGTCCTCGAGGAATATCTTCATTTTCTTTGGATCTTTTTGTAGCAAAAAACTAAGTAGTACTGTTGTGTCTAATAAATATTTGCGAACAAAAGAGTTATTTATTAACGTTTCATTCAAAATATTTGCTAGTTTTTCAATGTTTATTTTCTTGTAATTCAATAATAATATTATTTTATTAACAGGAAAATAATCATATTAAATGATAATTCAACAAAACTAAAAAAATAACATTAGGTATAGGTATGTACCGCGAAATATAGTTATATTATCTTTAAAAGTATGTAAATAAAAAGAAAGTGAAACGAAATAAAGAAAATTACCTTTAAAGTTCTGATTTTTATACGTCAAACATGGTTTGTCAAGATGCGCGTTTCTCTACAATCGGCACATCTCCTTTATTTTTTGTAGAAAATACTGTGATAACAAATCTGCATGTATGTTATTTTGTATCGCACTAAACCAAGAAGGAGCTAAAGAATAGAAGGAAATTAATTTTTATAATTAAAAATACAACATAATGTATTTTACCTGAGTTTCAAGTATGCTCATTGCGACTGTCGACAAGAGAATAACAAGTGATAGAATGACACAAATTTCTTATCCCACTGTGTTCTCCCCAATCCCTAGAAATGCGGTACCGTTATGCTGGCCATCGGAAAAACCCGTAGGGCTTTCAGTTGCTAGCTGGACTAACAAACAATTTGTAAGAAATGCGAAAGCTTATTCGATCACTTTTCATTTCAGAAATCTTACAAAAAAGTAATATCGTTTTGCATTTGTTTATATAACAACTATATAAGTCTACACATCATCAGTTATGTTTTATTGAATATTTTAGTTTTTCATATAATTTTATGAACACGGGTAAATAATGCTATAAATCAATTGTAATCTGTTATGTTTTGCATTTCACACATTTATTTATCTATCTTCTAATATGCTATGTATATTCAATAGTTTGTTACAAATCTTTTTCTAGTAATTAACGTAGAAAACGATGTATGTATGTACTGAATTATAAAAAATATAATAAGATTAATAAACAAATTTAATTTGTATTAGCAATGTAAGTTCAATAAGTTTGCAAAATTCAGTAAAACTGAACATTTTATATTATTACTGCCACCGTTTTCCTATTATTCCTTTGTAATTTCACATATATGGTCACAATTATTGTCAAGTCCATGTTTTTTATGATAGGAGCTGTACCTCAAATTGAACGTAGAATATTCAGCTCGAGTCAACCCTAAAGATATAAACATTTTACAAAGGTGGTAGCACCTACCTAATATACCTACAGTGCAACACAGATGCCTGTAACCGAATTGAATCTGCCCTACCAAAATTTTCTACCTTTTTCTTACCATGTTTCGACCTTCCTACCCTAAATCAACTTTAAGGAAGATTCAGCAACTCAATTGGAGATTCATCTTCCCTGTTTCTACCCCAAAACTTTACAGTGTGGGGAAAGATTTTAGAAGTACGAAACATTAATGTATTATTAAATCTAGCGTATGGCCCAATAAGGGAAATATTAGTGAAGCAAGTCCACGAAAAAATAACCGAGTGACCGCTTTTATAAACTCCAAACGACAAACTTTCACTTTACGCTTTTATTTAATAAAAACATAACTATAATGTATACTGTCGCTTTTTACTAATTTCTCTTACTTTGATTGAGCTAGAATAGCTTTTCATATGAAAGTATCAAAAAACGGAATCATTTGTCTATAACATTACACGAAAATGCATGTAAATATCATTTATATTTATTTTAATTTAATTTATCTATTTAAATAATAAATTCAGTTTGGTTGGTCTAAAGGGTAATATTACTATGTATATTAATGAGATATCTTATTTATTCTGTGACGATGGTCACTAGATTTGGATTTAATTTTCGTGTTTAGCATTGTAGTCTTGTGGTTAACAAGTAGGTTTTTTGCTAAAGTTTATAAATTCAAATCGAGGTTCAAATCCCACCAGTAAAAATGTTTACATTTTTTATTATTTTGTAGTGGTTGAAATTACGCATACAATATGATTGTTTGCTTATATTGTATGTCGTTTGTTGTAAAATGTATTGTTGTATTTTTGTTTGAAGTTGGTAATGTTTATAAATTTGTTATTTACCTGTCAGGTACCGCGTAGTCGAGTGGCTAGTGTGCTCGACCAGCGTGCTGGGGATCGTGGGTTCGATCCCACAAGAGTTTGTATTTTTTATATTTTTATTTCAAATAGCAAGTATTTGCAGGATAACTAGAATCGTGTTTAAACATATTTTCGTATTTGTAACGGTTTTTCGGGGTATAAATACGGGCCCAAGCGACATTTTTAGTAAGACAGTGTGTGCTGTCTCAAGAAAGAGTGAGTGCTCTCTCGGGGAGACGGTGTGTGCCGTCTTCCGCGAACCTGGTGAGTGCCGGGTGAGCAGTTGGTTAGGACCTTGGCTGCCTCTGACTCAGTGCTGTTGGTGTGCCGGCAGCTCGTGAGGGAGTGCAGAAGGTGCCTTGTACGGCTACGGATGCCGCCGTTAAAGCTAGTGGGGTTTACCACTGTTGGCTGTAATCGCGATTGTCGAGGAGTGTTGGTGTGTGCCAACACAGCTCCGTTTCGAAATCGCGATTGTTGTTGAGTGTTGTCAAGTGACAACACTGTTACCGTTTTGCTTTTTTCAACTTTGGTGAATGCCATTGTTGACCGTTCGTGTCGCGGCCCCGTAACTTTGGTGTGTGCCATTGTTACCCGTTCATTGTTGACCGTTTATTTTTATTAACGAATCCTGCAAGTATCGCTGCTTCATTTGTATTAGCCGATTGTATGCTACCGATTGTTACTTTCATTTGATTTGTTATTATCGTCGTTTTTAATATATTTTAATAAAATATTAAAATTCATTATGATTTCATTGTCCAAAACCGAACTCTGTCTCCACTAAGCTACCCGAGCCCTTTTGGCGTTCAAGCCACTCTTTTCAGAGACGCTATCATAGCGTCCTTCACATCTCCTGTGCTGTGTTATCGACCGATCGATTGGCGCCCGAGAAATCCGTTTTGACAGCAAGGAGAGTTGAAGAGAACGTCGAGTGAAGTTGACAGAATGACCATTTTGCCTTCATAAAATGGCGCCCGAACATGGACTGTTGACAAGCCACACGCCTCTTCATTTTGCCATTACAATTCTTATTTTAAAGGTAATTATAAATATTTAAAAATATAATGGTACTGCTAATACTATTCAGAAAATATTACAAATGACATTTTTGTTCAAAAATGTAACAATTTATTGTAGATAATATTGCATTAAAAATACTAATTTGTTGTAATTTATTTTCGTTAAATCTACAGTTTAAATTATTACTTTTATTGTCAATAAAATAGTATTACCATTTTACTATTAAATTTTAAATATTATGATTTTTAACAAAATATTAGCTTTACTTTCAAACAAACAATAATAATTTAAAATACTTAAGAGGTAGAGTAAATGCACAGATAATCTAACAATTTTGTAACATAATATGATCCATTTTGTTTGAATTAATACGACAGTTGTACTTATTTTTGTATATTTACTATAATTTCATGGCATTGTTTGTCATATTAAAATGATTCTAGTGTGTTTTCTCGTCTTCAACTATACAGGTTGAAAATAGGGTAGAAAATAAAGGATGAAAAACCTCTGTCCTACTTTCAAGAGTTTGTATTGTATTTGTGAAACAAACAAAACATCGTGTTTGTCAGTGGCGAACTGGCATATTTTTGAGGGGCTGGAAACCTAAGGAAGAGATCTTTTATTTAATAAGCCATTTTAATTATTGTGTTCAAATTCTTTATCCTTCTATTTAAGCATATTTTACTTGTCGTAATCCAAAACCTTTAAATAATCTGAAGGGATGTAATTTTAAGGACATTTATATTCATTAGATTATTTGCAGATATATGATATATGGCCGTATTGGAGTAAATAGGTATACAGGTGGAAATTCGGAAACAGATTTTTTTAGAAAAAAATCTCATAGGTTAATAGATAATAACGAAAAACTGATTTTGATCGAAATTTTTGTGTTCTAATAAATCTTAAACAATTACAGGTAGATATTTTTTTATTTTTCATCCATGTGAATTTTCGTGATATTTAGAAGAAAGACATATTTGTAAGTAACAGCCTAGTGTACGTGCGAGTGATGTAATGAACATTTAACCCTTGCCTAATAAAATAATTTTATATCTTGGGTACCTACCCAAAATAGGATCAAGTGTGACCCGAATTTTTTTTAATAATTAAACTTAATATTAAAAGAAAAGATACATAATTATAAAATAAAACATATAATTCTTTTTAATCTATATAAACATTACCTTAAATAATTCATGCAATGTAAGTAAACAATATATTTCAAAATTTATTCTCCATCTCCATCCGTCAGCAATATAAACAAACTATTTATTTTATGTCTTTATTTTACTATGGTCATTATATGATACCATTAAATACTAAAATCGGGTAATTGTAGACCCAAATAAAAAAAATGTTAAATAACAATACTTTCTAAATTTCTATAAATGAAAATTATATATAACAAAATATTAAATATTTCAGGAGAATTTTCAAGAGGCATTGTTTGTAATATTTTTATTATGAGAGTTATTAACAAAAAACCGGAAATTCGGTCAGTCGTGACGCGATTTTGGTCAGGCAAGGCTTAAACATTGTATATTGGCCAATATCAAGTAGTTCGACTACTATAAATGCTATACCTGGGCTATAAATATAGTGCACATACTTGGCTTCATAATCTGCGGTATTTACGTCCGTCGCAATAGAGTGTCACTACCACTAAGAGGTTATTTAATAGAATTTTATTTATCTCTGAATTATGCTACATTAAAAACTTATTTTCTATTGAGTTTGTTATATTAACTATATGATAAGTAGTTAAATAGTTTTATATGTATATTTTGAGTCTTATGAGTTTAATTTTTGAAATATATATTTAGAATGTTTTGTATAATAAACATTGTATTTGTATAAAAAATATTAAAAGACGTGCCCTTAGTTGTGTATATTTCTACCGACGTAAATTAGGGAGATCATTTGATACCTAAAAGTCAGTGCAGTATATGTCTATAACCAAGATATATAAACTCAGATTTGCTGCAGTCTTGATAAGTACATAAATGGTAAAATATCATTGTTCTCACTATTTCAATATTTTGTATTGTGTAAATAGATCTGATCTATGTTCTCTTTTATGTATAACATTATTATTTAGGTATATGCAAATAAAATATTTGTGGCAAGTACTTTATACATTGCACAAAAAATTAAAATCAAATTAATGCATCCGACACGCTTCATACGATGGTAAACAGAATATGATTGGAGACAAGATGTTTGCCAACAAAACAAAAATCAAATTAAATTATATAAAAACGAAGTTACGAGTATTTGCAGTGGTACGGGCCCACGAGTCAAAAAGCTTTTACCCTAGTACGGTCCTACTAAAATTAATTTTATGAACGCAATGCAGTAAAAAGATAACTTAAAAAAACGGCAAATGCCGACCCGCACGCAAACAGTTTCAAATAATGAACAGGGCAGATATACTGCTTTATATGAGTGATTCATAATTAACTTAAGTTATTAGAATTTAAATCTCATGAAAAATATATATTTTTTAAAGAGATAACACTCTTCTCTGCTTATTGTACGGTTTGTAACAACCAAGTTAAAATATTCAGTTGTAATTACCATCCTTTTAAATTAACGTCTGCACTGGGTGTACTACATTTTACGACTTATTAAGATCTATAAAGTAAAACCATTTCTTTTCGTTTATTGTTTGTTTCCTTTATTGCCAGCTTTAATATCCTTCTCCAGCAAAGCAAGTTAAAATTGGGAAATGTAAAGTTTTTCAATGGAAAGCAAGTAGCCCCGAAAATTAAATCTAGATGCTAGTTGTCGTGGAGAAAATTAAACCAGAAAACAAAAGATATGCAGAGAAAATTGTTGTTAAAAATAATTATATTCCCATCTTATGTATATGAGCATATATGTCACTGATTTGGTTATGGCAGAATAATCGTGATTCTTTGGTTCGAATTCATCTATTGGCTAATGTATGTTAGCAGTAAAATTGCTATTAATCAAGCTAATGACTTATATTGGCAAAATCCAATCGAGAATCTAATACTGTGAACAATAAGGTATACTACTATTGTAAAGAAATATTAAACTTTAGTAATTATAAGGTAGCATATTTTAAATTAAGAGTTTTAGTAAAAAGGAAATTATGATATACTTATAGTAAATAGTAGATGAATGTGGTATTTGTAAATGATATTAAATCAAAGAAATTGTGAAAAGAATGCTAGCCGGCGGGATTTGAACCCGCATCCTTAACATTTGTACTGTTGCGTGCTACCAATTGCACCAGGGCTGGACTGTAAATCCACCGGCTTATACAGTCTTTTCGTTAGTTAAACTCATAGGCTTGTATAAGATCCGCATCATATGCAAGTGTGGAGTTTTCTAACCACTACATTTAAACACACGCGAATTGACAGATACAATAATATGTCAGTATGTTTCAAATGCAATTTTTCATTTCGTATTTTTTCTATTGTTGGCAAAGGCCCCAAAAGGTACCCAAGCTTGAAAGCAGAGTCAGTTCGTGACAAACAGACACGTTCCCTGATATCAGCCCTAAAACTTTGAAGGACACAGAGAACACAAATTAACTAACCCTCCCATTTTTTTGTGATTTAACATTAACTTAATAAATTCTTAATATACATGAACATTTTGTTTGAGGAGTTTAGCAATCACCTAATCACCAGCTTGTGCTGTTTTACATCTTATAACATGTTGTTTTCAATAAAGTTGACTGCAAGACCTAGACCCAAGTATATTTTTGTATTTTATTTCATGCATGGTCCCTGGGAGAACTTTAAAGATATATAATAAATCTTGTTTTAAAAGTGAAAAGAACAAAATAGTCAAAAAGCAATCAAATTTATATTACATTAATAAAAGAAACTTCAAAGTGGAAAAACGTGTTCTAAAATATTAAATTAGAAAAAAGTGAAAGTGAAGCCATTTATATATTTCCAATTATTGTAATTATTCCTATTGCGTGTGTCTGGTCGCGAATTTGAGGACCCGAGGTCGGACACGATCAACTGAGTGAGGACGTTTTAGATTAAATCATATTAAAGAAAGTTTGTTATGAAAAATCAGAGCGTTACTTTTAACTATTTTTATTTATTGCAAATATATCCACAGCACGCGGCGCACTTGAGCGTCCGAAGCAAAGCGCGGGGAAGAGAAGTTTTTTCATTCAATGTATTATTATGTATATATGCGCTCTTTGGAGCAGCGAAGAGCACAGCAACGAGGCGATTATACACATAAGAATATATTGAATGGAAAACTTTTTATTCTCGCGCTTCGCTTTGCCGATCTTCGCGTTGCTCAAGTGCGCGTCGGCTTTAAGACTGCTAAGCAGGCATTTTTTAAAAATGTATGTCATCCAGATGACCATTGAACTATTACGCACTGGACTATCGCCCTCTTAACTATTGCTCAGTTGACTATAGCCCAGTTTTTCGTCGCAAAGTTGTCGCGCTTTAGATCCCGTATGATTATTTCATATTTAAATCTCACATAATTGACTCCTGTAGTGCACTCTCCACGCCAGAGATAAGTACCATGGTGATAGCCAGCAATGGGTAATGTCGTTATGATTATATTTATTTGTATTTATTTTATAACAAATTATATAAAATATAAAAATGGATTTTGTATATTAACTTTAAACATTATAATATTAAAATGTAAATTAACATAATAATGATATAGTGCATGCGAAATAATTTAATGTAAAATAAATACACTCGTATGGTTAGTGTTGGTGGATATATTGCTGTGTATATAACGATAAATTAATTATGATCATTCAATCATCTCTAGGAGAATGGTAGGTAAATGTTTAATGAAGAAGATGTATGCAGGTGAAAGAGAAGGTAAGCGTTATGCAGGCGCTCTGTTAGTAAACAGGTGGATCTTTAGTAGTACTACGTCAAGTGTAAGTTAATTGGAGCATAGTGAAAGATATACTGTTTAAGATATATAAATAATATTTGCTTTTGAAATTGAGATATATATATATATATATATATATATATATATATATATATATATATATATATATATATATATCCACCTTATTAGAATCCTTTCACACACTGACCATTATATAAAAATTTTATAGAAATTTTATCCAAGTATATAAATTATAGTTGTCATTATGTTAATATATAGTTTACAATCGATTCCATGTAGTGGGGGATTCATGATGTAACTATAAGTTGGAAAGAATAAAAAAATGTAATGTGGTCAGCGCATTACTTCAAGCAATTTTAATTTTATGTAAGTGGCTATTTAATAATGCTAGTATAAGTACCGTATTTTCGTGCATATAAAACTTACTGTTAACATAAATAATTAAAGTCTGTCCGCACCGTTGAACTATGTATGTTACTAGTAAGTAGCGCTTAAAATAAGGAACGGTTTTACTAAGCGTCACTTGCTCGTATCAATCTGGGGATGTTCTTTTTATTGTTTCTCTTTTGTAAAATGATATTTCATTTACAATATGTCATTATTCATCGTAAGATTTGTTTGAATCTCGTTTGTCTATATGTATAGTATACTACATTTAAGGTAAAAATTACAATGTGCTCATCTGCTCGTACTGTATGTTTTGGTATGTGTACAGTCTATGTCCCCTACTATTTTAGAAAACAAATCTAGTAAAAAAAATGTGTTGTGTATTTTTTGCCCCTGTTTAAGTAAATTTTATAAATTATTGTCAGAGTGATGCCATAGCTTCTGAATTCATTCCTGAAAAATCTGCGACTTGTCACACTTGTAAGGTAACTAACCAAAAGTGCATAAAAACTTAACCTTGTGAGAAATTTATTCATACGAGACATGCAGAAAAATAAAAGTATTGTTTCGTTGTCAAACGAAATAGATACAATCTCAAATCATCTAGTGTAGTTTATTAAATTAATTTCATCCAATTTATCGTCCTTAGCGGCATTATATTAATTTCAATATCGTAAACATGTATCTTTGTTTGACACATAGGACGAAATGACACAGTGAATATCTATAATTGTCACTTATGCAGGTAAGCGGTAGATGACGTACGGTTTAATAAAAGCGTCACATAATGAAAAGAAAGTGGAACTTAAGATACCGTGCAAAGGTTGCAAAGCGTTGCTCGCTCATACTTCAAACAAAGGCGCATGCATGGAAGTTCATGTTTTCGCATTTGTATTATAAATCACTATTAAAGGTGAAGTACACTAAGGGACGGTTGTACAATTACAGTTTAAACTATGTTTATTTTAAAACCACGGTAACGCGCATAAATCTTGTTGTACATCAACGGTTTACTGTTTATACTTATACTTTAAACTTATTTTAACTTTAAACTGCCGATATTTTAAACTGCAATTTAAACTGTAATTGTACAACCGGCCTTAAGAAATGTTGACAAAAAGGAGCATATATGCTATGTTTACAATTTCATATTATAAGCTGAGTATACCCAAATGAGAGAACAAAAAATAAGCTTAATAGTTGGACCTTTATAGAATGCACAATTAAAAAATCTGACTCTGCACTAAGATAAATAGTCACTATAACAATAATATTTTATTATATAAAAATAGATGTAGATATACGTATTTGAGTTGTAATGTTTGGCACAAGGACTCAGTCCTTCCTATTATGAAAAAACATGTTTAAATCAGTGAATTCGTAGTACCATAAAATTACGTATTCAGTGATCCAGATCTTCAATGGAGAAGTTAAACGATTTCTTTTATTATTCTATTTTATTGGAGGAAACACATAAAATAATGTATTACGCTACATTTAGTCACACATATCAAATTTTCAAGAAAAATAGAATTTTCCAAATATTTTCACTCTAATTAGGTTTACGTTATATGAGGTCCGATGGCTGATTTCAGTACGTTATTCTTTCATTGCTGATAACAACAAATTTTGTTGTTCTCATAAACGTTATTCAAAAGATGGACAACGTAATCAGTGAAGAATACTAAACTTCGATTTGTAAATAAATAATGACCTAATAATAATAATATGCAGTAAAATTTTCTTCACTTAAACTATTAGAATTCTGTTTCCTTTATTTAATGTACCTCAATCCAGGGATTTTTCGAGGTTGCATTAACTCCCAAATAATTATTTTTTCAATTTCATTATCGATAAAGATAGTAACATCCAAAAAATCCCCCACCTCGTATTTCTGATTATTGTATTAACGTCAAGTATGACAACTATATTTATTTTTGTTTCGTTGTAACGCTAAGGTTTTGCCGTGTACACAATCGACTTGCTAAAACTATTTCTTAAAACTGTATGTTAAAAGCGTCATGATAAATTTAATGTTAAAATTATCGTTTTACGTATAACATAAAACGTTTTGCTAACATTCTCTCAATGTCAAAAAATTCTCGTTTTTAAAGTGGCGACATTTATTTTTAATTCTATATTTGAAATTTTGTATGTCGCAAAAATTTAACATCCCTCGGAACGTGAATGTCTTATTTATAAAAGTAAGTTGTACATGCCCAATCACTACCATCTAACGCTAAATAAGACCCGGCATCTAAAATAATGAAATTCTTATCCCAAGTCTTTAAATGCAGTTTAAGCAGCAAGCTTTCCTGTTTTTTTGATAATTACATTTCGATTTCCGTTGATACAGATATCTTTTTTCTTATTACTACATTTATTTCCTTTATTGCATATATTGCTTAAGTACACACACACACACACACACACACACACACACACACGCACACACATATATATATATATATATATATATATATATATATATATATATATTATTCTGAACATTTTGCCTAATTTTCTTAAAGATTGTCCAACTTTCCCAATAGAATTTGTCTCAAAAACCTCTTTTTCTTCTTTTCATATATTTTTCTATCTTTTCTACTATTAACTTAGGCTTCTTCTATTGATTTTCAACTGTGAGTTCTTATTATAACATAATCCGCCGCGGTATTCACAATGATTGACAGTGAAAGCTTTTCCCTTTAATTCTTGTTTTAAATAGAAATCGCAAGGCTCGGTTTCGATCAAATTCTTTTATGACATCTACCCCACTTTTGCATATAATTGGCAAGAAACCGATATTATTTAACATTATACTTAAACTGCAATATAAAATTAATATTTGTCTCGTCAGACTATTATGTTTTACAAGATATTAATAAAATAAACTTTATACACATTTTTATATTCATTATCAAAATATACGAATACACGCAGATTGACACATATAGAACTAATAAAAAGTTACACTAGAATTATAGAAAATAATAAAATCAGATAGGTCGTGGAAACAAAATTTGCGAATGATATATTTTATTTATTTGTGATTATTTTGAAGATGGTAGGAAAGAATGGTGAAATACATTATTGTTGAAGGCAACTACTTTAGTAACTTGTATAACTCTCTTAATAATAAGCCATGATGATATATTTTGTTTATAGTTTTTAATAGGTACTCGGATTAAACTTGTCTCTAATTTTTTAAAAAAAATATATTTCTTATTTAAAAATTGAACTCAAAACCATGCATAACTTCTTCGTTTTACCATGAATTAACAGTCAACAAATAGATAATCGAGTATATTTTTATATATCGTTACTTACAGTGACTGGGAGAGGAATCTTGACAGCGTGGATTTTTTGCTGCGAATGCCTTCGAACATATCCACCCCCAACATTGGTCCGGCTGGAGCTGGTGGGCTAATTCACCATAACGCACTCAGTTGTACTGTGGTCACAAGTGTCAACTACAGGGCTACTCTAGTTTGTGCTTTGAACTTCACATTCACTATATTTTAAGGCTTCTTCAAGGCTCTTGGTCAGTATCACATTAACACAGCATGTTTGTACGGCGTTGTTTCACGATTAAGACACAGATTTTTATAAATTTAGACCTACAACAATTTACTGCAAATGGTATATTAAATAATTAACTCTTAGTCTGTATTCTACATCACAATCAGTACATGTGATGTTCAGAACTGATTGCAATATACAAATTTTCTTTTTAACGTATGATATTAAAACGTTATATCGAAAAAAAAACGCGGCAGAATGAATGTAATACAGAGTGTAACAGAAATAAGCACATTAAATTTAACCAGATATATAACTCGGCCAGAGGAACAATATTTCTTAGTAACTTTTTTTGAAATCGTAATTTATTTTTTGGAAAAAATACTTGCAGTTTCGAGACATATTCAAGTGAAACAGAAATAAGTGACATTGAGAGATCTCGCCGTGAGCAACTATATTTCTTTGTAACATATTTTTATATTCTCAATTTTTTTAGTATTGGTAGTATTGAAATTTGTGACAAAACTTTGACGATTTTTAACAAAGGTATGTTACTAAGTAATATTCTTTCTCTCTATGAAATGTGTCACTGGTTAAATTTAATGGCTCGTACCACGAGCACGGTTTTAGCTAAAACGCTGTTTTAAGAAATGTCAAATTTCATTATTTAATATTAATAATAAATAATATGAAATTTATCAAAATATGATTTTAAAGCAGAACATAGATTGTATTCAAACAAATATTTTAAAAAAAATCATTCTTTAAACATAAGGACGAATATAAATATTGAAATTTGAATTTGACATTTCTTAAAACAGCGTTTCAGTTAAAACTGTGCTCGTATTACGAGCCAATGTGTTTATTTCTGTTAGATCCTGTATAGTGAAGTGAGTATAAGAAATAATTAATTATTCATTTATTGAAACATGGCAAACACAATGGCTTCTAACACTGAATGTATACTAGGACATATGACGTATGGTTAATTATTGTTAGTAAGAGTTAATTAAATAGGTGAAGGATTAAAGATAAAAGGCCTTTATACCATTTTTTTATTAAGTAAATTTTAAATTTATGTTCAAATAACTTATTTAGTTGCTTTGTGGAATATTACATATTTTTTAATTATTATTATTTATTAAAGTATAAAAAGTTTAAAATATGTGCACATAAATGTCCAAAATAAACGATCGTGTTATTAATCTCAACTTCATTCACATACCTACACTGTAAATTATGTCAGTGCAGAATAATAAAAAAAATATAGTGCATAATATTTAAATTTCCATTTTCAAGCACAGGCTGTAAATATCATTTTAACAAATTTGATAAAATACCCACATGGTCCATGCTAATATAAATAATTACGAGTATTTTAATACTAGAGTGACTATCACAAAAATAAATATTAGTCGATTGTGAAACGTGTAACAATGTAAATACCTGGGTGAAAAGAAAAGTTAGCGGCCTAATAACGAAAAAGACTGTTTTTATTTTTATGTTTTATTTTAATTCCCATGAACTCCAATGGAATTAGTTAAGCGAAGCAGCGATGTTTTATTTTCGTAATCCATTCAAGGAGCACTATTTTTCGCGATCCTGAAAATAATCATCTCGTTATCAGATTAATAATCGGCGATAAGGATGTGTTTTAAAGATTTGGAATAAACAGCAGTCAAGTTGAGCTATACTTTAGGAATAATAAAGATATGAAATAAATTATACCATATAATATTAGTCAGTGAGTCGTCCTCATTCAGTATGGTCACCTACTGCTTGTATTTATGTTCAATAAATAGAAATTTTACTTGAAGCTCTGAATCCATACCTTTTCAAATTTGGTATTTAAGACTTTTAGATTAATGAGAACGACATATTAGATTTTTTCTAAAATTGATAAACCGGAAATGATATTTTATTTGAAGCACTGAAAAGATATTCGTGAAAAAAATATTTTATATGTAACAAAATTTTTCAAATTTGGTATTTAAAACATTTATGTTAAAAAGAAGAACATATTACACTTTTTCTAAAATTGATAAACCGGAAGTAATACTTTACTTGAAGCTCTGAACAGATTTTAGTATTATATATTCCAAAACTTGTCAAAATTGCTATTTAAGACTTTTATATGAAGGAGAGCAACATATTAGATTTTACCTAAAATTGATAAACCGACAGTGATACTTTATTTAAAGTTCTGAACATGTTTTCCAGAAGAATATATATTGATACAATCCTAAACTTTTCAAATTTGGTATTCAAGATTTTTATATTAATGACAACGACATTATATTTTTTTTTCTTAGATTGATAAACCGGAAGTAGTACTTTACAGAAAGCTATAAACATATTTTCTGGAAAAAATATATTAAAACATTAGCTAAAACTTATCAAATTTAATATTTAAAACTCGATTTTGACTATACTTATATGATAAACCGAAAGTGTGTACTTAATTTGGAGCTCTTAACAGATTTTCGAGGAAAACATAATAGAATATAATCCAAAATTTTGTATTAAAGACTTTTCTATTTATATTAGAATTAGATTTTTTTTACAAACGATCATTCGGAAGCTCGTTGCTATTTTGAGCATGGAATTGACGGGAGGTTATGTGCTGGCCACATCCGATTTTTTTATATAGTCCATATACTGACAAATTTTGTTCAATCACTAGTTTTACCAGAGTTTTTCTTCGATTCTAGTACAAAATTGTCTTTTTTTTCGGAAACAGATCAGACCTATGTTGATTAAGCTTTTTTGACTCATTTATGTCAGTCAGTACTGTATGCCTTTAAAGTTTGTACCTAAAGTTATGCTACAGCCTGTCATAAATTTGTTCATCCCACCCATGCAAAATATATTTATTTAATAAATATCATGATTTGCAAATTTTCACAATTTAATTTTTAAAATTACATAAACATGTACAAAGCAACAAACCAGAACATAAATAAAAACAAATTTTATTTACATTTGAATACGCAGATGGAACAGCCTAATTATTAAAGTACATATTGAAATATTGATTTTTTCTTCATTTATTCAAAAATATTCATGAAATGAACTAATGAATGCACAATCGAGAGCAAATAAATTTAGTTTGAATAATTCATAAGCGTTATCTATTTTACATAGTTTTGATGCGCGTCCAAACTTTAGCAAATTAATATATTAAACTTTAGTAACGTGCTAGTTGCTGAACATATTAGGACAGTAACGTCAGCAAAGAGGAAATAGGTTGATATAGGTACGCACTTTCCAATGGGATATTTAGAATTTACTTGTTACGCAAAGACCAGTTAACTCGATTGAAATATTCTTCTCTTTGATTGAACCTAATAAATCAGTTAATTATAACAACAAGACGGGGAAGTAAAAAGTTTATTTCTCTGATTAAATAATCCTAATTCCGTTTTCCAAAGCAGACAAACTTTTCAACATTTTAAATATTATTCAAGTCATAAAGTCTAAAGAAAGCTGACCTGCATATAAATAATCGCTTTATCATTATTAAATTACCACTTCGAGTAAGATAACAATGATTAATATATATCCATTTTTTAATATGGATTATAATTTCGACTGGAAAATTATAAAAAATAGAAAAGAAACATTGCAAAGTCGGACACGGATGTTTTTCATATTATTTCTAAAAATCTGATGTGGTCAACACATAACCTCTCGCCAGATATTTTACCTGGTTGTACGCATAAAACGAAAAATATTTTTAATTACAAATACATATATTCATGTCTCACTACAAAATAATTCTCACATATATTTGCAAAATCCATGGGATACTTTAATATAAATTACGTACAATATATACATTTTCTTTATATTTTTACTTCCCTTTTCTTTTACTTTATATTTGTCATTTTTTCGCAAATTCTTATATTCTTATATTCTTTTTTACGTAGATTCTTTTGCGTTGTTGACTTTTTTTATTTTCATAATCTTCATAATGATGTACAAATATTTTTGACAGTGGCATAAAAATATTTTTGACAGTGACATTTATGTGTCAATTACAAACATTTGAATTTTTTGCCTTGAAGTAGTTTGATCTGAGAATTTTTACATCAAATTATTTTATATGCATTTCTTTATATCTAAATCTATAGAAGATATAATAATGGATTTATATTTATCGAATAAAGAATTTAACGTTCTTTAATATAAGTATTTACATAAATTTTCGATAAATAATATTTAGATGATTTTTTCTTGTAACTACTACTTCCGTTTGTCCAATAATTGTTACCAAAACTTAATCAACTCTTCCCATTATTGTTATATTGAGGAGTTCGTAGTTAAAAATGTCTTAAGTCTTATAGTATTTGAGAAATCGTGGTTCCAACATCCACACATATCTATACACACACACACACACACACACACACACACACACTTACACACACACACACGCACACACACGCACACACACACACACACACACACTCACACACACACTCACACACACACACACACACACACACACACACACACACACACATACGGACATCATCGTAAAAATGTTATAATCGAATTCTAGGGACCTTAAAACGTGCTTATTCTCTAAAATCTGGATATGCGATTTTTAGCATGAATTCAATACTTCTCTTAGCGAGAGGTAAAAAAAGAATATTTCATATTAGTTTCTTGAATTTAAACATATTAATTTAAAGCCAAATATATTTTCTATTCAAGAAAAAAGAATATTCCGTTAACTTCACTTTGACTGATATCTGGAGGATGTTTGCGAATTTAACAGATTGTTGGAAGAAAATGTAAAATATAAAGAACTTTTTATTACTAAAAAAATATATAACAATCACAGTCTACGATAATACTAATAAAACAATGGGCCCCTCTGAATTACGGATCCTAAATATTTGTCTTTTTTGACTATTAGTTAATACGGCCCAACTTCTATTTACAGTATTTTTTTTTAAGTTGATCGTATCTAAATTTAACGACTTTAGTTATCAAATTTAAACAATGATAAAGCACAAAATTTATATTTAATAAGTTTCGTTCTTTATCATGAGGTAGTATTTGAGATATATCAATATAAATGTAAACTTTAATTTTTTTATATCATATTTTATATTCTACAGACTTCAAACTGTGCTTAACTACTAAAATCTGCGGAACGTATGCTATCAATGGGCTACTAAACTAATTCTTTGTCTTTATTTACTTAAAATGAATGAATATTATTAATCAAACCGCAAGATAAAAAAAACTAGTGAGATCTAAAGTTTTAAATTAAATTTTGCGTGTGAGGTTATATTCTTCTCAGCGATTGACAAACGATTAAAACTTGTATAAAAGAATCAGGAACATAGGCGCATAACATGGCAAAAGAGTTTTCTTTTTAAATATTACCTACCGTTTAAAGAAATTAAAGAAATTTAATTAATTAATAAAATTCGGTTATTTTTGTTTTAAATTTATACAAATTTACGGCTTTGTAAGAAATAAGCAAGTAATAGTAATTTACACAACATTACCTGAAAATAATACTTTTACTGAGTGAGCAAGCATATTTCATAGGGCAAACTGTAGGCTTGTGAGCCCAGTAAAGACAAATTTAGGTCATGTCGGGTACAATATGTTTTTCGCGTTCATGAAAAAAATAATTTTTAATACGAGAAAAAAAATTAATATCTGATCGCCATGACACACAGTACTCCCAAGCTTTAATACTTCCTTGATTCTCTTATACGACTTCCTAACAAACCTATTCTGTAACTCAGTAGTGGTGGGTGAGTGGTGAGAGTAACATCTTTAGTACTATAAATACACAGAGGAATCGAATTTTAGTTTTTGGTTCTGAGAGCGAGCTCCCTTTGAAAATGGTCCACTAAAATGTTATGTGTAGGCAGCACTTGTGTTTATGGATATAATGGTTTCTAGTAATTTAAAGGTTTGTGTGAACCTAACAATGTTGTTTATTATGTGACTAATGGAAGCTCTCGCCATTATAAATCAATTAAGAGTATATATTTAGAACCAGAACTACCAGATTGCATAAAAATTGTTAGTAATTAATTAAAAAATAAAGTAAAGACAACATTGGGGGTCTCGTGGCTGCGTGCCTTAGTGCCTGGTCGCGAATCTGGGGAACCGGGTTTGATCCCGACCGACGCCAAATATTTTGAATTTTAAATGGCACAAAATTGACCCCTGTGGTGCACTCTTCACGCGAGCAATGAGTGCCCGTGAGGTGACGCCTGGTAAACGCCCGCGCGGTAAAAATATGTCATCATCATTACCGATATCTGCGTACAAAGCAGATTGGCACACCCAGCAATCTGCAATATGCCGTGATATATTTATTTATTTATAAAATTGTTTGTAATTGAATAATATCGAGTTATAGATAATATAATTAATAATAAAATTTAAAATTACACTCCTAAGTATAAAACTAAGTGAAAATAAAAGCTATATAAGTACAAGGTAATGTGTTAACAAATACTCGAAATTTCAGGAATATAAGAGTTAATCTTACAATGTCGACGTTTCGGTAGGTATACATTTATTCCTTCTTCAAAGTTTAACGGAAGTAATATTTAGGTAAAACAATAAATTTTACATAACTATGAACGACGAGTTCATGAACATGTTTCTACACAGCAACTAAAGTGTTTACACAAATAATGTTTACACTTTACCTTTTAGTTCCAATTATATTAATGTAATCATATTTTGTAATATTCATACCCATATATATAAACACTCGTAAAATTTTTAACGGTTCGTTATAATTTTTATTCCGTAAAAACGGACAGTGACAGAAAAATCGAAATATAACTTGTCACGTTTGATTCTATTTGTCAAAAAAATTAACGAGCAGTTTTGAAATTTAAGGAGTGTTTATGAATATGGGCATCCAGACTTCTAGGTTTAGAAATGATGGACAATAAACAACAACTGAAACTTTAGTTTAAGATTATGCATGCTGTAAACAACCCATCTGGAAGTTACGTATACTCAAATAGGATAAGCAAGCATGCATCTCTTGACAAGAGTTCGTCTAATTCGTGATTTAATTCAATTAAATAATGTGTATGTAACCAAAGATCGTAATGCTCTATATTTAATTTAATTAAATCATTAATTGAATGAGCTCTCTTCATAACGTACATCGATGCTTGTCTGATTTAAGGACATCTAACATGTAGCAATATTTTGTAAAAAGTCATAGATAATTAGTGTAATACATTATCAATATGCCAAAAAACTGAGACGCATTTAATGAAAAACTAAATATTTTTAAGTACGATTGCTTTTTAAAAAGTACTATAACTTGATCAAATCAAAATGATACTATGTGTTGAAATTAAAGGGAAATTAAATTTAACAATCCAACTGTGGCCATAACACATATTTCAAATATTTTATTAATTGTTTAGAATAGACGATAAACACCCACAAAAAACTACAAGTCTCAGAATAATATGTTGCTAATTATATATTTGATTAAATGAGAACATCCTCGAATATTACCCAATTTCATCTCTGTGAATCCCTTTTTATCCTTCCCAACCCGCATTACATTTTTTCCATTCCGCTATTTTGAAGCCAAACAACCCGGTCAAACACTTTCATATGACACATAAGCCCGGCTGACAAGCTGTCTTGTCTTTGTTCTCATCCTTTGTTGGCCACTATCCTGGCTTTAAATTCGTAAAGGATAGCAGGACAACGTCAAGCAAGAACACTGCAGTACTGCTCCGCCCTCTAGAGCTGTTGACGTGTCAAGAGAACATCAGCTTCACTCTGCCAACTCATGTTGGTTAATTAGTTTGTTTACCCCATACCAACAACGAAAGTAAATTTGATTAGAGACTGTAAGCAAATGAAGGTGATAAACTTGTTAAAAGTAAGGAGGATATTTAATAAGATGTACGTATGTTATTTTATGTTATTTAGATTTTTATTAAAAATCGGTAGTAATAAAATGCATTCGTAATAAAAATTATTTACGTTATAACTTAAGTTTACTTATATTTTATAAATACGTATGCATATGTATTCACAAATTGATGTTCAAATTACTTTTTTCTACGATCGCTAACAAAGTAGGTAGTCTACAAAATAGATACTTTCAGACAAATTTGTATTGTTTACCTACTAGTAGTAACCTACATTTATAGGCGCCCACAGGGGGGGTCGAAAGGGTCGACTGACCCCCCTTTCATTTATGGACTGTATCCATTTTTTAAAATAAAATTATAATTATTTTATAATTTTAATAGCTAGATGGTCTATTTCGGTGTTGTATTTTCTTTAATATGCCGTAGTTTATTCTAATCATTTTATGATCACGTTCTTCTCAAAACTTTCACAATTATGTTGTTATATAGAAATAAAGAAATAGAAAAGTAAATAATGAATAGACATTGCATATTTATTTATATTAAAAGTACCTACGTATGATTAGGGTTGCCGTATTTTGTGAGGAGCGCGATTTAATTAACATTTAATTATTATACATTTTATTTTGAGCAGTTCAATAGAATAATTATATTGTTACTCAGTAATATAATATTTTAATTTAATGCAACATTGTAGTTTCAGATTGTCTGTTACTGTAGTTATTGCTTATGCTCGCATCTAGCATCATCAAGCCTAGTAGAAGGGGCAATTCTACGCTTTTAGAGCGTACATACGCATTTTCGTCATAAAATATTGATTTTAATTTTTTAAGAATTTGTTAAATTTGCTTCATTGTAAAGAACTCTATATTATCTTACTTTGCATTAAAACACGTTTGACCTTGAAAATTATTAAAAATTCGCGCATTTTTTTCTTACAACAAAAATATCGACCCACCTTGTAAAAGAGTCTGCGGACGCCTATGCCTACATTCAAAATTTTCGCTTTCATAGATACATTTTGATTTACGTGAAAAATAGTAAAATATATATTAGTTACATTATTTAAAAATTGGTTAAAGTTTCTGACCGTATAAAAATATTATGTATAAACTCCGATTGAAAGTATCTTTGCAGAACTTAACTACATAGTTGCAGCAGAGTTACTTTGAACCCTTAGTATACGAAGAACTATTTTGATCTTCTATACTCACACTTACAGAATTTAACTTTAACAATTTATTCATAGCAATATAGTAAACTTTTAACATTTTGTTATGTTCATCTTAATTGTCTTCGTAATTATAGATTCTACTATTTTCAATGACTCTTAACTAAAAAATTAACAATGATATTTAATTTACTATAAATCATAATGACTGCTTAGAGTATGGCTTAAACTTACATCGTTTCAAGTAACAATCAAAAATACTGAATAGAGCCACAAAAGGTTTCATTTATTACAATAATTGCATAAAATAGTGTTGTGGGTCATCCTGTAATTTTACACTAAGAACAAAATACCTGTACTTTTAAAGAGATATTGATAGTATCAATATAGTAAAACTAACCTTCTATTACCATTAACAATTACTCTACTTTTTCGATGTTTATATTTTTATGGGGTAATAATGGTAAATAACAATTAATGTTTTTTTTTTAATTTACAAGTTTTGCTCTAAATTCATAGGTACAGTAACTTCAAAAAAATATAACAATAACATTATACTCATATTGCCTAACAGATTTCAAGTAGACGCCCGGTATAGAATTATTTAAGATTTTTTTTATGAAGTACAATACCGTATCAAGAAATATTACCTAATTCGTAACTGCATATTTAAAATTACATCCACTGCACATAAAATCTCTAGCTTCCTTATTAAAGTTTTAATAATGCAGCCTGTGAAAGAACTAATAACTATGTAAAACTTTTAAACATAAATTACGAACATTACATTAAATAATAATAGCAGAACATAGAAAAAATTTCAAAGATAAAAAAAATATCTACATTGGAGCAATAATTTCACGCACATATTTAATGATAAACAATAACGGCATTTTATAAATTTATTTGAACATAATGGCACAAATAATAAGCATTGTACGTTAAATACACTTATGCATAAAAGTCGACCACTTTGCGGTTTTAAATTTAATTATTTTCTTCTTTTAGAAACTAACCGACAGATTAAAATAAAACTAAGGCTTTTTGGAAGATCATTTAATAGAATAGCTTTCGTGTTCTCAAACAAAAAGTTCTAAAAAGAAATGTATGAAATAAAATAACATAACTTTAAGATTAACTTATAAACTAATAGAACACTTCTTTCAAAACTGTGTTATATTCGTGATAGCAACCACGTAAATACGCGCTGTTTTTGATATCGAGTTCTGCATTACTGCACTTGATAAAAAATAAGCACTGTTGATAATGTGGGCTCAGGTTAAAACGTTATAAATGATCTTTCAAACAGCTTGTTTTATTTTAATCTGAGGTCTAGTTTCTAAAAAAATAACTAAGTTCAAAACTGCGAAATGATCGATTAGAATGCCCGTAAGTATAGTTTACACAAAATAAATTGAAAATATTGAGTAGTCTCAACTCATGATTTCTTATTAACAATAAATATATTTATTTTCCAATAATTCTTACAATGGACCTTTTCAATTTAAAGAGATAGAAGATATGCGCAATGGGGGTCTGCGCATAATAAGAACAACTGAGATCTATGAGGTTTGTTTCTAAAAAATTTAGACGTAAAATGTGAGAATATCTCAACTTTAAAAATCCTATCGAAATAAGTTACAAAAGCTTTTATTGAGTTTCAGTTGCGTTGCTTTAGATAGGAACACAAATTCAGCCCTCAGAAAGCGCATCTAGTTCACAATAGCCACAAAATTGTCAGCTATCAACAACAGAAATTAGTCATATTTCAACATATTTTTGATTTTATCTTTGTAATTTTTAATATTCAGTTGGTATAGATTTTTACGAATAAATAGTACCTATGTAATATTTACAAGTTTAAGTTCGGTTTCACGAGTTAAAATTCTTTATTAAATGTGTGTTAAAGCCTCCGGTTTTTAAGCACGACCTGTATTTTCTTACCTAACTGGAAATGCAGTACAACATATAAAATGTCTAAACCGTTTATTGTTTATGTTTTACGCATCTTACTGTGAAGTCACTTTTAGGATATAGTCTGCTTATATATAATACGAATAATTTTTTTATAATAAGTTACAAACGAAAATATAAAAAAAAAAAATTGACCCAATTCTGCCTAACTCTCGTTTCCGCGGGTGTTGCATAATATCGGAAGCCAAAGAGACATCTATTTTTAATTTTTATAAATATTTAAGAAAAATATCTGAATCAAACTATGTAAATTTTGTCCTTCCTTTGACTTTAATAATATCAATTATTGTTTCAAGCATAATTAAGTAGATTATTTCAATTAACATTAAAATGTAAATGAGCCAGGAAATAAGGTATGAAAAAATTGGTTGTGATTTTGTGTTAGTGTTTTAAAAGAGCATTTGAATTACAAATACAACTGGCTGATGTAGATAAAAGAAAAATAGGGCGTTTATTTATTATTTCAGTTATTTTTTTTTAAAGTTGAATATATCAGCTTATCTAAATCTTATAAACGACACTATGGTTTTATAATTTCCAAACTAACCAAACTTTATAGGTCCTGTAATTTAATAGTCTAGACCTAGACTTAAAGAGAAACTGTTCACAATGAAAATAGCAATTATTCAAGAACAAGACGATATCACACAGTGCGAAATTATTAATGTTTAAATACTATTTTCGCTAACATAATTATTTGTAAAATTAATTTAATTATTAGTTTCAAAAGTACAGACAATTGAGATTAATCTATTAAGGTATACATAATATGTTTCAAAACCAAGAGCTGATGTTATTAAAAATCGTATCATAATGAAATGTCATACAAAATTTATGTAATTATTATCAAACTTTCAATCTGCTTTTTATCTACCGCAACCTTTGTTAAGAAAAGTTTAAGGGTTGGGCTAAATATTTTTTTTATTTATGAAATTATAAAAATCGCGACGTTTCATAGTCCCTGAAATCCGGTTTCAACATTTTAACGACGATGTCTGTGTTTATGTGTTTAGGTATGTAACTTCTATATATCTACTCTGTATTAATATATGTAGAAACAAGTCAATACATTTTAGTGTCAGTTGGTAAACTCGAAGTTGAAGCTCTATATAGTTTTACTTACAAAAATGGCTTTAAATAGAATTCTTTTTCAATATATGGCATAATAAAATTAATAGATAAAAATTCGCATTGATACCTTCCCCATATTGTAGGTGGCTACAGATTTTAAAATATCCATTTTTAAGAGTCTTGCAGACTATGGCTTTCAAGTTTAATGTTACTCTTTGGTTACACATTAATTATTTATATAGTTAGGCTTAAAATTTGCTTAGATTAATTTTATTTTAATTCTTTACATTTTATATAAATTTCTGCTGAGACTATGTAACATAATTACTGGTTTATCGATGACCAAAAGGAGTCTGTATCGATGTTTGCCACCGAACATCAATTGGTCCTCAAGATAATTCTGACTGCTTCCCAATTTATTCTACTATCGAGGTATACAGCTTGTCAACTCCAGCAACGCACTACGTTGCATGCGCAGTAGCAAAGTAAAAGGGAAATTATATTGTACAGTCCAAAGCATACAGAACAGTACCAATATTTTTTGATATGTTATATATATATATATATATATTATTGAGACTTCACTGTATAAACAAATATAGTAGTTACAATATAATATTTTGTTCTATATCTATTATATTACAAGGTCAGAATTAATTTTCTAGTGTACGATTATACCCTTCATTTAACTAGGTGCACGAACTATATAAATAATCATTTACCTATAATTCTAAATTTATCACTCTATTGTTCTCTTGCTATCGCATGTTATCTTTTGCGGTACTCAAGAGCAGTGCACAAGCTGTACTTGTATGTGGTTTTTACGATGTTTGATAAAATTAATGTCTAAACGAGTGTACTGATGTTCACTGTAAGATCTTACTTGTAGGTGTGATAAAGCTCATATTATTGTTATACGTATTTTATTGTTTTTGAATGCTTACACCTTGAAGGAGGTATAGAAATGTCGGATTTGTAAGAATAGATGCTGTATGATTAAAATTTCGAGTCATTGTTAACACCTAATACTTTTCTTGGTTATTGATAGAATTTTGTGAAGAAAATATTAGTAATACAATTCTTAAACATGAGTTTATAAAATAAAAATGATGGGATAGTGCTGGCCATATATTTTTTCCATTAGAATTCAGTATCCGACATAGTTTTTTTTTTTTAATATTGTATAAATGCATTTTGAGAATTACTATCATAAATAAAAATATTTTCATATATAATATCATAAGTGGTAAATTTTTGCCGGAAATTTTTTCTAATTGTTACGAGAGCTGGTTACTTAGCAATTTATTGAGTGGCATTGACAAAAAATCAATGTCACGAGATAAACTGGCAACAGGCTCGAGTAGAGCAATCGGAAAATTTTTCCGGGATAAAATTTAACCACGAATGGTATTCGGATGACTATTTCCAAAATAAAAATCAGGTAATCATTTATATATTTTTTTCTTGACAAAAATCTTCTAATTGTTATTGTGTTTTAAGGTGTTATATTTAAGTTTGCTCTTTCAACGTTTTAAAAAGATTCCTATCCGAATCGACTTGTTTTTAATAAAAACTGATAACACTGAAAATATACACACTTTGACAGGTATATAAACAAAATGTTTCTAAAATGTCAAAAAAAATTTCGCTTATCAAAACTCACTTGTAAAAATACATCTTATTGGCGTAAAGGGTGCGAAATTTTTTTGTGACGTTGTTTTGCCGAAATGAAGCTTGATAATTAGGTGGAATCCTGAATTTAGATTGGCTTATAAATTTATGAGTGAAATAGTCTGTAGAAAATATTATAATGTTAATATAACCTGTTTTATAAATATTTCTTTGCTAAAAGAATAGTATTAAACAACTTTTTTATTCTAGTGCTTACTTTTAATTTTAAATAAACTCTGTCGAGTTTTTAAATTTTCCGCTCTAAATTGAATACGAATCTAAATGTAATTATTTTCATTCTGGATCTGTGAAATGAGGTTACTTTGATATTAATATATCTCTCTATTGGTGTTGGTAATGAAAGCAAAGGACATGAGGAAATTTAGCTTGAATAGTGGTTATCCCAAGCAGTGACATTTAATTCTAGACTGATCCACGTGGTTCACAGGTTTGGTCTACACAATGGAGCCATTGACTTCGTAGATTCAACGACTGGAAGATCAGAGGAGAATGGTAGAGATAGCATGACTGATCATTTCACGTAAAATAAGGTGGTGGTAGATAATGAAAAAAAGGAGAATACCTGTATATTTTATGCTCAGCAAATTTTCATAGTTTAACTTTTGCATGCATATTTAAACACCTACATAACAATTATTAAGTAGTTTTCCGAAAAGTTGGTATAACTCTTAAGTTATGCGTATATTATCTGGAACTTAATGCAAGAACAACAAATGTCAACATTTTTGAATTTTGGGAATGGATGATTTAAAATCAACAAGCAACATTCAATATTTAATACATTAATTTTTCTGTATTAACGTCGATTGCAAATGTCACTCGTGCTGTGACTTAAACTGCCCATAACAATAGCACCAAAGCCCTTTTAAATTATACTGAATTTTTATGTTATATATAATGACATTTTTTTAGCCGATTATACGATCTTTCTCATTTTGATCAAAATTGTGTTGTAGACATATAATTATATGTGAGTATCCAATTTATTTATTTAAATAATAAAAAAAACTGTTATTATTTTAGTCAAAAATCTATTTCATTATTATTAAGCCGGATGAAGCAGACAAACGAAATTTTAAAATGAATGTGGGGACTAATCAGGACTGTGATATTTTAAGAAGTATATAAACGTTCGCAGATATGTTATATAATACATGTACGAGTGACTAAGTTTAAAGATACTTTTGATTTTCAGGCTCCAATTGATAATCCGTAATTCATATGAGGTCTCGTGGCCGCGTGCCTGAGTGTCAGGTCGCGAATCTGGGGAACCGGGTTCGATCCCGACCGACGCCAAATATTTCCAATTTTAAATGGCACAAAATTGACCCCTGTGGTGCACTCTCCACGCCAGCAATGAGTGCCCGTGAGGTGACGCCTGGTAAGCGCCCGCATGGTGCTAATATTTCATCATTACCGAAGCTGTGTACAAAGCAGATTGGCACACCCAGCAATGGGTAATAAGCCGTGATGATATATTTATTTATTTATACTTATTTATCAATTGATCATTAATCAACTGACGAAGAAGAGGACATCTTTGCTTGATGAGAGCTAGCAAACCAGCGTATTCTGTTCGAAAATCTTACAAATCTACAAATCTGTAAATAATGAACAAAATTGCAATTTACTCGTAAGCATAAATAGACGTGTTTAGTGAGTCTTTTATACATTTACAGATCTATAAGACTTACAGTTTTGATCAGAATACGCCCATAAGTTCATAAAATCAATGAAAAGTTATATATATATATATATATATATATATATATATATATATATATATATATATATATATATATATATATATGCAGTCCATATATTACAGAAATCGTGATACATTCCAGTTTTATCCCCGGGACGACACATACATTTATAATAAATTGTTCTGAAACTTCTGATTAATAGATTATCCACTTTCTTACATTTCTTTGTCATGCAATAAAAACTACATACTATTAGTTGGTATTTCACCAACTCCGAATTGAATCGGTTTAATGGTTGATATGCTGGTTTAAAATTTAAAAATTTGTAAATGACTTAGTTCATATTTTTTTTTTTGTTATTAATACAACTGTAATGAAATTTTGTTGCGAATATTGTTAAAAATTAATGTATGTTTCAACTATAGCTGAAGATGGGCTTGCCTTAAGCTCGAAACGTCCGTAGTAAAGAACTTTTAAACTACACGTTTTGGACCATTTATGCCTTCCTTCATCATCTTTAACAGTAGTTGTGAAATGTATCTGATTTCAAAAATAATGAATTGATCTGATAAAAAGCATATAGGAAATGTGGAGTACGGAAATACAAACATGAAATTTACACTATTAACAAGGTACACTTACCTTGTTAATAGTGTAAATTTGTTTGTATTTCCATGTATACATTTTAGAGCCCTGAGGAAGACTGTAGTAACAGTCGAAACGTAGGCCAGGAAATAAATTATTTACATTAGACTGCGTGTCCGATCATTTCCCAATTTTCCATATAGGAAATGTAACGTCGATTTGATTTTGCCTTGTTATATACGTTCTCCACACTCTAGAATTTAATAAAGTGAAACTCAGTTCTTAGGAAGAGAATATTGCTATATTAATGACAAGAATTCTTCTCTAGTAAAATTTTATTATTTGTAAAGTTTAAAACAATGAGATCCATTGAAATCCTCCATCGTAATCAAAATTAGAAAATAAGTCATTTATATTAAAATTAGACCTTAATCGGTATGCTAGAGACTATTAATGTTTAAAAAAGTTATAAGTTTTTAAAATATTCGTGTGTTTCATTGGTTTAATCTTGCCTGCATCACACATTTACTTTCAATCATTCTGGTAACGCCTTTTTGAAATCCGAGATCTATTTTCAAGTAAATTTAGAGAATAACGAAACAACTAAAGTAAAACATTGGGATCAGGTAATTTCTTGACTGGGAGAGATGATGAAAGAAATCAATTCACTGGAGATCAACTTTAATCTCAACCCCACTAGTTTCGACACCACATGTGTCTTCCTCAGGGGATGAGTTTTAACAGTTTGTTGATAATGTAATTGTTAAGTAATTTACACACATATTGTATATGGAAATTATATATAAAAGAGATAGGGTGTAGTGCACATTTTAATATTTTTTTTGACTTTGTTAATTCTGTTTAACAGTAAATTTTGTCCGTTGTAGACACATTTTTATATTGTTATATTTTCTCTTTTATATATAATTGCCATGCACAATATGTGTAAATCACTTAACAATTACATGATCAACAAACTGTTAAAACTCATCCCGTGAGGAAGACACATGTGGTGTCGAAACTAGTCGGGTTGAGATTAAAGTTGACTGATCTCCAGTGAATTGTTTTCTTTCATCATTCCTCTCAGTCAAGAAATTACTTGATCCCATCATCAAGGAGTACAGCATCCCACGGACTTCTTCACTTGAACATGGAAATTATTACTGACATAACATAAACCTACGGGAGCCTAGCTTAGTATCACATGAAACAGATTTTAAACTTAAATTATAAATTAACATCCGCTATAAATCAACGAATTTTCTACTAAAATGCACACAAAATAAAATATTTCCCCCACACATTAGTAATCATTTTAGATGTCTAAATAATATATTATTACAAAATAATCCATATAAATATCATACAACTAAAATAATTAATAATTTCAAAACACAAACACTTAATTTAGAAATCAAAATAGTTTCTTGGCATATTAATTATTTAGGAAGAAGGTATTACCATCATTATGAATGTATCACACAAAATATCAGTTTCATTCACTGGCACAAAATACAACTTCAAGAGTGATAGCTAGCCGTTAAGGGTGTTGACACTTCAATTTTTATAATTTTATTATCGCTTTATGTCGAAGTGTACATTTTTATATTTTCTTGACTTTGTTAATTCTGTTTAACAGTAAATTTTGGCCGCTCTAGACAAATTTTTATATTGTTATATTGTCTTTTTTATATATAATATCTATGTACAATATGTGTGTAAATCATTTAACAATTACATTATCAACAAACTGTTAAAACTCATCCCCTGAGGAAGACACATGTGGTGTCGAAAGTAATCGGGTTGAGATTAAAGTTAAATGATCTCCAGTGAATTGTTTTCTTTCGTCGTAAAACATAATACTTGTTTGAATTTATGATTCCACGCAAGATAGAAATTGTGTGCATTGGTATGAAGATGAAACATATGTTGCATGATATTGTCAGTGGCAATGAAATCATGGATTACAATTTAAACATAACAATATTAATTATCATAGAATGTTGTATAACCATTTCCGGCCTTCTTTACTTAATTCGCTAACAATATAGTTTTGTTTCATAAATTATTTCATTATATTGCATATTTCTAATTATTGATGAAATGAAATGAAAGTTATATTAAACATATATTTATATATTTTTAGAAGTGATGAAATAGATCAGTTTATGTAACTCTAATTATTAGTGAACTCCATTGCTTGAGAACAAAATGAGTTTAACGTATAAAAGTAATTAAGAAAATTAAAAAAAATATATATTACGATTTAACGAACAACCGAGCGATTAACCATTAAAACTTTTTAGAACTACAAATAGTTTTCAATATAGGAGAAGCTCCATAAAAATGTAGGGATAGTTTTCATTGCTATGCAGAGTTAGATATTCGAATTCCACTTGTTTCTTGGCAATTTTTTACTTTTATTGTGCCTTATTTGTTAAAATGGAATTTGGATCGCAGAGACTGGAATTTCTGATATTTGCATGTGTGATATTTAATTCACAAAAATTCCTGCCACTATGTCGGGATATTCAAAAATACACCTAAAATCACAACAAAACTATAAAAGTACTCTAAAAGTGCTTTTCATTCGTATTTAAACAGTGGAGTAAATAAACAACTGTTGATATGAAATGAACGTCGTAGTTTTAAATGGGACATACAATATTTATTTTTATATTAATATAAGATCTATAAATAATTACAGTATTGTATTAACGGATTGTAATTTCTGAAAGTCTTATAGTTACTCCAGTTCAGATATTATTCTATAAAAGGTCGGATATTTTTGATTTTTATATGTAGGAGGCCAAATAAAAATTCAAGTTTTCGATCTTTACAACTACAGTCACAAAGATTTGGTTGATGTGAAGTGAATGTTGTAGTTTTAATTGGAACATATTATTAGTACAATATTTATCTTTACATTAATTAACGGATTGTAATTTCTAAAAGTCTTATAGTTACTTTAATCCAGACTTTATTCTATAAAAGGTCCCAATAATAATCTAAATTTTCGATCTTTACAACTACATTCTACAGAGATTTGGTGCTGTTGACATGTTAAGCAATTTTATCTACTCTGTTCAAATCTTTCTTTATATTATTTGTCGCGTTATTTGCACTACTAATGATGAGAATTTAGTTCTCGATATACGTATTCTTTTCATAAAAATAATTTTAAGATTAAGGCCGTTTTTAGAGAAATAATCAAAAAAGTTGAGTCACCCCGAAATTGGTTGATCATGAATAAAATGTTTTTAATGTTTCATGTGTAAATTTATATATGTATATATATAACATTTCATTCTAAATAAGAAATGAGGAATGCCAAAAGGAAAAATGATCGGTCTACCAGTCTACTGATGATTAGTATGGAAAGCCGTTTTATTTTTAATTAAATTTGAATTTTATTTCTAAAACAAATTCACATATCCAAAATGAAATTAGAGATATCTCTAATTCACTTATTTACAGATATCTAAAACACAATTTGAGATATTTCTAATTCAGTTGTAGTTAATGATACGTACATAACATCAGATTAACTTTCTGGAAAACAATTGATTTGGTTGTGTCTTTATTTAGATCAGTTTCGTTTAAGCTAACATGTCACTAGCGAATTAAGGATATCACTAAAAGAATTAAGAATATCACTAAATAAATTTCGGATATCACTAGGCAAATTATTCAAAATAGTTTAGTGATATTCTTAATTTATTTAGTGATTTACGAAATTCATCTAGGGATATCTATAATTCATTTTCAGATATCTATAATTGAATTTGAGATATCTGATAATAAATAATGAGAGATATCTTAAATTTAATAACAGAAATCTTAAATTTAATGAAGGATATCACTAAACGAATTATGGATATCATTAAGTTAGAGATATTACTGAATGAATTATGGATATGTTAAAAATACGTATACATTATTCATTTAGTGATATTCTTAAATTATTTAGTAATATCCATAATTCATTTAGTGATATTGTTAATTCATTTAGTGATATCTAATTCATTTGGTGATCGCTCTAATTTATTTATTGATATCCTTAATTCGCTAGTGATCTAACATAGTTCTTATGGATCATAGTCTTATTTAAATTTAAGATATCTGAAAATGAATTGGAGATTTCTCTAATATGATTGTAGATATATTTAAATCAGTACGGATATCAAAAATTAAATCGAAGATATTTGTAAATCTCAAATTGATTTTTAGATGTCTATAATTCAATGAATTCGGGATACCTTCAAATCATTTGCATATATCTAAAATTGTATTAGAGACATCTTAAATTTAATTCGTGATATTTTAAATTTTATTATGGATATGTGAATTTGTTTTAAGAATAAAAGTCAAAATTAATTAAAAAGTAAAACGGCTTTGCATACATTAGCCTCCATCAGTGCTAATGCTTTCAAAATATTCTAGTTAAAACAGGAATATCGGAAAACTCCTAGATCCCAAATTTCGTAAAACAATATTGAAATAGCGATAGCATAAGCTCGTCGTTTTGTCGCGTCAGTTTTCCAAGATAGCGACGCCAAAGTCAAAATATTGAATTTTTAATTAGGTTCTCTAAATAAAAAACATACCCGATCTTTTGCAGAGTAAATCTACCCCCTACTAGACTGATTTTACAAAATAATAAATAAAAGCATAGTACACATTATTACTCTTCGTAAATTTATAAGACATTGATTTGTAACCTGATCTACAAATAATCAATTAATTATATATTTTCTGTTGAAATTTAAACATGATATATTTTTTAGTCCCTATATACATTTTGAATTTCAGGTACATAAACTTATATATAGTGGAGTAGGGTATATTCACAAACTATCAAACAAACAATTTGCTGTTGTATCATTTTATTGCTGAAACATAACCATAGAGCCCTAAACGCAAACAGTTGTACTGTTTCTGTTATTGTTTTGTAAACTGTTAACGCCTGAGTTGCTACCTACGCTGTTTTAAGAAATGGGTATTGTCGAATGTGTAAACAGAGATATTTTTTTCTTCGAGTATTGCAAGTTTGACATTGTGCGGATAAAAGAATTTTGCCAAAGTCACGTTACATGTATCAAACACATACTCTCAAGATATGACATTTACATAATTTTTAAATATATGGAAAATAAGACTTTTGTTTTAGCGAAATATATTAGAGATATAAAATGAAATGCAGCACAATATTGAAAATGTTTTTTTGTAGGTAATACAAGTACGTGAATTGATTAAAATATTGAACAAATATGAAAAATATGTTACATATCGAATATTAATTAGCAATAAAGTGACCATTGGGGTGCACTCTCCACGCCAGCAATGAGTGCTCGTGAGAAGACGCCTGGTAAACGCCCACACGGTACGAATATGTCATCATCATTACTGATATTTGTTTACAAAGCGGATTGGTACATCCAACAATATGCCGTGATTATATTTTTATATTTATTTATTTTACGTATCTAAAAATTAATTTCTTGAAGAAAATTACTATAAAAATAAAATTAATAACTTCATCATTCATTTCTGGTATATATAATGCTTCTCTTCTGCCAAGTACTCGACGAAGTAATTAAACTTTTCTATATATATATATATATATATATATATATATATATATATATATATATATATATATATATATATATATACAGTCCCAAGATTTCACTGCCGCTACAGCCTACTTCATTCAAATCAACAAATAGAAATATGGATAATAAGCAATTTAATGAAATCTTTAAAAAAAACTATGTATCAAATTGTAATTTATGATTTCATTGCCACAGACAATGTCATTCAACATATGTTTGATCTTATGCCAAAGCACGTAATTTGTATCTTACGTGGCATTATAAATTCAAACAAGTATTATGTTTTACTATATATATATATATATATATATATATATATATATATATATATATATATATATATATATATATATCAAATAAACAAATTTGCAAATGACGACGTTATTAAATATATAGAATTTAAAAAAATATATATAATATATTAAAACGAAAAATAACTGAAATGGAATTACTTTCTTCACACAAATATATATTCCCAGCAATACCTTTTTCCCCCTTTCCCCGTCAATCGATTGTACCCTGGGCGGAGCATTACCCGTAATAAACACTGAACTAGCCTGAGCGAACTACTAGCGACACCACTTGCGCGTAAAAATAACTAATTTTAACAATTTTTGCAAGGCAAAATACACGAACATATTTTCTATAACAGATATGTTATTTTCAATTAAAGGAAGAGTGTTATGCAAATATTTTTAATTTTATTTTAACAGAAGACTGTAAAATGAAGGCACAAAATAAGACTAAAATTGGTACTGTTGATCAATTAATATTTCAAAAATGATAAACAAAATCAATATTCTGAGAACATAACACTCCTCGAATATTACTTAACTTTATGTATTTCAAGTTTCAATTGTTTATTTCTTATAGAAACACCACAAAATGACTTGCAAGAAATGTAACTTTTCCAGATTTATTTTCGAACAAGGCAAGCCCCTTAATTGTTTCGTTATTCTCTAAATGTACTTGAAAATGGATCCCGGATTTCAAAAAGGCGTTACCAGAATGATTGAAAGTAAATATGTGACGCAGATGTTAAGGCGAGATTAAGCCAATAAAACACTCGAATATTTTATAAACTAATAACTTTTTTAAACATTAATAGTCCCTAGCATACCGTTTAATGTCTAATTTTAATATAAATGGCTCATTTTCTAATTTTTATTGCGATGGAGGATTCCTATGGATCTCATTGTTTTAAACTTTAAAATTATAAAATTTTACCAGAGAAGAACTATGTCCTTTAATATAGCAATATTCTCCTACTTTGAAGTGAGTTTCACTTTATTAAATTCTAGAGTGTGGAGAACGTATATGACAAAGCAAAATTAAATCGACGTTACATTTCCTATATGCTTTTTTTATCAGATGAATTCATTTTTTTTTTCAAATCAGATACATTTTACAACTACTGTTAACATGCAGTGTATTATGTTTCTTTGAATCCATTCAAACTGTAGTCATTCTGACATGTACGTTACAGATGATAAATGTAAGTCTGCTTCACTGCGTTGTCTGGATGAAACATTTTAAAAGTTTTTGCAGGTTCATTATTAAATTGTTGCGTAGTAATGACATATCAAAAACAGAGTAATCAATTGTGATGGATAAATTAAAAGTCTGTAACTAGAACATAATTGAACAAAAAATGTTAATCAATCAGAGGAAATATGAAATAGACAATGCATTACAGTAAAATTAATAATGAATCTAAAGTAACATAAAATGTAATCTATTTGATACTTATATTATGACAATTTTAATTACAAACACCGTTAGTTATAAGCTTACAACTTCTACTAGTTTTGTTTAAAAGAATAAACTAAATGCATTAAATGATCGGATTTGGTTCAAACAGATCGGTTTGAATCCGGTTGACTATAAATTTGAAAATGATGTTCAATTTTCAAATAGGACAATATTGATACATATGCTACATCAGCAGCAAGTTTCAGTGCCCACATGACTGGTAAACGCCATTAACGATATAGAAATATTTTTAAACCGAAATCTAATAATAAAAAGCAGATTAGCATACCCATAAAAAGAAAATAAGCAATGACAATATTTTGTTTCTCTGTCAACAACTTTTTTCCTTAACAGTGATCACAGTATAAAAATTAGTATAGCTAAGGGTATAACTACTAAAAGTTTTATCGAACTGATGCCTATCTATTTAATAACTAATATAATTATTTATTTATTTATTTATTTATTCAAGTTAACAACGTTGATTGATGAAAATATTTAACAAATAGGGCGGTTGCAAGAAATACGAATTTGCAAAACTATATTATACATAAGTAGTTTTATGTATTTAAACATTAACTCCGGTGGCTCAATGGTTAGAGCAACGGCTCTTAATCATCAGTACGCTATGAGTTCTGGGTTCGAATCCCACTAAGGCATAAATGTTTGTATATGTAAACCTCTCTGTAATTGGGAATTAATCCTGTTGAGAGGTTTTAATAAAAAATAAAAAAAAAATAAAAAATCCTAATAATCTCTGTAAATGAAGAGTTATAAATTATTGAAAAATGTTTAAATTTGGAAATAATTCACGTGACTTAAAATGACCCCTGACGTTGTAGGTCATAGTGCGACAGAGCGCCAAGTGAATTATATTTGTACTAGCTTGAATTTAAAACACATTTTGAACAAATTTCATAGTGACACTTAACCCTGTTACTCCTTTAATATCTGCAGCAGTGGAACAATCATTTGCAGAAATAAACTCGGTAACCATTCAACTATCCACTTGTGGTAAATTATCAGATTTATCTTGAAAGTAATTTTCAATAAACAGTGCCATTAGAGTTAATACATTTGTCAATGTTGTCTAGAAACCGTACCTTGGTTAATATTTTACGTTTAAAAATGGTGTATGTAAATTTTTTAAACCACTTCAATACAGAAAATTGACGTTTGAATGTCTCGCACAAACTCAAACTTCACTATACTTGCCGTCAAATAAGTATGAACTGGAAATTTCTACACTGTTGCCAATTCATATGGGCAATGTTGAAAATGCTAAGTTATAAAGAAACGGCCAACACCATAGTGCGGAAATGGGAAAAAGTTCAGCATCAGTTTATACCGAGGTTTATACTCATTTGACGGCAAGTATAGTACACATGTAGTTTAGAACATTAGAACCACGGACCAATAATATGTATAAAATAAAATGATGACCTATGACGTCATAAGAGTAAGGGGTATATCTCAGCAAGAAATTTTGACACGATTATGCTTTCTCTAATATTTTAAAAACTATGAAGGAAACAATTATTTTCTTTTAATTACTGTAAGTAAAGTACCAAATCCATTCTATTAAAACGGTTTTAAAAAAATGTACAACCACCTTATTGCGAAAAATTAACCACTTATTTGCAAAATAAGTCCAAATATTTACAACAAAAATTTGTAGTAAGTTTGAAAATAATTCAAATGCAACAATTCATCAATATATTTAAAATTAATTATTAAGTAGGTACAATTAAATCACTATCTTGTATTCCGCTAATCATTAAGCCACTTTTTACACATATTAAAACAAAACATGAATCCTAATGTCGTTCACGAAAAAATGGAACTTCAGAAAGATTAATGTATGTAATTAAAGGTTTTTCTCTACAATTACAATGTATTACACATACTCCTTTTATTATTTAATAATTTTGTATTTATTTTATTATTTGAATCTATAAAAACTTTAATAAGTATCTTTATATTCCAGGAAAGTTCAAAGAACTTAATTGTACAAAAAAATATAACTATAGTTTTCTTTGTAGCTTTATAGTTGCAAAAGTTTTATAAATTTAGGGGATTAGTATTTGTAGGAAATATATACTGTAGCGAGATCTTACTTAACGCTACTCTATTAAACGCTGTTTCAATATAAAGCGGTACGAATACGAACCTTAAAAGGCAAATTCGTTATATCACAGGAATATCAAACTCACCTGGAATGAAGTGAGCAAAAAATGTAAGAAAAGAAATGTATAAGAAATATGAAAGAAATTTGAGCATGAAAAGTTCATTTCTAACCAAATTGTCAACCTTTTCAATACTATGAGATATTTAGTAGTTATTACAAGTTTCTGAAGAGAGTAAGACGATGATATTCAGAAAATGGCAAAACATCAAATTCATGCGTAGGATAACGTGATGATAGTGATTAATATGAAGATAAAAATATCTAGGTACACCTTATATATTTTCTCAGTATAAGTTGGCCGCAATAACAGAAATGATGGATCAATTTATCGCCAATGACCCAGATTTTGACAGAACTTCGAAGGCAAGACAAGTCGTTATGGATGTGATATCCTGTTACCGAAAATTTCTTCACGAACGAAAAAGATAACAACAGATGACACCAGACAACTACATCATTAAAGGAATCAATGATATAAGCGCCGAAACCTTTGACAGCAAAAAAATAATTTTATTTATATGTATTAGAACGGTACATAAGCTATAATTAAACTTAATGTAGTATATATTTTGTCGCGTATTCCCAATTCTCAATATAATTTGTGTTAAAGTGTCCCACTGTTCGTTTTGCGCACTGTTTTCTAGAAATGTATCCTGAGATCGTGGTATTAAGTTTTTAGATTTAAACGGATTTAGCACGAAAATATAAGTGAGGATTGTGGGAATTCCAGTTCGAAGAATTACGGTATGCGACTTGGACCAGAACCATTCTTTAATAGGGATGAGAACTAGCTGTAAAAAATGAAAGTAACGTAAAGGTAAAACAGCTATGCAGCGTCAATCATTGCAAAGTGAGTTACAGAATTTTTACAGATAAAAAATAGAAAGATCTCTTGAGTACACTGTTGCATTTCAGCTTTCCTTAGTTAACAAATAAAACAATACGATTTCATCGCTTGCAAGTAATGAAGAACAAATAGGAATTGAAACGAAGTGCGATAAATTGGTAGTATGGAAAATGAAACACAAAATAAATTCGAACATGCTCGTATTTCTTTACATTTTCAATTTATGGATCAGGGCCGAATACGAAGTCTACGCCGGCCCGGGTAAATAGTAGCAGCCAGTCCGAATTTTGCAAATATTACTATTTATAGTTACTATTTGTGAAAAACTGTTTTCTCGAGTTCACCTTGGTCTTGTATATTTCAATTCACAACAAATTAAAAGTACAACAACCAAAAATGATAACATCTCACGTTGAGTATAAACAAAGATTTTAGCTGACGAACTGAGACCAGTCTCGTTGATTGGCCCTTGAATTTATGGAGTGAGACACAATTATTTTCGATAATGATATATAAGTATGTGTCTAGCTAATTATTGAACAAGAATATTGTTGGTTAAATATATAAGAGTAAAAAACAATAATGTCCGCATATTTTCAGGAACATATAAGAAAATATTACAAAATTACTTTAGATATCCAACTCGTTTTATTGATGATTCTACATTTAATTAGCTGTAGATAAATTGTGTTAATGCTTGATAAAAAGAAACGTATCACAAAGACAATAAAAGTAATTGCATTCACTGTTGTCCGACTTTTCAATCTTGCTCTGATTAATTCATTCATTTCCTGGAGCTTTCGTGCTTTGGAATAAAGACTAAAAAGAAAAGATATTTATTTTTACAGTAAATATATCAACGCACACCTAACGTTAATTAAAAAAAGTTATTGAATTTTTTCTTTTTAATTTGGAATTTTAAATATCACTTTCAAAAGATCATCCGTGTAGATACTAAAAATATTTCTTAAAACTCTCCAAAAATAGTATAAAAAGATATTCATACAAAGAATGAAATTAGCTGTAAACATTGTAGAATGATATTTAAAAGTCTTTGGGTCGATATTATGAATATGCAGTTAAATTTACTTCTAGAATAAATTTGATAAAATGAGCATATTCAATCTAATTTTCAAGTGCTTATAAGTTTTAAATCATTCCTAGCAAAAAATCAAGATATCTTTGTTCTTTTTATGAAATTTACAGTGGAAGTAAATTTACGTGGTCGTCCGGCCTTAGTCATTAAAATCCATTCAATAAAGTTATAAAAATAGATTATGCTTATTCATAAAGTTTCTAATGTACTATTCCGCTGACTTTTTTTCGTTCCAATTTTATGAACTAATATGAATAGTAAATCTAGAACGCGATTCTAATTAATTTTAAAGACCGTCTCTCAAATGACGTTAGACTTTAAAAATAATAATAGTTTGATATTTTTATACAAATTTCTCCTCTTCAGTCCCTAAAAGACCTAAGTATAAAATATAACGAAATAGTACCATTTCCTAAAAGTATAATGTACATTTTGAATTATTATTTTATTTATTATTTCTAAAATACATAATATACCATATTCTTAAAACTTAAATGCCAAATTAGCGAACAGCAAAATTATTGCAGACACAAATTTTCAAAATTACAACCATGAATGACAAGCCCTGTTTATACTCCACCTTATACCAAATTAGAAAATTAAAATCCTATAGTTCTGGCGTCATTATCAAATATGTATGTAATATTGTAATTATTTTACGTGAGTTTCACGTTATATCAAAGGTAGAAGGTGATATAATTTCGAGATATTAATTAAAATGATTCAATTGACTAGAATGATTTATCTTTTAGTAGGTATAAATATTTCTACCAACATAAGCAAAATAGTGAATTTTTCCTTATTGTGTAGGTATAGAGTATTATGGAATACGTGCAGATATAAAAGGATACTTATTTCCCTGGGGCGTTAAAATTTCAGCAAGAAACAAAATAAAAGATAGGAAATGTGTCAAGTTACTTTAAATAAATGACAATCAGATATTAACACAGGTTGTTATAAGTAACTATAGAAAATATAAATATAACTGGGAATGAATGAAACTTTTTTGACTGAAGAAGGCCCATGAGGAATGGAACTAGTAGAGGCCATTATAATTTTTATTATAAATATATTTTATTATATTAATCTATGTATTTTCGTAATTACACATACAAAATTACTTATAAGTACAATAAGCTATTGCATGGTAATAAATTAACAAATAAATAATTGATTCTATGCCAATGTTAGCTTTACCGTTAATTAAACAGTATTAGTTATATAGTTATACTATTCATTTACATTTATAATATATTTAAGCAAAGCATGACTGTATTTTATTACATAGTCTACAATATTTTTAGCATATACCGAAATGGTATATGTATATAGGTGGTAACAATCCGATAAAAGTTCATACACCAAACATCTCGGTCTAATCCCTTTATGCGTATGAAATTATCTACCATTTCATCTTCATAAACCATCGTGAGTTTCTAACGATGCTAGCAATTGTGCGGCCGCAACACATAAAAAAACTTAATATATATATATCAACCTATGTATTCTGTAAACGCCATATTGTTAATTATGCACAATCTTGTTATAAATTCTAGCCAAAGAGTAAAGTGTAGAAAAGTATATATATATCAAGTAAGCCGTGAACATTCAGCCAAGAAATGAGATTTTTTACTGTTTAGTGGGTAAATATTTCGATTCCCATACAGCAAACAAGAAAATACAATGGAACACTTACTATATCTATAGTTGATTCAAGTTAAGAAAGAGATTCCGTTTATTCAATTGTACGAATTAAGTAGGTACACACATTTAGTTGTGCAATAAAATGCTTAAGCATTCCAAATATTTAGAAGTTTAAAGTTTAAAATAAGTGAAAAATTCTTAATACTAATTCTTAATGTCAGAGGCAAAATTTGTACGAGAATTTAAAGTTAAAGTTAAAAAATTATTGTAAATATTTATATGTAATTTATTACGATAACATTTTCATATTATGCATGTGTCTTTGTATTTATTTTGTAGTATTCTAGAGTAATGCTGTTAATAAAGAATTATTATTATAATTATTATTATTATTATTATTATTATTATTATTATTATTATTATTATTTTTATTGTTATTATTATTATTATTATTATTATTATTATTATTATTATTATTATTATTATTATTATTATTATTATTATTATTATTATTATTATTATTATTATTATTATTATTATTATTATTATTAAATTAATCATTTCAGAGACATGATATACGCCATCTTCAGTATTTCCAAGAATACTTCTTTAGAATTTATGAAGCTGCAATTTCTGTAACAATATTTCAACTGTGTTTGACTTTGTAAGTCAAAATTCTGTTTAGAAACGATTATCATTTTTTTCTATACCTCTCTCTGTTTAGTCTAGGTGTCAGCGGTTTAGACATTTAGAGTGTTGACAATTAAGTCTATAGGTTATTGCAAGTCTACGTGTATAGGATGTAGGGTTGATATTTGGTTATGTACGCCATGTGATATCCTGCACCCCTCAGCTATCCTAGCCTGAAAATGTTAACTTTTATTTTGTTAGCTAGTCTGTGTTTGATTCTCATGTCGAAAAGACATATAGAGTTAGAGTTTTGGTTCGCATTCCGCATAACGCGATAATTCGTCCTAAAGATGCGACATCGGCATCTTCAGGTTTTATTACTTGAAATGATTAATTAGTTAATTAGTTTAAATGCAAGTAATAATTTAAATACATTTTTTAAGTTTTAATGACAATATATGTACTCATCTATACCCAAGTGTGTGTTCCTCCTCAATGAAGTGGTCGTCAATCGTCCGCCTCAGTTAGGGAAAAGTGTCATTTGTTGATCGTTGGTAAAGCAGCACCAGAATCAGCAATATAACCTCGTTATATTTTATATTAACAGTAGCAATACATCTTTAAGCAGTTGTAATTTTTATTAAAAGTTGTCTGCAAAACTTATGACTTATGTTATAAATAACGATATCAAAAAATACAATTGAAATAAGACTGCGACTAAACGGAATTTTATTCAAAAACTTTAAAATGCTATCGTGCACGTAAGAAAATTCAATTTTAGCGATTCGATTTACCGGTTGAGTCCCCGTGGCAACCGCCAAGACATTTTATTTGATCGGTAAACTGGTTTGAACCAGAACGACGCATTCAACGATTCAACAGTTAGGTGTAATTGAAAAAGAGATCTGGTTAAATATTTAAATAAGCCTAAAATCTGATGTTTCAATTTACCGAGGAATTTACGCTCTGAGAATTCCGCAGATTGAAATGTGTTTTTATTTTGGGGTTATAACATAGCGCCTTAAGCCAAATACTACGCTTCGATATTTGCAGAATATTATATGGGAAGTTCGGGAGAGATGCCAAACCTTTTTTTAAAAGTATAATAACTCTTACCTAAATAACAGTCAAAATTTATTGCATTCTTACATAATAGTGTTTGTAGGTTGCTATTGATTATTGTATACTACTTAATTTTAAAAAGTTTTAACAAAAAATGAAAAATATAAAAATGTGCAAAATGACATCTATCCCGATTATGCTGAGTTAGGTATCAGAGCATATTAGGGTGAGATAGCAATGATATATTAATACATTTTTGAGGAGAAAAAACTATATATTTTAGTATTAATGGTATACAATTAGTCGGCTTGGTGCCTGAGCGGGCTAGCGCACATCTCGTAGCCCGCAGTGACGTCACCCGAACCATGTTTCGTGCGTTCAATTCCCGTCGACCGACAATGTGTGATTTGTCGTAAAAAATAAATACAGCTACTTGCATTAATCACACTCGGATGCTATAAGCTATCCACTTATATATCTTAAATAAATGTAGCAATGGCTGAAATCCAACTAGCAGTACGGCAGTGGTAAAACACTGCGGCTCGGTGAGTTCGGTTGAAGGGTAAACGGCGACAGCTGTACACAAGCCCTAAGTAGATAGAGATAGATGGTATACAGTTATATAATATATATATATATATATATATATATATATATATATATATATATATATATATATATAGACGTAATTTTTCTTAAATATAAATATTGTTAGTTAATAGTACATAAATTCCCCACCCCGTCAGCTAGCAGCCCCGAGGTTTAAACCGTCGTGTTTTATCGTACCTCTTTATTCTATTAACTTTAGAAAAGTACTGCTTTTTTCGTGCTATAGGCCCATAAGCAGCTTTCCGTAAGGTTGTGCGAATTGTTTTCGCAGAAATAATTACCTTCCGTCACCTTTTGGTAAGGAAGGTATTGTCTTTGGTCAAAAAATTCGGTGGTGAGTTTTTGATGAATAAGCACGTTTTAGGGTCCCTACAATACGATTTTACTATTTTTACGATGTCTGTATGTGTGTGTGTGTGTGTGTGTGTGTGTGTATGTATGTATGTGTGTCCGTGTGTGTGTGTGTGTGTGTGTGTAACAAAATTTTCGTCTACTATAACTTCCATACTATAATTCTAAAAATTATAATTCTTTCGTATTTCTCTCCGTTACATCCATGCGAAGAGCTGATTAGATTTTGGTTAGAATTGGACAACCGGAAGTACCCTCATTTGAAGATTTTAACAGTTTTTCTTGAAAAAACTATGTTAAATATCATTTTTTCACATTTAATGTTATTATAAATATTAAAGAATATTTTATTTTCTGTACGATTTGACTGCATTTTATACCTAATATTAAACGGATATAGAGTTAAAAAATTTGATGTGGCCAGCACATTACCTTCCGTCAGTTGTATGTATTTTGTACATACAAATTTCATACGGAAAGTTCCTTGCTAAATTAAATATTCTATTTCTTGTACATTACCTTCCGGCAGTTGCATGTATTTTATGCAAATTTCATATAGAAAATTATTATTTTGTGACGTTTTCTATATACTGTGTAATGTATCTGCAGAAATAAAAGATTTACTATTATTATTTCTTGTACATTACCTTAAAGCAGTTGTATGTATTTTATACAAATTCCATACAGAAAGCAAAAGATCCTATATTTTTAGTAAAATTATAAGACAAACACACTATATCAATTTCTGACATCTTTCAATCAGAATTTTCTTAATATAGTAGCTGTTTCCATAGCTATAGCTACTTTATGAAATTTAATTTCTTTATAATTTTTTAACTCTATATCCATTTAATATTAAGCATAAAATGCAGTCAAATCGTATAGAGAATAAAATATTCTTTAATATTTATAATAACATCAAATGTGAAAAAATTATATTTAACACAGTTTTTTCAAGAAAAACTGTTAAAATCTTCAAATGATGGTACTTCCGGTTGACCAATTGTAACCAAAATCTAATCAGCTCTTCATATGGATGTAACGAAGAAGTATACGAAAAATTATAATTTTTGTAACTGTAGTACTAGAGTTATCGCAGACGAAAATTTTGTTACACACACACACACACACACACACACACACATCCACACACACACACACACATACAGACATCATCGTAAAAATAGTAAATTCGTATTCTAGGGACCCTAAAACGTGCTTATTGATTAAAAACTCATCATCGAATTTTTTGACCAAAGACAATACCTTCCTTACCTAAAGGTGACGGAAGGTAAAAATTATAAAGAAATTAAATTTCATAAAGTAGCCATAGCTGTGGAAACAGCTACTATATTACGAAAATTTTGATTGAAAGATGTCAGTGTCAAGTGAAATTGACATAGTGTGTTTGTCTTATAATTTTCCTGGAAATAGGTATAGGATCTTTTGCTTTCTGTATGGAATTTGTAAAAATACATACAACTGCTTTAAGGTAATGTACAAGAAATAATAATAATAATAAATCTTTTATTTCTGCAGATACCTACATTACACTGTATATAGAAAACGTCACAAAATAATAATTTTCTGTATGAAATTTGCATAAAATACATGCAACTGCCGGAAGGTAATATACAAGAAATAGAATATTTAATTTAGCAAGGAACTTTCCGTATGAAATTTGTACAAAATACATAGAACTGACGGAAGGTAATGTGCTGGCCACACCAGATTTTTTTTTTAATTATCTGGGATACGTTTGATTTCAGTTTATTTTTAGGGTTTCTTTTTATTTGCCGTGAAAGTATTCGTATTTCATTATAAGATTTTATTTATTTTTTCATAATACGAGTACCATACATTTAAATGTGCTTTAAGCTTTAACAATACACTATGCTAAACCAATATATGCGTCAAAACAGGAACGGCCGTTATTTTTTATACCAGTCTACAATTATTAAAAATCAAGTGTTTCTATAAAAACATAACAGCATTATGAAGTGTGTCTTGAAGAGCTGTCACCTGTCGATATGTCATAAAAATTGAATTTTCAGAATATATTTTGTTATTACGAAAAATTCTGAACGATACACGCCCGATAAGCAAATAACATACTTGGCTGATAATGAACCTCGGCTACCGCCTCGGTTTACAATCTTCAGCACCGTCTGTTATTTGCTGTATATCAGCTTAATGACGATAATAACTATTTCGACAACGGCCATCTATATTTCTCAACAATCTTACATTTTTATATTAATTAAAGTTGCTTTGAATAGTCTGAACAATTATGCGTTCTTCTAATAATTGCAGCCACTTACTCTGTTATATTCGTTTGAGACAAAATTTCGTTTCAGCTAAAGGGGTCTTTCATATTTTGGCATTTGATTCAGAAATATTAAGAGAAGAATATGATAACATTTTCAAATGAATTACTTTATTGGAAACCCTTAATGTTTTACATCTTACCAACAAAATTAAAGTGTATGAAAATTTTTCTGAATCACTATATAATGACTGTTTGCAACTTGCTCACTATTAATAACTGTTTATTTAACGAGATACGATTTTGATAAACTTGGACGAAATGTACGAAATAATATATTAACTTTGAAACGAAACATTTTTCAGATATGAACTTGTCCAGTTTTTTGGTTATTTAATATAAGAGTACTGTCACCGTACGTATGCCTTATCCGGTATTCGAACCAGGTCATGAAATGACAAAGTTACCGGTTTGCCACATGGGTCATCTGTACCATCTAATTTAATAAATTCAGTGCCTATAGGCACCTGGGTGTAATTAAAACCATTCGTTACTCCACTATACAGATGTCCCATAACTTCAAGTACATATTAGAAGGGCATATAGTTCTTAATGTCCAGATTACGGAACAAAAAGAATTTTTTCAAAATTCAAAAATTAGTTTTTGAGGTTTTTGAAGGAAACAGTTTTGGGACACTGGTTGAATTGGTAGTTTTAATATTAAATATTACGTTGTATTATATCTAATTAATAAGAAATGTTTGCATAATACAATCATTTCATTAGGTTTCTAGTAGCCGGCAACATAAATTGTGTTTCTTATAACAGTTTTGATATTGCTCTTCTGATTATTGTTACAAATATGAATGGTTATATTGACAGTGAGTTAGTGGATATGTTGCTAATGTATGGCGAAGCAGGGCAAAACTGTAGATTAGCTCAGCGTTATTACGCTGAACGTTTCCCAGGACGACGGCATCCGAATTCTCGCATATTTGTAAGCCTTACTCAACGCCTTTGCGACACTGGTTCTTTGCAACCTAATCGGGGAAGAGACGGCGGAGCTCATCGGAGACCAGTAAATGTTGAAAATGCTGTCTTAGATTTAGTACGCAATGACCCAACAATCAGCATAAGAAGAATATCTCGTCAACTACCAGGTGTACCACGAATGACAATTTGGAGAATTTTAAGGAATAATAATTTACACCCTTATCATTTTCAACGGGTCCATGCGTTAATTGAACCCGATCATTACTCTCGAGTAAGGTTTTGTGAATGGCTTCTAAATCAACATGCCCAGGATGGCAATTTTACGTTAAAAGTAATATTTTCCGACGAAGCGATATTTACTCGTGATGGTATACATAATATTCATAACTGTCACTACTGGGCCGAAGAAAATCCACATGCTGCTGTCAGGAGTCATTTTCAGAACAGATTTTCACTGTTTGGGCTGGGATGGTAAACGGATCGTTACTGGGACCATACATACTTCCTAACAGAATGCCTGGGAATGATTATTTACAATTTTTGCTGAATAATTTGCCTGAATTATTAGAAGATATTCCTTTTAATGTACGTCAAAATGCATGGTTTATGCATGACGGTGCGCCACCACATTTTGCTAGAAATGTCAGACATCATCTTGACAGAGTATTTGAGGACAGGTGGATTGGTCGACGAGGTCCCGCGTCTTGGCCCCCTAGATCCCCGGATTTCAATCCGTTAGATTTTTATTTGTGGGGTAATTTTAAATCCCTCGTCTATGATAATCAAGAGGCACCTGAAACCCTTGAAGAATTACGGCAACGAGCTGAAAATTGTGCTGAAAGAATTAGACAAGAGAATGCATTTCATCGGGCTTGTTCAATTTCTTTAATTCAACGTGCTGCATTATGTTTAGCTGTTAATGGAAATAATTTTGTACAGTTTTTGTAAAAATAAAGTAAATAATTCGATTTTTTTCATTTCATACACATACACATCTCCCAAAACTTAATTGGTGTGACAAAGCTTTACGTAATTGCATAAATTAATTTCATTGTTAAATTATTTTATGTAATAGTTATAACTAATTTCACTATTCCAAATATTATAGTATCCAGGGGTACAAAAAATGTTCTTCTTTAGTGAACTACCCTTAATTATAGGAATTTTGAAAAAATTCTTTTTGTTTCGTAATCAGGACATTAAGAACTATATGCTCTTCTAATATGTACCTGAAGTTGTGGGACACCCTGTATAATATGTGTTATAGGTGCACGGATAACTTTGAGTATTAATTTCTGTATACTTTTGGATTTTGTTACAGATTCAGAATCATTTTTATATTTCATGATTGTTATTCTATTTGCAAATGTTAAAGAAATAGTTGGATTAAAAATTTAAATTAATTTATTTGCGGTAAACCCTTTTTTAATGTTAATAATTACTCGTAAACTTGAAGTGTTGAAAAAAATTCTACAGTCTATATACAAAGTAGTCATTTGCGCTCTCTTTTGTCAACGCAAAATGTTACTTTGACGCTCATGCGCAACAAAGTAGAAAAAACGTTTGCTGTCTAAATTTTTAACTATACAATTTTGAGAAATATTACTTGTCTAAATATTTAATGGAAACGATTAGTCAGGAACTAATGGCACAGTAGTTACACATTTACCACCTTCACGAGTTAATCTGACATATAACTACTCTGTCGGTATATTACATAACCAAACAAAATGCCGCACAGCTATGAAAATAAAATAGGGCATTCATTTACAAAAACTAAAGTATAAAATGATTAGATTAGATTGAAGCAATAGCTCAAGAAGAATGGAAAATAACGATAAATGAAAATTAAATTATAAAATAAATTGTGTGAACAATTATGATGACACCTGGAAAAATTTGGCTTGAACGCTCCTAGTGGACATTCACTTTTTCACTGCACTAGTTTAATGTACTTGAAACAAATAAATTACACGATAAACTTATAATATTCTTTACAAAATTGGCATTAATTTTTTGGAAGAACGAAAGCCAATACAATATCTTGAAGTCATATTTGAATACGTCCCTATCTTCACTGCAAAACTATTGACTAGTATTGTAAGTACAAAGTGTGCATTTTATTATTTTTAGCTATGGTGGAGGACACCATTGTGGCGACTGTAGAAAAAATCTTGTGTGTGTTTCGAGCGCAAATGAACATTATCGATTTCGAGAGAATGCCGCGCGACATCTCAATCGACAATGTCCCATTTTGCGCTCTTAATACACAAATAGCTATTGTGAGTCACCGAAGTTTGAATATATACAGGTGTACAAAGTTTCTAGAGTTTATATTATAGTGGCATATGCAACTCCAGTAAAATATATTGTAATTTCAACTTTTCTATTCGTAAAATAGCATACGACTTTATACTTTTTTCGCACACATAACTACACTTTTAGTAAAATTGCTGTAAAAAAAACCTAAAAAAGTTGAAAATTTTCCACATCTAGCCCACAACTGGTACGTTAAGTTCAACAATCACTTAAGGTATCGTGGGTCAATACTGATCCCCTATTTTTATTGTTTCATTGTAAAACTTGTATGACGTGAATAACATTTTGTTGGTGATTACTTTAACAAGAATAACAAAATAACCTTCACTTTATATTAAGAGCACAAATATTTACAATAAATATAAAACAATGTGCTTTTATGAGCACAATAATAAAATATTATTTTTTTTTATTCCACAAGGAGTTGAAGTCTATATGAATTCTGATTATTCAGTTCACAATATATAATACTCTCCGAAAAAATACAAAAAAAATGTCATTATCAAAAAAAGTCTCGATTGTTTATCTTTATCTTGTTTTCAATGACTACGTTGCTGACACATTATAATAAAGATGCTGTAGAGCATGTAAGGGGATACTTTTTGTCATCGTGACACATGCAACACCTTAGCCTTTTTACGTTTTATATCTTTCAACATCTAGCAACTCATTTGTTGTATTACCCCCTCGTTTACATCACTGTTCAGTATTTGCATGTGCTGTGGGTGCTCAATTCATCATCAGAATAATCACTTAGATGGGCATCCAAGGCCAATATATCAAATTGATCTCTGTAAGTGCCATTTCAAAAAAATGTTAATTATACTAAATATAACACTTATGATAACGTGGGTCAGATATTACCCAAACGTGAGTATAATTTCAAAACTACGCAAGGCACGTCAATAACACAAGTGGCATGTACAAGTACTTTAAATGTTCGGAGAATTCTGAGAGGGGCGGACGGCTTACGAAATAGAAACAATAGTAATAATAACTGAAAGAAAATTGTCAGAAATGACCCACCAGACCAGTTGGAAGTTAAATATTATATTTTTAATTAATATAAAAATAAAACCTGTGCTCGCAATTTTTTATTTTGTACGTAAAGTATAGTACAATAGAACAAACATCCGTGTACTCATAACAATCCACTGAAAAGTTTTTCTGTTTAGTACGTAGTTTGTATCTGCTGGCTATATTCTAAAGATAACAATCTACAGTACTCGAAGCGAAATGTTATTTTAGTTGAAACGATTCCCCGAACTTAGGTATCGAGTTTATTTTAAACAGATCCCTAATACTATTTAGTTATTAAAAAGAAGAATTTGTTAACACTGAACGAAAAAAAATTCTTCTTCCTTAGATTAGGCCTAGAGCTTGTTTTATAAACATTTTTTTGTTTAATTAAGAGCACCAAACTACTATGATCTTTAAGCCTTGCGAACAAAGTCGCCAATTCCTATTTTCAGTCAAGTAATTTTCACGGGTACAAAAATTTTATAAGAGGGTTTTCTATGATTTCTTCATCAATTGTTCGCTTTCCGCACCCTGTAACGCGCTTAATGACTTACAAAAAAGTATAAAGACAAAATATGTTTAAAATTTTATATTCTTGAATTTTCTATTAGACATTTTTTTCGTAGGAGTAACGGTTAAAAAAATAATTTGGAAAAATTCATTTCTTGCATCTTTGATCCAAGATGGCGGTTCACGCCGAGCCTCCCCAAGGTCAAGAACTTGAACTTTTCATCCCCATCCTGACCTAAACTACACATGTTAAAATCGTTTCTACACCACCAGTTGTAAGGTAAATGTCTTTTTTGATCTCCATTGACTGGACCAGTCATTGTAATTATTATATTTATTCCTAATGTACTGAAATTAATTTAATTTAAAATTTATTTGTTGGTTCATAAAATAATAAATATAAATTTTAACTCTAAACTAACTTGTAAGTAAGGTGACAAAATATAAAATATCAAAATAAAATAAATTTCAAAATGTTTATTGAAACTGTTAAAGTTACCAACCACGATATTTTAATATTTCTTTCAATAATAATTTTGAAATAAAAGTAAATTATTGCGAAATATGAAAAATAGTATGAAAAACACGTATTACAATACAATGTCCATTTATAATACTCGTACTTTACGTAACTCGCGTACGGCTCAATTACGCTAACTGTACTCGTATTAAAATAAGGATAATTTTAATACTTGTCTTTCCATATACTATTGTAAGTCATTTTACTTTTCTGATATTATCACGATATCACGACATCATCTACGTAACAAATATTGATATCTCTCATTCCTTTCTGTATCCATAGCTTGCATTTTTCATATCAAAAATTAAATTATGTATCACTCAGGTTTAATAGAAACGGGCTTATAATAAGCATCCTTATTCCTATTGTTTCTGTTGAAAAATTTTGATATTGATTTGTTGTGATTTTATTGAAAAAGTTAAATATAGACATGATAAACGTACCTACCTTATAAATAAAAGTGTATTGTGAATATTTATTGAGAATATATTATTATAAATGAATGATAATGAAATAGGCATCCTGTTTAAAGCGGGAATTCTCTATAGACCAAAAATATATTTGTGACAATTAGAGTTCGAACAAGAGAGCTGTCATTATATTTACAAATTAAAGTATGAAATACATCTTACAATTTTAACATAATTTGACGAATTAAGATTAATTTTATATATGCAATATTAATGGTTTCATTTATTGACTTTGTTTTCAATTAAGATTTTTTTTCATTTATAGCAAATATTACAGAACGGATATGTTCAGCTGTTTCCACTGTGCAATTGCAATTTCCGTGTGTAGCGTACGAGACTAGTTTACACACACATATTGTGACAGAAATGCTCTTTTTTGTCTCAATACCTTCGCTGGTCATTTTGCATATATATATATATATATATATATATATATATATATATATATATATATATATATATATATATATATATACATTATATAATATTCATATTTAATGAACAAATTTTCAGAATAAACCTGCAATTAATTATTTCAATTACATCAATTTTGCGAAATGTCAAACTTGTTTATCGTGCGAATAATTTCAGTATATAGACGCTAGAGGCGGCAATGATGTTCAAAATGAGCAAACAACCTGTGATAAATTGAATTTTGAATAAAGTTTGTATAGTATAGTGTTTAATAGGATTTAACATGGGAAATCAGTTTTGAGTGCGCATTGTTTTTCATTAGTTACCGGTCAATGTAATTGGCACAGAATTTTAAACAAATTTTGCATTTTCTCATATAAAATTTTTTGAAATTTACGAATTTAGTGTTTACAGACCACGTAAAATTATTGTAAAGAGATGATAAAAGCAACATTACGTTCACAAAATCTATAATGAATAGACTAAAAATATATCTTCCAACTGCAACAATTGTACATTTTTTTGCTTTAACGTACAGAATTTAAATTTTTCCAGTTAACTTGCATTATATATTGTACACTATATTCGATACAAAACACATTTTTTTATGTATTGCACCATATAATATTTGTCGTCCCATTATTCGTATTTATTGAATATATTATGTAAAATATAAATTACAAATATTTTCTAATGGAAAACTCAACCTTGTTATCGGCATGGTAATCGTCTTCTGAAACTATTTACGCAATATGATTGTACTATTTTAAATATTTACCAATAGGGAAGATTTTTATTGTGATTGAGAAATCAAGCCGCTTATATCCGCTTAGGGCTTTGGCTGCTAAATTAGCTCTCGCTTTAAGCGGATTTAATATACGTGCTACGGAAGTAATACGATTATGAAATTATTATAATTTCCACCTTTACTCCAATTATGATAAAACTTCAGTAGATTTTTATAGTTTTCAGATTCATTTCATCAAACTTTGAAATGTGCCAATAAATAATGATTTAGGTTTGTTACACGATAAAAAAGAAGAAAAGTAAATCAAGAATTCATAAATAGATAAAAAAATTATAAAACTCTATTGTTCGACGGAGATATTCTACGAGCTAAAGTTTTGTTTCACGTTCGGTTCGCCGAAAATAACATTTCCTTTTGCCGAACATTTACAAAAAAATCTGATGTGGTCAGACATTACTTTCCGTCAGTTCTATACGTATTTTGTACAAATTTCATACAGAAAGTTCCTTGAAAGATGCTATTTCTTGTACATTGCCTTCTGACAGTTGTATTTAATTTATACAAATTCCACACAGAAAGTTTCTAGCACAAGATCCTATATTTCGAGTAAAATTATAACAAACAATTGCACTTGACACAGACATCTTTCAAAAAGAATGAATTTTCTTAATATAGCAGCTGTTTCCAGAGGTAGCATAGCTGGCTAATTTGTGAAATTTAATTTCTTTATAATTTTTTAACTCTACATCCATTTTATATGAAGTATAAAATGCAGTCAAATCATATAGAGAATAAAATATTCTTTAATATTTATAACATCAACTATGAAAAAAAATATATTTATCATCGTTTTTTCAAGAAAAACTTTCAAAATCTTCAAATGAGGGTACCGATTGATCAATTATAATCAAAATCTAATCAGCTGGATGTAACGAAGAAGAATACGAAAGAATTATATTTTTTGAAATTGTAGTATTAGAGTTAGCGTAAGCGAAAATTTTGTCACACACCCACACACACACACACACACACACATGCATACAGCATCGTAAAAATAGTAAAAACGTATTCTGGGGACTATAAAACGTGCTTATTGATTTAAAACTCATCACCAAATTTTTTTAACAAAGACAATACCTTCCTTACCTAAAGGTGACGGAAGGTTAAATAAAAAATGAAATATACGTCTCAGGTTAATATGTGTACACTATACTATAGTATACATTTTTACTATCAAATAATCAGTTTCATCCAATTCCAATAAATTAAATGCCAGATTAATTTTTCAAAAAAATTATGCCAATATTCATGCACTTATATTTTCACTTTCAATTCACTCTACGCTTTATCAATTATATCTATCTTTTCAATCGATCCACATTTACATTTTTAAATTTTATATTTGCTCTCTGCATATACTCGTTTAAGTACCTACGTTTCTTTATTTTTGATATTACCCTTTTTCAAACAACTTTAAAATCAGTTTTTATCCTCGAGGAACAACAATTTCATGAATCATTTTCTCGCATAGCCTTTAGATCATAAAACCGAATTGAATCACGTTTTTGTCCATTCCTTTTCCAGTTAGTCAATCAAATTCCTCATACAAATTTATCAATGCTGCCTGTGTCAATCACATTGAACCAAGTGTTTATAATTCTGGGTCCTATGGCTAAAGCAGATATGTTATTTTCGGCGAACGTTAAAACTAAACTTTGAGAAATTCATTGTCTTTCATCCACTTTTTTGATGTCACGTATAGTATCCCGAGCAGTTTTGAATTCCCAGTCCGCCCTTGTCTTCTACAAATAATACAATAATCAAAAATATTGAAGGAAATTTCTGAAACTAATTTTCTGTAAACAAATATTTCAGTGACATATATGCTTTTGCCAAGGTATCAGATAATAATTAGGAGTATGTTAAGATCTAAAAAATAAAAAATGTGCAATCATACTCATAAAATAAATTTTAATTTCTTTAAGATGATTTTCCACAATTGTATAAAAAATTATAATTATTTTATAATCTATGTTAAACTAAACAATACTAGTAAAACATTAAATTTGTCACTTTTTGAATCGAAAAATAATAAACGCAACGTGAGTGAGTATGACTGGACATACATATTTGGTGTGATATAAAATAAACGTTGTGAGCACAGTATTTTCTAGTGTTATACTGAAGATGCCTTATGTATTATTTACGTGGTATATGTTACAATAAAAGTAGATAGTGGGATAATGTGTACATTGCCGGTAAATGTAGAAATTGCCCAAAACTACTTTCGCTTACAATTCAACCAAGCATAACAACAATTACCTCACCTAACGCACAGAAGTTACTCTTGGAAAACTCGGGGCGTGTTTTGTGCGTTACGTGATATTATTGTTGTTATATTTAGTTGAATTGCAAGCAAAAACAATTATTGTAAGCCAATGTCTACATTAGCGGGCATCATTCCAGTCTATACTTTTATTATAACATATGCACACGAATATAATAACCCTCAGTTAGGTGCACGGGGTGCCCACGATCTCAAGCATTTTTCTTTTTTCTGTGTATCTTGTGTATCCAACCCATTATACGCCTGTGAATTCATTCAGGTAATCTTATAGAACTTTGACAGTTGTGAATTGCAATGATCAATACTAGTCAGCGATTATTGATATTTTTCTAAAAAAGTCACATTTGCATCCCAACCAACTTTGACGAGGTAAAGTATTTGCTTTCATTTTCGGTAATTTCAATTAATCAAATCAACAAAATAACATAACCTAATCTGAAAAAAATAAGTTCAAGTAATTTTAGATGGATAAAGACTGACATAGGCAATTGACAACAGCAGATTTAGAGGAATGTAGAGTTTCTTTTATTTTTCAATAAAATCCTAAATAATCTTTGTCAACTTACTATATTTTGCACAAGTGTTCTCAAAGGTCCAAAGAATATATTTCAGGTACTACAATAACAAAAAACAATTTAGAAACAATAAAAATGGGTGTGATGTCAAAGTCACCTCACGTGACTTACTGCGTAAGCCGATTTGGGTGCGTCTAACTAAGGGTTGACAAAGTACAAACATCTCATTTTCTAATTCCAATAACCTTACTGTGAAATTTTACTATTAATTTTGTGTAGATCTATAATCATTTCTATTATTAAAAGAATGCGTTTAGTCCTAGGTAAATGAAATTTGGCGGGAATTTAATATAAATTTCTATTAATTAACAAGTTTCTGCTGTTCATAATTTTTAAAGACTGTAGAGTTTTGAAACTAGATAAAATTTGTACACAGATTTTACACTAATTTTAATCCAGAAATTAAAATCTACGGGAACAATGTTCCACAATATAGCATTCTACTCACACAGTAAATAATAGTTTACAGATATGGAATGAACACATTGATTTGCTATGTATGTGCGTTTCATGTTGAACGTTTAGGCAACATTCCTCAAATAGTGTCATATTACGAATGCATTTCATCCTTTTCAAAGGATTCATCACATTCATTGATCTAGTTGAATTAACAAACTATTCTGCAATGATTTAATAAATAAACAACTTTGCTCTTACTATAACATACGTATATGAAATACCGTAGGTAGTAATCATATTATGATAAATATTAGATATAAGATTCCGTTTGCAATAGATACCCACTTCCTAAGCTACCTACCATTAATAAATTGCTTGTTTTCATGATAAGTTGATAACCATGATAACGTATGATAGACGAGAGACGAGAATCCCATTATATTATATTTACGAGTAAATTAGAAAGCATTCGGTATTTAGTGCCTTGGATCTTGAACAATACATATTATGTTTATATTTCATTAAGTATGCGCAATAACTCTTGACCATGTATACACTGGACCCCCGAGTTTGAACATTTTACCCCACAAATATTTGTATTTCTACTCCCTATATTTAGAATTTATGTATAATTATATTGAGAGGTAAAAGAACAGTTTCATTCAATGTTACAGGTGCATAAATGAATTCCATGTACTTGTATGTTAAATTATTTCACTACGTAGGTACGTGTTTTATAGCAATGTTACAAAACTAAAATTTTTATGTATAAAGGTTGTCTCTGAATATACAGGAGTTTTAGTTTTTACGTAATATTATCTTTTAAATTAATATAAATTAAAAGATTTTGTTTCACTACAGCGCGAGGCTGTGATGAAACTCACATTGCGTTATGTACATATATTATTTTATTCAGAATTTTACTTTTTTGGATTATTAAAAAAAAAAAAATAGTGAATATGAATTTTAAAAAGCAACAATTACATTTTGCTGTTTACGTACCTATAAACATGGATAAATTATGCAATCTTTCAAAAGCAAAAAAAAAATATTTTTTTCTTTTGTCTAATTAACTGTAACTAAATGGCTGTTATTCTAAAAACTGACAGATAACCTCAGTATATTTCTATTTGATATTTGTCGAAAATGGATTATTATATTCATTTCATGATATTATTGATAATGACATTAAATGTCGGGGAAAATATAAATCCTCAACGAAATTATATATTAGGTCCCAGAGTTGATTATTTTATCATACAGTTGACTTGACAGTTAGCAACTAGCTTAACATTTTCTCTTTCTAACCCGTTAATATTGGTATTTATCTATCATTTTCTAATGACACATGCAAACTTAGTTATAAGTAATTCAACTCCTAGTTGCTGTATGGAAAATTATTTCACACTTATTTGGAAATTAATTATAAAACTACAATATTTATATTTTTGCCTATAAGAGAATTTAGTGACCTACACATTTTTCACGTATAAACTGCTAAAACGAACTTCTAATAGAGCAATTTTATCTTCATTTGCCGACTTTGTTTCTCTTATATTTCTCCAAAATCAGAATCCCACATGCTGAACACTGTAACCTGAACGCCTGCATACTATTATATATATATATATATATATATATATATATATATATATATATATATATATATATATATATATATATATATATATATATACAAATTTCTTTAAGACTAAGTAAAATAACCACAACACAAAATCTGTTAATAGTGTAGGTCTAAGTAATATTCATCTTGATATAACCTTTTTTGTATATGTATGTATGATTACTTAAGTGAGTCATAAGTACAAGGAACTGAATCCAAAAATGGGCTACATTTCCAACCTCATAAATACATTACTGCTACTGTTTACAAACGCAAAAATATTTTTATTAAGTTGAACCCGAAAAACTTTATATACAAGTAGATAATTACCTACGCAAAATATGAGAGAGTAGAGTTTTCGGTAATGCTATTATGCATATGGATATGTATTTGAACAAGCCTGATGATTATTGACTATTAGATTAATGATTTTTGGGGAACATGTCAAATGTCAATCCACTTATGATATTGTGATTTTATGCAAATCTATGGACAGCTTTGGCGTGTTAAATTGAAAAAACATTTTCTGTGAATACATGAATCAAAATCAGCATATAATTGTATTAAACACAACCCGTTGAGTGCTTTTAGTTGTGTTACAAGACAGCAGTGTGAAGCGATCGCTGAAATAAACATTTTTCAGCCTAATGATGGCTCTAACAATAATGTATAAAATATAATTTTATATAAATATAGCGCATATATATATATATATATATATATATATATATATATATATATATATATATATATATATATATAGTTAACATTTTGCAGATGTGGTGGAAATCCGTTTAGCCGGACTAGACGAACTGAACGAGTTTTAAAAGTTAATGTGGGGTGGAAAGGTAAATAGAGAGAACTTCTAAAAAGTCAAAAAGTGCTCCTCAAAAGCAATTACATGAAATCCGTTGTTGTTATTCCCTTACATTTCTATCTACTTTTCACAATATTTTAATCGGTCATCTTAAGTTCCAACGTCTTCCTGCGAAAGATTGTAAATTTATAATGTACTTAAATTAATTAAAATTACGATCTTGAGATGTTTACTTAAAATATACGGAGATAAGTTCCGGAACTAATTCCTACTTTGACAAATATATAAAACACTGATGTGAAAAAGATTGATTGTCTGTGAATATATGATGATGGCTCGACCATTATTTAATTAATACTCTTCCTATTATTTATATATAATCAAAATTAAAATTTTAATTAAAAAACAATTTTCCGTTTAAAAAGGTCCTTTGTATTAGTTTTCACATGCATGAATTTTCACATTCCTCGCAGAAAATAATGCTTTTATTTTAATACAATTCCTGTTTTTATTTCACTAGCAGTAAAAGTTGCCCACCGTTACAGTGACATCACAAAACAGCAGATACATCGAAATCAATTCAACCTTTTGTATCTCTATCCTAACCTACAATTTTCCCGTACATTACTCGTGCATTCCCGGCATGGCTCGCAGCATATAAATCGCTGGAGATATTAGCAAACGAAGTCCTCATGCTGACATGTGAGAGTGTGTGCTCAATGTTGCAGTGTCACATGCCGATGTCTGTACCCTGTCACATATGCTTGGGGTCTGCTCTCGGACTGTGAGCGTTTGTGGTTGACATGTCATGTGATCAAATGGCGCCATTATTCAACCTCAATACAAGTCATTGACAACAGACACACAGGGTTGGCCTCCAGGAATTTCGGATTTACAGGAATGTGGACATTAATCATTAGAAAATATTATTAGTTACCTTAGTTTCTATGAAGTCTATGACCCAAATAAATATACGTTAAATTGGCAAATGTTATTTTATCTAAAGGAAAATGTTATAGAACTCTTTTAAAAATCCATGTTAAAAATATGAAAACCACAGGGAAAATGAAAAAATGATTAGTCACAAATTTATGAAAATGTAACTAACAACACTATCTTACAGATTTTGAACCAAGCTTTCTGGACATGTGGCATGTGGTTAGTTTTTGAGTAAGAACAATCTTAGTCCTTTTTAAATAAAATAGAATTGTCATACAGCGGTAGCAGAGAAAGGATCATAGTCCAAGCGGTAAATAGGAAAAATGATCAGGGTCCATAATATCCATGTTGGTGACACCGACATTATTTTGTTCCATTGTCAGCTCTTTAAATGAGTATAGTGCTTGTTTCTTTTATAATCAAGGGATTTAGTGACGTCTATTTCTTACTGGACAAATTAAAGTGTTTCTTATTGTACAAGAAAACAGTAGTTTAGTGCAATACAAAAATTTCTACAATGAACTCTACCAACAAAGCGCCGTAAAAAAATGTCAGAATATAATTCAGAAGACTTTAAATTTATCTAATCTATATAACAGTTCCTTCCCATTGTAAATACATACTCGTAAGATCAATTACCTAAAGCATCTGAAACAGTCTGTACAGTTGGAACAGACGAATTATTCGATAGTTATCTATAATACCCTGGTTCTGATTAACCAAGTCCAGTCTCAGAATTGCTTGCTGATTATGCTGTACATAGTGGAAGTTCTCAAAAATCAATTTCCTATTAATACTAACGAAGAAATATGAGCAAAACGGACCCTGATCTGCTTTTGCACTGCCAGGTTTGCATTAAGTTATTTTTATATGTTAACCTTGTTATTTACTATAAAATAATCTTTAATTAACATTTAATGTACCCACAAATATAAATAAATAAATATAAATATTTACTATAAAATAATCTTTAATTAACATTTAATGTACCCACAAATATAATATGTCTAAATTATAATATACGACTCTATAAACTTTCAATTGCATTTTTCTCAAAACTAACATTTATCACGGCACAATTGATAAGCTGAATCCCAAACTACCGAGTAGTTTGGGGCGCCGGCTAGCGTCAGTGGAGACGAGGGGGTCCTCACTGTGCCTAAAAGGGTGTTCAAGGCGTCAATTACTCTGTTAGCCTCCAAACCGCCGAGTAATAGGCCCTCGGGAGCGGGAAAACCTATATGAAGGGATATAGGGCTGTCGAGATCGAAATAATTAAGAATAACGCAAAACGTGCACTTAACATGCGAACTATATTGATGATAATCATACAAAAAAATAGTAAATAGTTGGAGGCAATGCCTCGTGCGAGCCTTGGCAAGCAAAAATGAAATGCCACGTTCTAAACCGCTCCCTGTAGGGAAGACGCAGTACGGTCGAAGGGCTGAGGACCGCTCGTGCGCAAACTCTGAGCAAATAGCGCAAGACCCTAACAGGAGACGTCGGTTGGTATACCAATCGCGAATCTGTGGTGCTATTAAAACGGTGAAACAAACAGCGAATGCTAGTTCCTTTCCCCACAACGTAATCTCTACAAATAGCGCAATGGCTGCTAAAATGGTTACCCAAATAGTTCTCGCGTGAGTCACTACTCTTTACCATGTAAAACCATTCGCAGTAATATGACAATACAATGCAATCGATAGGGCAGTCAACAATGACGTAAACAATAACAATAATACGTGATAACATTAATAGAAGACTGAATAAAAAAAGGGGCTGGGCCTATCTGTTTGCTCCGGGCAGTGTCGAACAAAATGGCCGCGTCACTTCGTGGTCCTTCACGGCGTGGGGACAGCAGGATCGTAGTCCAGTAGTAGAAATGCGCCGCGGCGGTACGGCACAATAATGGTGGGGCTGGTAGTTCCCAACAATCGGTAGCCCAACAGTAGCTCCAAGCAAATGGTCCCCCAATCAAACAATGATCCGAATCCAATACTGATCCCAATCACACAGTAATCGAACACGAAAAGTAATCCGAAATGAACGGTAATCGGAAACTAGCAGTCGTCCGAGACGAACAAACAGCCTAAGAGAAAACGTGGTGTAAGCATGTTGGTGATACAGGCGTTAAGTGTGGTAAATTATTACTGAGTAGATTATAATTTAAACTAAGGAATTGTAACTGAAAGCTTAACAAATAAAATGACTAAATAAATTGGCAAAATTTTCTTTTTTTTAAGAAAATAAAATTACCTTATATGTGATGCGGCTGTGTAAAATTTAGATGGCTCGAGTTCCAAAATCCGGGATATCCCGAGAGAATTCTAATTCTCTTCCAAGTAACTTTAAGATCGTATCCCCAAAATAAGTACTTAAAAATCGCACAAAAATTCACTGATTTTAAGACAAGAAATGAGATTATAAATAGTATAGAAGCACAAGAAACTGCTCCAGAACTTATCACAATTGGTGTCCATTATTTCTACAATCGCCTAGGATATTGCCCTAGTGTAAATGGGGGTATTTTTGAACATCTATTACATTAAAATTATAAATTTTTGTAAGCCAAAGTTTGTTAAGATGTGCTACATTAAAGTTTTGATTTTATTATTGTTGGAAAATACAACTTCATTTGTTAAATATCAGTTTCTTCTCAATTTTCATATTTTTTATCAGGTACATGCAAAATTCCCACAAAAAAACAAAGAAATTTAGATGATGATTTTTGTTTTTTAATATTTTTTTTAGAAACATAGAGCTGATAAGCGCAATTTTATAATAAAAGCGATTTGATGGACCTCACTATTTATTCACAAGAATATAATGTTGAAGAGCACTCAGTAAGAGTTCTGTTATTATAAAAGTGTGCTCATAATACGGGCATTTGTTTTTATGTTTATCATTTGTATGAAGGGACATTGCAATCGAACAATGAACGGTTTTGAAATGAGAAATTATTTGTTTCTTGAAAATGTGAACATGTTCTGTATGTGTGAAAAATAACTCAATTCTGCTTATTACAGAACATTAAGGAATTTTAAACATATTTAAAACGTAATGTAGTATTCCAAATATTTTCGTTTTCCGTAGAAGAAGAAGAAAATACAGACTTTCATTGATGGCATAAATGAAACATAAAAGTTATAGTCATTATGAAATATTTTTAATTTGGCCAAAATAATCTATTTGTGTAAACGGTTTAACACTTAACCTTTAAAATTTAATTTTATCTTTACGATATAATGACATTACAATGAAATTATTTTTATTGAAAAAAATACCCTTTTATCATAAAATGAAATACTTTTGGCCGAATATTGAATAGATAATATTTTTACCGAAAGAATTTTCGAATACGACCATAAAAATTATATATTTGCTTAAATATTATCTATATTATTATTGTCTATATTTGCTTAAATATTATCTATCGCAAGTTCTTATTTAACTAGAATTCGTAATAAGGTCTCATTGTGCACTTTATAACTCTTTCGTGAGGTACTCTCGGAGTTACCCCTCGACGTACAGTAAATTCATGTTATACCTTATCTTCTTTTCAGACAGATTACGAGCATAAAGGCCAACGCGCACTTTTTTATTCAATGTACTATTATGTGTATACGCGCACTTTGGACAGCGAAGAGCAGAACAACGAAGCGACTACACACGTAAGAATATATTGAATGAAAAAACTTCTCTTCACCGCGCGTCGCTCAAGTGCGCGTCGTCCTTTATGAATATAAATAGTAACAAAATTAAATAAACATAATGACAATTTAAATGTTTAATTAAATTTATGGTTGAGAAAATAATTAATTTAATGTTAATTCACCTTAAGTAAACTGCATATTACATTTTTGTGCCTCTAAAAGTGTAATATGCGAATTCTTTGTGTTAGCAAGGAAAACACGGAACTCTGCATCAATTTATGTTGTTTATTTCAAATATATATATTTTTATCATTACCAATTATAAATAAAAATATATGTCACTACTTGTTTTGTAATACTGTGTACTGAAATCCTTGCGGCTTTATAAATACTCATTTTTTTCATACATACAAAATTCGAGATAAATGTTAAATACCACTAAATAAATGACAAATATCAACAGTATTGTTTGTTTATATTTTTACTGTTTTGCTTCCCTATTTTTACTTTTTCAATAACAGTGATAAATATAGGTTATTTAGATTGAAAGGAAACAAAAACAAAGAATAGTTCTTCAGACAGATGTCAAACAAGCTATATTTTATAAATATAAAGTTAATTCGTTGGTAACACAAAAATATATTTATTAACATAGAAATAAAATAAATAAATATATCATCACGGCTTATTACCCATTGCTGGGTGTGCCAATCTGCTTGTACACAGATATCGGTAATGATGAAATAAATAATTTAATAATAGAATAATAAATAATAATAATAATAATAATAATAAAATATAATTATAATAATTTAACATAGAATGTACACAACTATTTTTAAAGCAGGTGTATTCGGTATCTATTAAAATTTTTGAAGAGGTCTAATAGCTGAAAAACACTGACTAGCATTTGTTTAAATAAATTACATTTTAAATCATTAGATTGAACAATTTTGAATAAATAATTACAACCTAGTTAAATTATCATTCTTTACCGGAATAAAATCAAGTGTATATTAAATGTTGAAGAGCGATATATCCGGTTAATATGTACATACATTTTTCACCTGTTGAAAATACAATATGTCAACTACGTCATAGAGTAATTGTAGTTCAATTCAATTAAACAATAATCTATAATTAAAATTGAGTATGCATGTATAGGGAACAAATTACATGAACATTAAACATCAGGTTATAATTTACGTATATTAATGCAGACTTCGTTTAATACGTTAAAATTACAGAAATTCAATAACATGGAAATTTTATACAATTACATTATGTACATAATTTAACCTAATGTTCTAAAAAACGCAACTTATGTTTTCATAAAATCATTCGAATTTATTCTAATTTACACGATTACTGATTATGTGTTTCATTTGCTATTTGTACATTATGATCCAATTCAATTTCAAAATTGACTTCATTTCCATTTGAACACAGACCAGTAGCACGAAAATAAACATTGACTACTCATGCAAATCTAATATAAACTTAATAAGAGAATAAATAGTAAAAGTTTTCTGTAGATCTACAATTCAATAGCCGGAATGCACGCGGATTGTATTGTTGCTGAAGTTTGTTGGATGGAGTTAACAGACAATGCGCAGTTTATTATGAATTATGACGCGAGGTGGCAGATTTGACAGCGTTTCAATTATCGGTGAAATATTGTAAAGGGATTATAAAAAGAGAAAAAGAAAGGGCTTTGAACAATGTACAGTAATTATTTTTATATGAAGTCAAGTATGCACTTTTATACTTCTTATAAGACTACCCCGAAGCTTATCATAAAGTTCTTATTTTCACGCCTAGACAATTAAAATAATACTTACTTATAATAAATACCAAAAAAATTGAGCAAAATTCAATTGAAAATTAAATAAATTTTATTTTTATAATTATTTTTCATTGGGCTATGTATAAAAAACAATTGAGCTTAAATTATAACGAATCTAATATTTGTTAATAACTTTATAAACATCTGCAATAATAGGAAATATGCACTAAATAGTTCAAATTTACAGTTAGCAGTTTTGTTGCCTACAAAGTACAAGAATAAAATGTGTTTAAATTACAACAGAATTTTCCTGAGAATATAATTCATTAGTAACGCCAATCAACATTCAATATCTCCCGAGATACATATCTATAACAGCGATGATAAAAAAAACAAAGAAATTATCACCTTATATTCGTTACTAAGGGATATGGTTCCTTTATTTACTACAATGACGCAGTTATTTTAAGTATAAAAATGAACGTATGAATATTTTTCTTACGTAATGATATAAAATGATTATATGGTTGAATTAAAAAAAAATAATCTGTCGAAAGGACGTAAAAACTATATGCCGGCTCATTTAAAAAATGTATCATTGTACTGTAACTCGTAAACCATTGGTTTAAAAAGAATCTCAAGTCGGATGACCAAGGGGATCATTTCTGTAAAAGATTGTCCTATACATATTATTTTATTATATTTTTAATAATAAAGAAATTATTTGAGCTGTTAAACCCCGTATACCTAAATAACTACAACACAAATACTCGTGTTGAGTCACATTAGTTCAGCTTCTTCCTAAACAAGAAAGAAAAGTAGGTTGTGCATGGAAAATATTTTATATTAAAATACAGTAGGCTGTGAACAAAGAAAAGTATGTCATTTTAAAAATATTTAATTAAATGTCAATTTGACACGAGATATTGTCAAAAATGTTATCTAAAGAAATCAAAGCTTTTCTTCCTGAATCTTATTTTACAAATGGAAACAAATTAGAAACCGACGAATGTCAATTTACTGTACACGTTTCTCTGTTTATAGCCAACTCCGAGTAAGAATTTTTTTGAACACACTGTACATTGTAGATTATACGGACGATAGAAGAAGTTTTTTTTTAACATTTTACGTTCTAAATTTCCGAAACGAACACCACGGATCCCAAAGTTCGTATAGTTATACTCGTGTTTTCAGGCGGTACAATCGGTGATCGGTTTTTTACGTAATGTACATATCGGAGATGCAAATTTTGAGCAGCTCATTAAAGCTGGTAAAACTTAAGTTACAGAACTACCTCAGCTAATATTATAAAACTTTTTTAAAAAATTATACCTGGATGACGAAAATTATTTATCTATACAATATGCATCGGATTAGCATGTTTTTATATTTTATTTGACGGAATCAGTATGGAGTAGGTAGTATTCGCTTTTTCCTTTTTATTCATTCACAAAATGCGCAATATACATTTTAGCTTAATTTGATATTTAATATTACAGTAGGATAAATTATTGCAGTCTAGATTGCTAATTTGTAGTTTCAGTTTACTACGTACACAGCGGTTTTATGGTACAAATTAATTTGTTTTTGCAGCGTTCTAGTTCTAATTGTGCGCAGTTTAATTAAGTAAATTGTAGTTCATTCAACTGTTATGTTTGTTCGCACTTCGCACATATTAAAGTTATCAAATCTGCAGTTTCATATAAACTTTTGATTGGTAGAGTTTTCACATGTGAATAGAGCGGATTTCAAAATTCAACATATTTTTCTACCGTAATAAAAAATGCTGCAGGAAAAAATTGTTGATTAATGATGATTGTTCATGATATTGATATTTCCATTTTTCTTTTTGTTTAGATTGATTTTCCATCTCTAATGTAGGACACATCTTCTTTACAACTATTGGCGTTTGTTTTAAAGGGAGATGTTTCAGTTTCACTTAATATTTGCACAACTCTATAAAGTTGGCCAATTAAGACGTGCTTCTTAACAGGATGTACATGTATCACAAGTCCTATTCAAAACGTGAATATTGAACATCATGTAGTAATCTAATAAAGGTACAGATTATGTAGCATAAAAAAATATTAATAGGTTAGTGACTAAATTTAAATTATAAATATAATAAAACACTCGGTTTAGTTTCACAAAATATTTTGTGAAACTAAATTTAAACTTAATGGTGCGTATTCTCAACATCTCACCTTTTAAAGTAGCATTACATCTAAAAAAATAATACTTTTACCGCCAAATGTCAACTTTAATCCTAAAAATTAAGGAAACAAAAATAAAATAATTATAAGTACCACTTATTTCAAACTTTACAAAGAACTGAAACCTATACTTGTCTATTCACCAAATAAAATTTAAGAAATCAAAATAGCGCAACTTCTAGAGCTCAGGATACGAGCCAGAATTTGTCAATAAAATATTATAATCGCTTTATAAATATCTTTTCCAAATAAAATTTAAGAGAATGACTGCCGTTAAACATTTGTATTTTCATTATTTTTCTTTGTAGAAAGCAGATTAGCACACCAAGCAATAGGTAATATGCCGTGATGATATATATTTTTTTCGCTTAAAAATAACATATTTCATTATATTCGTATGTATCTTCCAACATTACAAGATTTAATGCATATAGTGTCAAATCGTCCATAGAAGAGGTACGAACTTACCGGTTTACTAAGTATGTAGTGATAAAATTAGCATTATATTCCATATTTGCAAGCTACACCACTGCATTCAGTTCCAATTGCCGTTACTGTCCTTGAATACCTAGCTTCCCAATACTCCTCAAAACTACCAAGTATTCACTTCCACAGCTATCCCAGTATACCGGTAACTTCCCGAGTACTCTACTCGACACTAAACTACCTACGCTCACCACGATACTACTGTACTACTAAACTCCCTGACTCCTTACTAACTATGTAACTGTGTGCTTGTGTAACTCTTTGTATTTCTATCTCTCTAACACAAGTACGTTGCTTATATAGTGGCTCTAATATTTGTCAGAACATTCTAGCAATGTCTCGATTAATTTTTATTTTTATAATTATTTGCGAAAACATGATGGATTTTAATCAACCGCGCTTACATAAGCCGACCTTGAACGTTCGTGCGCATGCTTGAATTTTTTTCCCCCCTATCGATAGCTTCTTACTGGCAAGCAGCATTTGAGTGAGGTTGTGTGTGGTGTTCTTGTCGGTTTTTCATTGCACGGAACGACTGGAGCAGCGCTATTGCATCAAATTTTGCCTGAAACTGGGCGACAGACAGATGGAAATCATTCGTAAGATTCAAACGGCTTTCGGTGACGATGCTAGCATCACACAGACTTCTGACTGTTCCCCAAACTCAGGAAGCCATTGAAATGAATACGATTTCAGACAAGAGAGGACATTATGGCTGCAACAACAGCCGAGCTAAACTCCATTCCGAAAGAGGCTTTTTCGGAATGCTTCCAACAATGGCGGCACCGCTGGAAGAAGTGTGTGGAGTCCCAAGGAGATTATTTTGAAGGTGATTAGGTTTCCAACGCTCCAGGCATGCCAGTTTTTTCCCCGGTCAAAAGTCGGATACTTTTCAACAGACCTCGTATTATCTATAATATGTAGATTTTTGGTACTTTATAAAAAGATTCGCGCCATAAATAGTCGTACAGTTCGTCATTCATAGCCAATAGGAAAACAGTTTACGTTATTTATATAAATAAATGTAGGCGAGAGTTTGTCACATGTTAAACTGTATGTGCTCCGGCGTCACATTCTGTTGCAGTTCACGTGACTTTTTCAAAATATTACAAAAATTTCAATAATTAATTTTAAAATATCTTATGAATATTTCGTTAGGTTTTCAAATATCAGGTTCTTTAAAGAACAATATCTTTTAAAATTTAGTACTTACCAACAGCCCTATTATTTTGCTACACATTAACTTTGTTCAGGACATAAAAAACTCATAAAGTGTCATTAAAAATATAAAAACAATCAATACCAACAAAAGCTATAAATTATGAAAAATTGAGTTTACGTATAAATCTGTGTTAACTTAGGAAAATAACGGAGGAGCCAGTATTTGAAAATTAATTATTTATTTAATGTCGATGACAATCGAAAACCAACGTTTCGGCGGCAAATATGCCTTATTCAGGGTAATGTCAAGATAATAATGTGAACATTGAAAAGCATAAGAAGTTACAAAGGAATGTCGTTAAAAAGCATAAGTAGTTACAAAGAAAAATCAAAAAAGGTAAGTTTTTCACATGTTTTAACTATTCAGTTGAGCAAGGTTTACTCCATTCTAAACTTTAATGTTTATTTTACAAAACATGTAAATTACAACATTTTTCTATGTGGTAGTTTAGTTTTCAATTCCGGTAACAGATATTTTGGAAAATTAGTTTAATAACCTAATATTGTTATGTAATTACAGTATAAAATTTGAATTTAATGTTGAAAACTGGTATAATACAATTTTACTGCTTTAACAAAAATAATACTTAGGAGAAATTTCTGGGTATAATTTCATGCTTATAAATATAACTGTTACAATAAAAAACATTAATATAAATTTGCATCAAAGACAGAAGTAGCAAAGTACGGCATTAAAAATAAATGGTGTTAGCCCAACTTCTAAATTATATTTACACATTCGAAATGTTCGTTAATTGCAACTCTAGTCTTTTTCTTTTCCGTAAGACAAACAAAAAGTTTAACATTATAAAGTCTCCATCTTAGGTCTTCGTCTTCGTTAACCTGAAATTATCTTCAAGATTGAATGGGACCTGTTAAAGTCCCCGTTGAAGTGAAATGCTAATGTGAATTAGAGGTAATTTCTGTCATCAATTTACACTTTAATCTACAATTTGAGAATAGATGGCTCCATACAATGAAAATTGGTTCGGAATTGCCACAGAGCTAATGACGAGATATGGTGAATAATGATACATTCACAATTGTGTTAGCTTGGAGCTACTAGCTACACTGTGATTATATATTAATAGAGTTGCAATGTCCTGAAATTACTGCTCTTTTCTCTATTGTTATTGTTTCATTAATAATTAATTAACTATGTTTAATCAGAAAATAGTAAATGTCATCGCATTTGTATTCCGAGTAGTCATTGGGCGAACTTATAACCAAAGTAAATTTGTAAAACGTCTGTAATTCCAAATAAGTATATTAATACCATTTTTGTAATAATGCCATAGGGAATCGTTGAATCTCCATGGCTCAGCTCGGCTTCAGCTTACCCACGGCTTGCCCATTAGCGCCGGCTCAGCTCGCATATATGTTCCAACTTGGGACACTAGTGATATGTATCGGTACTCATGAATTGATTCCAAACAAGTACACGGCAAAAATAAGAAATCTACTAGCGTTGTGACATCCTTTTTATTTTTATTTTTTGCAACTCAAATTACCTTAATGTAAATCTGCCTGATCAACGTGTTTCGTAGATTCAATAAAGATAAATGAACATGAAAAGTAATTGTACTTGAATTTTGCATTTTGTGCTAGTAGTTTTTTAAGTGGTTATGGTATTCATATCAAACTTGTTTAGAGTTTGTAATAATTATTGTCCATTAAGTTTGTTACAAATTTGAATATAAATAAGATGTTGTCTTGCGTAAATACAACCTTCTTTCAAATCAAAAAACATAGTTGGTATTGTTTTTACAAATTTGTAATCGCATTACAATTGTAATATAAAATACTATTGCGAAAGATACTATTTTAAATTCTAATCATTTTATCTTTGAAAAATTTTCTCAATACAGCAGGAAATACGTATCAAATTAGTGAATGCAAATAGAAATTATTTGATTTTACGTAGTCTTAGTGAGCACAGGACTAACAATTACTTTTTAGATATCTAATTTTGAATTTTTATTTTTTATTCTAATATTGGCCGGAACTGCAACTTCGATAAACCACAACAAACTGCTACCCAACGCCATCTCCTTCTGAAAAGATCTGAGATAAGCTTTATTTAATAATTTGCATTATATTTAATTCAGAGTAAATTTTAATTAACAATTTGTATTTTCGAAAACCTTAAAATATTTATGTTATTAATTATTGATTCTGTTTGAAATTTACATATTGAATTATGTAAACAGCTCACGCGAGTAGAGTAGTTACATTTTTCTATTTAGTACTGTTTTATTAAAAGTTGCTAAGGTGACTCGTCGTTTAGGATTCACAAATTCTTTTTACTGCGCCACCGCTGTTATTCCTCTAGCCAATTGGAGGATAAACTGTGCACTTATTCACACGTTCATTTTATCTTTATTCATGCAGTCTTTGTCGCTAGTAGCATACGGTACCATATAAAATTTTGGTCTTTTTTTCTATCAACTATTTTAATTCAAATAATTGGCTTATCTGAATTATATCTACATTTAAAGTCAATATTTTTTCAGAGTATCAGCGTAACTATTAAACAAGAAGCACGTGTGTATACAAATATTTTCATTAAACTCAAAATAACTTTAGTTCAGAGTATACGTTCTTATCCCCTTATTTGCCACCCTCTTCCCGCATTGCATGCCGAGCACCATTAGTTGAATTTGGTTTACGTCAATCAGCGCCCAGTCTTTACATTGTTGTATTGTTTGAAGATACATAATATAATAATTTGGGTACTCCGTTACGCAACCCATGATTTATCTCCGTTGTATCTTAGCAAGGACATTGAAGAGAAGAAAACGAACAACATGTACCAGCGTTATCGAAAGAATGACGAAGATAGACTTATGTGACTCTAATTTTCTATCTTTCTCTTTGCATTTTGCCATCCTAAGTCTGCGAAACCAGTGGCATTCAACCATTTGAAAATGCGAATAAATTTAAAGATGCATATTTAGCATAAAAACACAATTATTACAAGGAAAGTTAAGTTAATTATTACATACTTTTTTAAATGCATTATAAAATGTAACATGAAATAAAAATTCATATTACGAGAATTTAAGTTTTATTTTACTTAATAATTAATATTTCTACTGCATTAATTTATCAAAATAGCTACATGCGGACTAATTTACATTATACCACGATAATGTAAAAAATGACAGTACAAAATATAGAGCAATATAAGATTATACAAAATAATAAATTATTTTTATTTTCTTCGCAAATCTCAACATTAAAATAAATTAACTTTAAAATTCAAATAAATGAGAAATGCAGACAATACATTTTAAAATGCTTTTTATGAATAAAATGGATAGTCACACCCTGTTTTATATTTACTTCTGCAATATACACAACTAAACCCCATTTGCACTACAATAAGAATAAATAGAGTAGCAAAGTCGCAATAGTCGCTATCTAAATTGTGTAGTAAAGACGTGTATTTTTTTCTCTTCTATTTTTAATGCATTTTTGTGGTAATTAAAGCGATTTTAATATCATATTTTGTACTAAAGTGTGAAAGAATTAGTGCTGAACAAAGTTTGAAATATAAATTTTACCCAAATTATAATTATAATAAGTAAAGTGAGTGAATTTAAAATATATAGTGCTTAAGTCAGTTTGACAAGTTAAGCCAAGTTTTTTCAGTCAATTGAAGATCTACCATTTAAATAAAGAAGTGCTCAAATATGTCACTTACATGCAATTTGTGCAATTTCCATCTATGATAACACTACTGCAATTAAATGTGTAGGATGTAATACCAATTTCCATACAGTATGTGTGTCGGATTACCGTACTCTGAGATCGAAAAAGAATTGGGTCTGTAATTCATGCAATTCCACTCCCAGTGGCAATTTGGGTAAATCCGAATTTGAGGAATTAAAACAATTAATCCTCACATTGCAAGCTGAGTTAAATGGAATAAAAAAAAGCTTGGAATGTAACCAAAGAACTAAATTACAAGAGTGTGAAGATTTTGAAAAAATTATTACTGAAATTAGGATAGAAAACAACGTGAGTCCAATATACTAATTTTCGGACTTCCAGAGGATGCTTCTCAACATAATGAGGAAGTATTTCCACTTCTCAAAACTGTAATACCTGATATTACTACTTCAGATTTTGTTCAGAAGCGTTTAGGTACGGCCAATTCTAATGGTAAACCAAGGCTGCTAAAGGTTACATTTAAAAACTCTGTTTGGGTGAAAAAAGTGTTTCAAGGTGTCAAAAACTTAAAAAATAATGTAAACTATAAGAATATATCCATAAGTAATGATAAAACCCCGCGTCAAAGAGAACACTACGCGTTATTAAGGGAAGAACTTAAGCGGCTGAATAATGCGGGCAAAAATTATAGAATTAAATATGAAAAGGGTGTTCCGCGTCTTGTAGAATCAAAAAACTAATTCATAACATGTCTGATCGGCAGCCAGTGTCAGTGTACTATCAAAATGTCCGAGGTGTTAATACTAAATTGGCACAACTTAATCTCAATGTGACAACAACAAACTGTGACTTATATGTTCTAACTGAAACCTGGCTCAAGGACACTGTTTACGATTCCGAACTGTTTGATCACCGATACCTCGTCTTCCGAAGCGACAGGGATCAAGTGGCAACTGGTAAAAAGTGCGGAGGAGGAGTGTTGGCTGCAGCCAGGGCATCGTTCAACCCAACTAAAGTTGATACTTTCTGCAATAACCCCCATGTAGAGCTACTATGTGTAAAACTAATTATTTTTTCATCAGTTTATTACCATATTACTGCATATGTTCCTCCTGATGCTTCGATCAGTGTATATGAAAATTTATTTGATTCGCTTTTCTCTTTGCCGTTTATTTATAATACGAATGTATTAATTGTAGGTGATTTAAATCTTTCAAACCTAAAAAACTATTATTCGAATAATTCTACAAGTGATTCAAATGTTCTAAATTTTATTAACTTTGTAAATTTACTTAATATGAATCAGTTCAACTATATAGTTAACAAAAATGACCGAATTCTCGATGTAGTATTGACCAACTTTCATTGCACAGTAAATAGAAATCTTGAACCAGTTTTGCCTGAGGATGATCATCACCTCTCACTATTAATTGAATTTGTATTATTCAGTAAAGATAAATACAAGAAATGTAATGGACTTGAAACTTACTATCAATTTAAAAATGGCAATTTTTTACTCTTATATAAGTTACTATCTGAAGTTGATTGGAATTGGATTAAAAATTGTAATAACGTTAATTTAGCAGTACAAAATTTTTATGATATTTTATATAAAATCTTAGATATATGTGTTCCTAAAATTCAACGTAAAAAACCTAAATACCCAACTTGGTTCAATAAAGAACTTATTTTATTACTAAGATATAAAGAAAAATACCGAAAACTGTATAAAAATACAAAATTTACAATTTATTTTAATAAATTTAAAGAACTAAGAAATAAATGTAAAAAACTAAGTGAAACATTATTCAGAAACTACATTGACCATATTGAAACAAATATAGTTAATAATAATAATAATACCAGTGATTTTTGGTATTATGTTAATAGTAAAAAGTCTAATTTTGGGATACCTACGACCATGTATATGGATAATGAGACTTTTGATGGAGGTGCAGAAGTTTCACAAGGTTTTGCTGAATTTTTTAAAAGTGTTTTTACATTAGATGGCGAAACTGGTCAAAACTATATGGTCTCTGACACCTCTGCCGTCAATAATTTTGTTTATTTATCTAATGTTACTTATGCAGATGTATCTGAAGCAATTAAGTCCCAAAGTAATTCAAAATCAGTGGGACCCGATGATATACCGATTTACATTGTTAAAGGATGTTCAGATCTACTAATACAGGCTCTCTGTGATTTATATAATTTAAGTATTAAAATGCAAACATTTCCTAAAATGTGGAAAATAGCTAAAATATGCCCTATTTTCAAATCAGGAGATAGGACTCTTATACGTAACTATAGACCAATTTCATGTTTATCTGTATTTGCTAAAAAAATTGAATCAGTTATATTTAAAAACATTCAAAATCAAAGTAAACATTTAATTAGTAATCTACAGCATGGGTTTGTCCCAGGTCGTTCCACCGTTACCAATTTACTTCACTTTACTCAGTACACTGCAGAAGCTTTAGATGCAAGGAAACAAGTAGATTGTATTTATACGGATTTCTCTAAAGCGTTTGACATAGTGTCACATGGATTACTATTAAATAAATTAAAACTTAATGGTTTTGGGGATAGCCTATTAAATCTTATTTCCTCCTACTTGCAAAACAGAGTGCAATATGTTTTTGTTAATGATTTCAGATCTAGTAATTTTTGTGCATCGTCGGGTGTTCCACAGGGCTCAATCCTTGGCCCTTTGCTTTTCCTGTTTTTTGTGAACGATATTGTCAATGTAGTTTCTCACTCTAAATGCCTCCTTTTCGCTGATGATTTCAAACTTTTTAAAACTATATCAAATATTGATGATTGTATTAAATTACAAGAAGATTTAAATAATATTTATGAATGGTCGCTTAGTAAAAACCATATTTTAATAGAGATAAATGTGAGGTGTTATCATTTTCAAGAAAAATTAAGACTTTACAATTTAATAATTTTTTTGATACTCAGATTCTCAGAAGAGTCAACGAAAAAAAGATCTAGGTATTATTTTTGAAGTAAAACTTACATTCAACCCTAATATAAATATGGTGTTAAGTTCCGCATGCAAAAATTTAGGTTTTATTATGCGTGTTGCCTTTGATTTTCGTAACACACAGTGTTTAAAAAATTTATACATGTCATTAGTTCGCAGTAAACTCGAATATTGTAGCATTATATGGAATCCATATTATTCGTATCAAAATCAATATTGAAAATGTTCAGAAAAAGTTTTGTAAACGCTGCTTTTATCGGCAGTTTCATACCTGGCCTGACCTTGATTACAGCTGTTTGTTAATTTTGTTTGAGTTGGACACACTTCAATCTCGTCGAATTCAACAGCAGATATTATTCGTGTATAAAATAGTAAATAATTTATTTTATTAAGCCAATGTCCTCTCTCAATTGAATTTTTATGTACGGCCTTGTAATACAAGAAGTTCTGTTACCTTTTACTGTAAGTTTTGTAGAACAAATTTCTTTTTAAATTCACCAATAACTTCATTATGCATTATTTATAATTGTTATTCAGATGAACTTGATCTTTCTATGAACTTGTTGGAGTTTAAAAGGAAACTGACCGAACTACTGAGTAAAAGAGATGAATTACATTAGGGATCTATTATATTTATTTTTCTATGTTCTATGGTATATTCTAAATTTACTATTTGTTATGTGAATTGTAGAGTATTTTATTTTTTGCATCTATGGGTTATATTTTTTGTCTACACAATTGTATTAAATTTATATTTATTCTGTTATTGGGATTCGTCCTGTAGAATAAGCAAATAAATAAATAAATAAATAAATAAATAAAAAATAAACAAAGCAAACCAATACAAAGCAAATAGCAAACTTGATTTTGGCGCCACTTCCAACTTTCCAACATCTCCAATCCCCCTCCATCAATAAGCTTGGTCACGTGGTCTTCTGCGCAAGCGCAAAGTAGCACTGGCAAAGACGAATAAATCTATCTTCTTCGTCTTTCTTTCGATAACGCAGTTTTGTAAACGGCGACTGGCTATATACTGTATCCTTCATTATTATCTTTTCTCCTTAAAATTATACTTCAAGATCAATTTTAACTACTTGACTTTTGAACTAAATAATGATTAGATATACGTTTCCCTGTTCATAGCTTACCCCGAGTTATGATTTTTTTCTGTACACTTCGGAGGTAGATTTCGTTCACTGTAAGAATATGCAAGGTATGTCATGAATACGCCATTACTTTGTGGCTGCGCAATAGTCAGAATTAGCGCCTTCCCTTAGCAACCAGCTCATTCGCATAGTAACGGAGCGCTAAGTCTATTCTATTAGCCACGCTTTGTTGATGGGCTTGTCTAAAATACTCTCGCGCACACGAACGATGACGCCCAGGGCATATTCTTCGGCTAATAAACTCTACAACTGAAATTTGTTTCACCACAGAAAATTTAAAATGTCTTTACTTGTTAAAAAGGCTAAATTTAATTGCAAATATTTCGGCTAACGCGTGGTCAATCGTTATTAAATTTGGAGAGCAAGTAGATTATACTTCAATTGAGATGTACTTTAAATTTCAATTAATTCTAGGCAAAATAGTTCCACGATATAAGGAATGTAAAAAAAATAATATATTAACACCATTTTATAAAAGCATAGAAAGTAATATCTACTTCTTGTAGACTGCAACAAACTATTTAAAATCCTCTTATAAATGTACAGTACGACAAATAATTATTTTCTAAATCTTATTAGGCATTTCAGAAATGCAATACAGTTATTGTGCAATAAATACTCACATTAGGATTCAGTCTTAACTACTTGATAAGTACTTACTAGTTGTTAGATAAATGTGCTATTTATAGCCCCATATCTATATACCACTAATCAAATAATCTAGTCGCAATCGTTCTTCCATTAGTACTGGTATGAGTTTCCACGGCTGTTGGCTTGCCATGGCTTGGTTCAATTTAACTCTGCAGGCTCGTTGTCGATAAATTTGACATGAGTCAAAGGACTCAAACGCCCAAATTCAGACAACACTGATTCCTATACTCATAATTTGATTTCGGAAAATTTCGTGTTAATTCTCAATTTACACAAACTATTGAATGGCAAGACTACTAGCGCCTTGAGATTCATAGTTCCAGCCGGGCTTCTGACTTCGCAAGTCAATAATGCTTGCCAAGCCATGCATTATGGTGATCCGTCTTTTCATATACATATGTTTTTTTTTTTTACTAAGAATATAAGTACCAATACCAAGTAATATAAGACTTTATTTTAGCGTAACAAACTGTTCCTCTTGTAACGTAATTGCCATGTATGTTGTTTTTGATATTTTAATTTTTGCAAAATATAGCACACGGCCAAATTTAGGTTTCTAGGCAACTAAAATAGACTATTATTTCTAGCTAGATCTTTAAATCTATTAATGACTCGTTTACTTAGCGTCATTATTTAGGCGTAATATTCTAACCTAACCTGAACTCCTTAATTTTAAGGACTTAAGTATCGATCTGAAATTTATAAAATGGATTCGTTTCTCTGCTTTATGGCACATAAATAGAGATTTATGATAATAAAAAGAATGTTCATATCAGATTTTATTTAAGTATCTACATAATTTCCAAAGAAGTGAGATAGTTTAGAAAACAAAACGTTTTTCATTGTTAAACATATAAATCAGGATTGGATAATCATATCCACTTAGCAATAAATGCCTTTGAATAAATTCTAAATGGAAATTTGCCACAAATAATGTAAGATTCGAATATATTTATAATTGTATTTTCCTTCTTTGAAATTTCAAAAAATATAAAAAATGAAGATATAAGTTAAATATGATTTTTTTTAAATATCACTGAATATCTTTTATGTTTGTAGAACTCACAAAAAATTTAGTATAGTTAGATATGGAACGTTTATAAGCGTAACGTTTCTATTTATTTGAGTGAAGTGTAAATATTAAACAATTATTATTAATTAAAATAAACGTTTATTATAACGATAAATAGATATTAAATATAATTAAAAGAAAAAAAATTAGATAACACTGCGAATAAACAAATATTAAACACTAAATAAGACTAAATATTATAAAACACTTAAACACTGAGATTATTTATTTAAACAATATATCTCACATATTTATTCATATAACTATATTTATTTATGTTTACCACTTATAGACTCTCTGTTTATCTCACCAATTGTTTAATACGCGACACTTATTTATATCAGACTGCCCAATGCTTTGGCTAACAGTGCTTACATACCCCTGCGTTTGTATTCGAGAAATTACTAGAACACTATTCCAGATAAAAACTCATACACAATAGATTACATCACCCGAGTAATTAAGCAGGTTCGGACAAGTCTGTTGACAACGGCACGACCCTCCGTGGCTATTACATCATCGCTAAAAATAGACACTCGCTCATCGCTGCGGCGCGACTGACAGCCGCGGCGACGGCGGGCGCTGCACATTATAATAGTAATAAGATGAAAACATGATGTATAATGCTGCCTGGATGATGATTCTATAAATACAATAACACAAATTAGGTATAATTCAGAGTTGTCATGGGTTTTAAGCAAAAAAAAAATGTACTGGCAACATTCATATCAACAACATATCATATAGTAAGAAACCATTCAACAGTGATTTGAAAATTAAATTACAAAAAAATGCAGAAAACGAACTTGTTAAATAACGAAAAATAATTAATAAAAGACGGTAAATATAAAAGCCCGTATTACGAACGCACTTTGTAATAAAAGCGCATTTAAGGAGTGCGCTTTTACATTTTTTTTATGAGTTCCATAAAAGGGCGCTTCTATTATAACAGTGCGCTCGTAATACGGGCTAACATTATTAAAATGCCAAGAATATATATCAAAGCTGTCTGTGATCTTAATACAAAGCTTGAAACAGCTATAACCAGTAAGTTATTTATTTGAATATATTCATATGTACATGAAACAAATATTAGCAGCATGATATTTTACATATTTTAAATTAAATTGTTTATTTTTCGGCAAACTAGTTTTTCTACTGCTTTTCCTAGACACAAATTTCTACGTTACATTAATTGAGCCCTCAAATGGGTCTTACTGTAAATTTGCCAAATACTTATTCCGTATTTTTTTCTGTACTTAGCACTTCGCATGTTGCATAATACTAAGTGAAACTGAGCGAACGGGCTCACACCGAACGTAAATCGCTAAAATGGGTTTGCCAAAGTTAAGTCGCAAGCTATTATTGAAAAAAAGTGAGTTCATAAATTTAATGAAAAAAAAAATATTAACTTTCGCCGGAGAATATTATCATCTGTACAAAGACGCAAAGATTTATCAAGATATATTTTATGAGCATCTGCACAGTTAGTTTTTGTAGATAATAAATTTGTATTCTTGTGTGCAAAATGTTGTGGATTTCATAGGGTTTCCTTTGAAAACACTGAGTACGTGCCCTTACAATGATGATAATGAACATGGTCATTGGAAGTTCCATCGATGAGAGGTTGGTCCAGATCGGGGCTTGTTATACTACTTCTGGATGAATTCTACTCAAATCTCTGTCTTACATGTTTGTAAATCTATGTTTGTTGTTTAATGGGATATTATACATGTCATATTTTGTTACGACTTTGTTTATTATTTACAGATTTACAGACATGTAATATTTACAGTTTTGAGCAGAATACGCCTTCTATAACTATAAGTTACATATTTTTTAATATTTTAAATGAAAATTGCAATAAAACAAAATCATCTCAGGTCGTCTGTTAACTGAAGAGAACTGAAATTAACTAATATTTTAATTAGGAAATTATTTCTATTTATTTTTACATGCTTTTATTTTACTATTCATGTTTGATTGTCAAATTTTGAAATCCAACTTAGATTCACATTTGTCGGCTCCAATGGCTTAATGAGTAGAGCATGGGCTCTTAGGTTTTTTCTACATGTTAACTGTCAGCTACGTTATAATATCGATGCTATAGTTTCCTTTTACCTAGTAGTGAACAGATAGTTTCACCAGGAATGAAAATATTATTATTATTATTATAATTATTATTTACTTCTAGTCCTCTATATACTGTTTATATGAATAAAAAATAAAGTATATTCTACATTTACATACATAGGTAGGTACGTAATTCAAAGAGTTTATTTTGTTATTCTTATTTCAATTGTACAAATAAACTTTCAAGCTCGCTTTCAAGCTACGTGAACAGCATAAAGAATTGCAAAAATAAAATAAAGGTAGGTAATGTAGACATAAACCAGGTAAAGTGCGGTTTAGTAATTCTTAAGACGCGGATTACATACGGAGCGCTCTGTCAGAATCATAATTTCCTCGCATTGTAAGACGCGAGCTTGAGCCACAGGTTAAATTGTGCTTGAAACTTTTTGGGCACTTTGCCAAGATAAGATTTGTACACACGTTTCTTTGAAAGCTGCAAGTAATAGCTCCCATTTTTAATAAAATTATTCCATTGCAATATGTCAGTATACGGTTTGTACCGCAGGAACGCAATAAAAGTTTTACAACTCGAATTGGAACCTAAATTAATTATATTCGATACTAATGCATTCCTTGCAGTACCATATATTTTACTCATTGCTTTTCGTATTGAGACAAACAATATTGATATTACAATGCTTTGGATTCTACTCAAAATGTTACATATTACTTGTAACTCTTTATTTACATATTACTTTGTAATGTTTGAAATATAATTTGTGTTTACTGATGTTATTTTATATATATATATATATATATATATATATATATATATATATATATATATATATATATAAAATAACATTATATATATTATGACATTCGTAACTATTCTCAGCAAATAATGTTGTAATAAACATAACTAACACTATTTCTTAACTAATCACAAACTTGTACCCATAGTAACATTAATTTATGATTGTTTAAAAATGGCGTGCCAATGACGGTAATGTGCATTATTTAAACGGATTATGACCGTATTATATTCAAAACTGTAAGTCTAAATCCATTTAAGAAAAACTAACAAAAACATCTATTTCTGTTGATTAATATAAAATTATACATAAGAGTGACAGCTTTCGTTGTGATTTTTTTAGCTATTTATATATTTTAGACACACTTTGGGCCATAATACGACCATTAGATAAGTAATAGCTCGTGTAATAGCATTCTACTCGAGTGTAATGATAGTAAAAGAGCGAAAATTGTCGTCATGAGCCGCAGGCGAGTGTTGTAATGTATTCGAATGAGTTGATACAGAATATACTATTATTTTTATAGAGATAGTAAACTGATTATACATTCCTAATATAATATCTAAAAAATTACTAATAATCTGTTGTGTAGTACTAATTTAAGCAAAATATTTAAGTTTTTTTAACGAGTGGTTTATTTCTGTTCCAGCACTTGTTGCACTCATGCAGCAAATTTTTTATTCTGCACTAGTTACGTACATTCTCTTTTCTCAAATAATATTTAAAAAAACCTGATGTTAACAGCACATTATGTCTCCTATGTAATATTTATTCATTTAAATAAAAACATATTTAACAATGCTGGTAAATATCTTTAGTTTTATTTAATATAACCATTGTTTAAATTTTCAAAATATTATCTATATTTTCCTACACAAATTTTCTGTTTATATTAATTAAAATTTATTTTAGGGTAGGGACGTTCATTTCTTATTGTAAATATAAAATAAAATTATTTATTGATTATATATTTTATTAATTCATGTTGCTAGTATGTTCTTTATACCAATTCAAAATTATTTTTTGACAGGGACATTTATTTGTCAATTACGTATTTGTATATCTACACTGAGCAAGCAAGAAGTTGTGTTTAATTTTCGAATCATAAACTGCGGGATTTATAAAAATTAATTATTTTATAAATTATTATCTATAAAATACGTAGAGAAAGTATCAATGCATACCTATACGAAATTCAATAATTTTAATTCTTATAGTAATATAAATCTTAATACATATATATATATATATATATATATATATATATATATATATATATATATATATATATATATATATATAATTTAAAGCTACAGTTTAATTTTTTAAAGATGGCTCATCAAGGTCATCTGTTTGATGAACGAATTAATAAGCTGGTATATATTTATCTCTTTCATATATGCATTAACAGGAACGGAGTGCAATAAGAATGGATATAACTCGCTTGTCTTTCAAAATTTAATATTGTTTCAAGTTACGACATGCCATTTTCTAACCAAGATCCTTGTTGACATTACTGTCGCTGTAACGAAGGTTCATTTATTATTTCGGATATTAAGTTCATTCATAGCCGTGTCAATATCGCTATTTTATGTCAGTGTCACTAAGTGACAATGTGACATTTTATTTTTCATATTTTTTAATGTTTTTATCGTAACACATTTTTATAATAAGAAAGTTAGTATCTTATGTACCCCATAAAAACTAAGAAAAACGACAATATTGAATTTAACTGAATAATGGACGAAGATAAAATTTTAACACATACAAATGAAAACCTTGATCAGTCAACTTTACAAAAATTAAACTGTACGTATTTTTCTAAAGAAAACCATTTAGAGCTTCAAATGTCAGTTTCGCTTATCATGTACATCGAATTTAATAATGCTTCTAATCATAGTATTATAATAACAAACAGTCAAGTGCCGTCTATAATATAAAGATAGAAGTAAATGACTTTATACTTATTTGTGTATACTACATAGTTCGCACGATTAAATAAATTCATTAGAGTTTCTTTAGGATAAAACGTAGTTATTTGCCAAAGTCTCGAAATGTGATTTTAATATGACCCTATATTGTCCTTGCGAAGGGTAGCGGGTGACAAAAATGTATTTAAATAAATTTTAGTACCAAGTTAAAATTAATATTGATCTGTTTAGAAATATATTCATTATAGATAAAGATTGTATCAACAACAACGAATCATTGGAAACAAAATAAAGCGTACAAAAAGATATCTGGAGATTATGAAGTTTCAAAAGGTACAACTTTAAATATAGTATTTGAATCTTATAAAGATATCATTCACAAAACCATATTATGTTTGCCTTTGAACTCTGGATTATATTTTGTAACAACGTAGCTGTATTCTGTACCTTTAATGTTAAAATAGTTATTGTTGAAATTACAATAAAACCTTTTTGAAACAAAATGTCAAAAACAAATTTACAAGTACTTTACAAACAAAATAAATGTCTTGTTCTACCTTTTTTATAAAGAGTAATTTTTATTTCATTTATTTGAATGAATACAATACTGTTTCATCGTAGAGAAAATAAAAGTACGGGTACAAACAAAGAAAAAAATACGGATTTCGTGTAATTTTTTTGCATTCGTTACTATGGGAAAGAATAATTTTCCACTTTGGGGAACACTAATATCGAATGACAAAATTCAAATTTAATAAGTTTTCATGAATGAAGTTTGCAATTATCTACTATATTTTTATATTTTTAATATCGGGCGTAAAAATTATATTATACAACTTAAGTAAAATCTGTACCTATTACGCCAACTCGTAGGAATTCTTAATAAAATAATTTCTTGCACAAGAAATAATAAACCATTTTATACATCTTCAAATCTATGAACGCTAAGAGATTTAATTATTAATATTAATTTTAAGTAATGTCTTATTTTTTCCCTTGGATGTCTATTTAATGTTATTATAAAATTGACAAACAAGAGTTTAAAAGTCTATTTATAACGGTTATATATAAGAAAAAAATAACGTGAAACACATATCAACTTTTAATATAAGAGTATAATTTTAGTATTCGATAAATATTTTAAAAAAACAATAAATTAAATGCAAAAAATGTGATTCCTCTTAAATTTGAAAATAATATATTATATTTCACACTTTTTGTTATTTTTGATATATTTGTAAATGCAATATAAATATTGTGCAGGTATGTACATTTATTTGTAGATATATAATTACATTTTCAAAACAATACATATATAAAATTTTGTTTGTTGATTCATAGTAAAAGTTTTAATTGAATTACTTTTTGTTTTCCAGTAGTTCATACAAAATAATAATTACATTATAAATTATTTACAATTCTTGCATGGCAATTGTAATATTTTTTGTTAATTAAAATTTGAATACGAGTATTGTATTATAATATAAATTTTCAATGTTTTCTTATGTAGGTATTTACCCACCACTCGTTATGAAGTCATAACTGTCATTTTAAAAAAATGATTGATTCAATTAATAGTAAAATATGCTTATTTTGAAATAATCACTCTAGTTCCGAAAAAATCAAGATACTTGTAAATAACTGTATACAAACCATTAATATTCAACAATATTATTAAACATCAAACAACATATTTTAGCACATTGAACATTTATACACTACACAACACAACACTAATTTTAAACTACTTGACAAAAATATCAACAGTCACAACATTTTAATAACAATATCACAGAACTATTACTATTCAGTCATAATATCAGTATCAGATATAGAAATCGTGCGTCTTCTCTTCCGAAACAAGTGAAAAACGTGAACAAATGAGTGCGCGCCTAGATGCGAAACGGCGTATCGCGAATTCGAGAGCGCTGTGCCGCGCCGCGATGCTCAGATGTTCCCCTGGTGGTGGGGTGCGGTCGGGGTGGGGGAACAAGAGGCGTGGCCATGAAAGCTTGCTTCATTTGTTTGTGTGGGAGATAAACGTTCATATGTTTTGTTTATTCCAATTTATAAAATCGGGACTGATTTTTGTCTCTTCGTAAGATTAAATATTTAAATTAAAAATTTTGATGACAGCTGAATATATGTAAATTTTTAGTTGTGCATTTAAAAAATACAACTATGCTTTTAAAAATTATACATCATTGTATATCTCGTAATGCAATTATGCAAAGGTATTTAATTTCAAAAATACATTTGAGGTTCAGTAAATTTTAATTAAAATGCAAAAAAATTCATTTGAATCCCAATGACAAACCTGCATTATGTAAACAGCAAAATGAATTTCGCTTATTTGTGATTTGTATTAATTAAAATTATCAACGTTCCATACCGAGCAACATAATATTATAATTTAACGAATCAAAAATATAATTACGTCAACTGATTATAATAATGACATCTATCAAAACTACATATTTAACCCTTTGAAGTCTATTTTAAATTAAAACAAATATTTGTACTACCTACCTCTGTTGGTAGGGTTTTATCTGTAGACTGATTTTTAGCTAAATCATCGTGATAAAAATTATAGGTACGATTTATGATATATTTCGAGGTATATTTTAGTGCCACTGGTCTACATGAAATTTTTAATAAAATTGTGTTACCTAGTCATGTTACTTATATTGAATAGAAATAAATTAATTCAATATTATTTCAATTAATAATTTCGTGTCGGTGAGTAGAATTTTTGACATATTTATTTATTTACATTTAAAGATACTAATTTTTTACCTTATTATGTAATAATTAATCAGAATTTTAAATTTAAAATGCCATGACTTGGAGTTTTTATAAAATGTTTTTCTACAGACACGAATAAACAAAAACTATCCCGCGAAGATTTTTATTGCTTTTGTGTGTACTCGTTATGAATAGAAACGAATTAATGAGATACACAAAACTAAAAATAAACAAGTATTTCAAACACTACTTCCGAGTTAAAATCACTAAACAAACAAAATCTATTCACTTAAAATTTTTTTTTAAATAATATGGATGTAATTTAGCATAAAATTGAAAAAAATATTTCAGCAAAATTTGTGATTTTAGTCAGCAAAAATCACTTCGTATCGTGCAGCAAGAGGGGTAATTTGTGAATTTGCGTTTTCAGTTCGTACGATCGCGGTTTCAGCGGGGGATGAGGATTAATCGCGGCCACATATGAGGTGCTTAGTATTCAGCGGCATGTCTGCTCTGGGACATAAACTCAAAGTCACTGAGATAGATAATATGCCCGCGAAGCTTCTTCATTTCATCAGCCGTGATGGCATTTTTATTGTTTTCATATATTTTCATTTTATTTATTAATAAAAAGTATTCATATTATTAAGCATTCAACAAGGAATAAATGAAATACGTTCATATAGACGGTCTCTTCCTATAATAATTAATTTTAAAAAATACAGAATGTCCCAAATGACCCTGCATGGGAATCTAGAGAATTACTCGCATAACGTATAAGAGATTCGTAGTTGGTTAAATTAAATAAAGTTGTCTTATTAGGGGAGCCATTTTTGTGATGTATTGCCTACACAGAAAAATTTATAGGTATAGTCAGACTAGAACTGTAATGTTATGGTTTCACTTTCTAATGGATTAAATGCCAGCATCTCTTTAGCGGTAGCAGTCCCTTGTCCTTAGAGCCGGAATACCTTGTATTTATGTGCAGACTTTGATATTCACTTTAAATTTTCGTTGTTCTGATAATAGCTAATTTCCCTAATTTTGTAGTATCATACCGGATCATTCGATGTTTGAGTAATATGCTTTCAATGCATTGGCTTGGAAATTCACTCGGAATTTCACTTCCCAAATCGTTGAATTTGTAATATGTACTACCTGTTTTTATTAATGGGATCCTCCACTCTATTATTATTATTATTATTATTATTATTATTATTATTATTATTATTATTATTATTATTATTATTATTATTATTATTATCATTATCATTATTATCATTATTATTATTATTATTATTATTATTATTATTATTATTATTATTATTATTATTATTATTATTATTATTATTATTATTTTTATTATTATTATTATTATTATTATTATTATTATTATTATTATTATTATTATTATTAGTATTATTATTATTATTATTATTATTATTATTATTATTATTATTGTTATTATTATTATTATTATTATTATTATTATTACTATTCTTATTATTATTATTATTATTATTATTATATTTTAAATGAAAGTTCGTTTAATTTTACCCACCTAAAGCACGATATCGAATCGAAATTAAATGTCAAGTAAGTTACTGATAGCTCCTTTCAAAATTATGCGCTGCATTTTTTCTTTAAATAGTGTTTGAAATTTAGAAAACGTTGGAGATATCGACCAATCGGATATGAGATAGGTAGGTACCTCAAATCAAACCTATCTACCGCCTAGGAATATATTCGTACTAATGTGAATATACCAAGTTAACATGTTACCAAGATACCAAGCGTTAATTGAACAAGGGATTCTCAGTTGTCGCCCTGTGTGGTATAATAATCTATGGTTTTGGTATGCCTTAATAATTATTCTATTATTGAACGTATCATACGTACGCACATATCTGCAACTTGCCACAAATTGTCTGCAACTTCTCGCATTTCGTGCAATTTTTCACGTGTATGTAGTTTAATACCTACATAGTTGTCAAAAAATATGTGTGGCCAGTTGCACAAAAATGGTCGCGTTATCACACGTCAAGAAACAGAATGCATGAATCTGATATAATATGTAACAAGTTGCAGACACGTGCGTACGTGTGATATACCTATAACTGCAGTAATACTATACTTATTGTAATTGAGGCCTTGGCTTTACAGAAGCTGATGTGCCATTCGTGATAATAAAATAGCGGTTACATAACACGTATAAGGTTTTTTTTTTAATTGTTTTAATAGGGTATTCTCTGAGGACTACCAATATTAAAAATGTATTAATAATATTAGTATTGATAGATAAACAACAGGGAAAAAACAAAAATTCATATTATAAATTAATTGTTACAAAAGATATAAAGCATTTAAACTTTGCTGATGTACTAGATGACCTTCCAATGGGAGACCAGTTGAAATCCCTACTCCATGTTTGAATATGATAAAACGCCGCATGAACCACTGATAGTATATACACCGCTGGTAGTGTACGAGTACAACTAGTACGCCACTATCACGTGGCACAACATAATCAAATTTTAAAAATTAATATCTCGCTTTTAACTCGGGTTTTCGTAGGTACTCCTAGATATAACTGTTCTTTTAGAAAAATAAATTTAAAAAATATGAGAGAATACCGTATTAAGAAACTATCAGAAAAGATGAGACTCTATTTGTGCTCAATTCTTGTTTTCAAATTGAACACTGTCGGTGTTAAGTGTACTAGTCAACAACAAAATTGCATACGCTGCGCGTCACACACACAGTATACATTCATTGCACGAAAAATAAAAATGTAATGTATGTTCTCGTGAAAAGTTACAAGAAAATTTTTGCTTTCTTTATAATCGTACAGTGACATCCATATCTAGTACTCGAACTGTATTTTTCAGAGAGAATAATGGATTTTATGTATATACTTCTTCTTATTGTTTGTAATGTCTGCAATTTTTCAGATACTACCAGATTCTTAATTCTTACTTATCTAACGTCGTATATTTATACGGTATCTCTCCAACTCCGAAATGATCGGTTCGTTGAGTGCTGAAAACATAATTTTTTAACATAATATGTAGACCACGTTGTTTAACAGTTCATCTGTAATATGTTTATAACTATTGTACAACTTTTGTGATTAGCTGAGGATGCGTTTGCTGAAATCCCCAAAAGGCCGGATTTCCAAATAAATATAAATATACGTTACGTGAACTATCTAACCTTTTCTATTAAGAAAACAACATATATTTAACGTTCTGGTCCTTCAATCCCATTTTGATTTATACCAAAAGAAATACATAAAACCACATACACATACGTATACCTTCGGTTATACCAAAGGGAAAACGAACAAATGGAAAAGGTGACCTTATACTCCTATAAAATAATAGGTACACTTTTAAAAAGTATGTTATCAAACACGTATGAAATTTTTTTATCATTTTGACAATCTGATAGAAAAGATATTTACTTGTTTTTAAAATTTTATTAGCATATGTATATCTTAATTAGAAAAATGTTTAACGAACGGAACAAAACAATTTTTATTCTAAATTAATCCGTACAAAAAAAAGTTTCAAAAGATATTGTATTCTATTAAATTCCCATCAATATTGATCTACAACTCATATTATCAGACGTAGATACAATGTATAGAACTTATCTACTTTTGATTATACCCAACTGCAGCAGGGAAAGAACTTTTTCTAAAATGAAAACAATAAAAATTCATCTCACAACTTCAATGTAACAAGACAGAGTTTCTTCAATGACATATTTCATCAATGAAACTGGTATTCTCTACCGAAAAGGACGAAAGAAAATTTAAGTCAACTTATATAATGTCAACATCTTATTGCCCGTTAACAATAAAATTAAAAATGACAAACAAATGTGCGAAATTTTATGTAAAAACTTTGTATTTTTTTGTGTAAAATTAAAGTTTTAAACGTTGTAAGTGCAATACATCGTTTCTTATAAAAAGGGTGTTTTTCAAAAAAATGGCCTACAAGAACTCAAAAATTTATGGAAAGTGTAATTGAAGATGAGGACAGCTGTCAAGCTTGAAATGATACTATAGTGTACTACAGTTTGGAGTAACGGGTCAAGGCAGAAGCGTTTCGTCGCGACCCCGGTTATTGGTTTTTACCAGTAATTAATTCTGCCACTACGAAACAACAGTATACAAATTTCCAAACAAGTAGTGAATTTACAGATTCATTTAGTGAATAAGAAACCAAGGAATAGTGACTGTCTTAATCTTATACACTGGTTACTGTAGCACTACTTGTACAGTATATTTGTAGTTCGACACGAATAAATAAATAAACAATACAATTTATGGTACAATTGATTTTTTAATTAACTGGCACAGAGGCCTTCATAATTTACGCTCCAAGATCATTTAAACCCTAAATCCCAGCATTTATAAGTTGTATTTTATAAATTCATTTAATAAATCTAAACTACAGCAATGAATTAGGAATACATTTATATTTTAAATCCTCAATAAATTATTTTCAAGCTAAATAATAAATAGGTTGGCAGCTTATCATTATGTACTTGTAATACTTTAGAAATTAGCAGATATTGCATCTGTTTAAGTTAAATTGTATTATAATTTAAATTACACGGGCGAATTTATCTTACATTCTACAGTTTTTAAAATATATATGTACACTAGTAATTACTGATCTCGGATAATTCTAATAATTGTACTCGCTCGGCAATTTCCGCCACCCATTCGCCCTGATACGAGCCCGCTCACTTTATGGGCATATTCTATCATAATTTCATAGAAGAACCTTCTGGAATCAATCAATCCACGTACACCGTACAATACATTCAGAATTGAGATTTTTTTAGTACATTTTATTAAATTGTATGCGCACGGCTAGGGCTGACCACAGAGTTACCACACGACTCTAATAACTCACTACTGATCTGTACACGTGTTGAGTTGAAATCAATACTGATCGACTCATTGAAATTATTTACCTAATTATTCTAGTCTTGCTTATAGTTACTTCACACTCCAAGTAAGTAATTAATTCAATAAATCTCGAACATCTCCGAATAGTTGAATGTTGTGATTTACGCAACCACTTAGCTAACAGTGTATATATCTAGGCAACAGCACCCTCCTCGAATACAAAATTACCACTTACATTCATTTAATTCGTTCCCCGAGCTTAACAACCATCCTGAGCATGGCATCTGCACCAGATCATAAACATTAAGGCCTCATACCGCCTCTGAACCTGGCGTCAACACCATCCCATAAACATTAGAGTATCACACCCTCTCCGAGTATGATATCAGCACCGTCTCATACTGTAATCTAAAACAGGGTACCGCACCCATCTAATTATTGAACACGATTTGAAATACAATCTGGTTATACCATTTCTTATCAATGATTTAATTGTTTAAATGTTTTTATTGATACTCGGTCCCTGGAACGCCCGCTAGATGCGCTAGGTGTCAACAGCCCTATTTTAGCCCACTTTTTACTAACAAAATATGAGAATAATAAATTTTATTTAAATCATGTGCCAAATTATGTCACTTAAAAAATTTAAGTTTCATTATTTTGATCACGAATTAAAATACCAGATTATAAAAAAATACCTATTAAGACAGTACCTAAAATACATTTTTGATAAGATTTTATAAATATTATTTTCTAAATGATGAGTGGTAGCTGGGTCGTTATCATATTGCGCCACTAGTGGAAAAATCTAGTGTGGCCAACACAATACCTCCCGCCATTTACAGCCCGAGTCACAAAAAAGATTGATTTGATAGTTTATTTTTTAAAATATAGTCCAATCTAATCCAAGTAACTACCTTTTGAAACCCCTCAACAGGATTAAATCCCAATTACAGAGTGGGTTAACATTCACACAAATCCATGCCTTAGTGGGATTTGAATCCAGAGAGCCCCGAGGGCACTCATGACCCAGTGTTTCTTAGCCTTTTGAAAACGCGACCCAAATTTAACTACTGTCTTGGTCTCGCGACCCATTATGTAGAAAATTATTTAAAAAATAAAAACACATTTATTATAAACAATAATCTATTTATTAGAATAAGAAAATGAATATGTACGGATATGCCACATACTTATTTATAAACAAAATAATATAAATTTAACACCATAATATCAACAAATTCCAATAAAATGAAACAAATTTAATCTTGTCTGATAATGAAATGACCGAAATATTAATATTATCTTCCCATATTTGTCTAATTTGACTTACGAACATGATCTGTAAATTTTAAAATCAAAAATACGAGTATCTTACAAAAAATAATGTTACTTGATATAACTCTGGCTTAGCATAAGTTTTGAAAATTCTTCAAATCGCGGTTTTATTTGAAAGACAGCATTCATTTTTTGTTGGAGGCAGTTCCTAAAATTTAGTTATAGTAATTGCAAATCCAGACTTACACATAGATAGGTGTAGCAAAAGGTAATAATATTTTCAATTTTTCATTTCTCGAGATTGGTTTTTCTATTTTTAAGCAAAATGAATTCCAGATCTCGGTAGGGTTATTAACAGTAGCGATTCTACATTGTATTGCTAATATTGACATTAGTAACATTTTAGTGAAATTTTCGAGGTAAATTTATAAACATTTTAGAAAAATATGATTGACATTTGGTAAAGAAAATTATATAATTCAGAATAGTTTCCGCGATACTCTACAATCTCTTCGCAACCCAAATTTGGGTCGCGACCCATAGGTTAAGAAACGCTGCGTCTAACCATTGAACCACCGGAACTATAATATAATGAAGATTTAATTTTAAATGCCGGGATAGAATAGAATTCACTAATCCAAAAATGAGGATTAGCTTAAATATTCTTGGAATCCTTAATTTTTATTAATCTAAATACATACCTACATATTTAGTTATGCTGGAAACTGTATTGAATTCCTTTTCTATTGTTCTATTTACTTTTTCCTTTTTAAAACGTTACTTATATTATTTTGAAATGATTAGTTCTTTGATAGTGACATTTATCTGTCAGTTACATACACTTGAATAACTGCGTTTTGTTTGTTTAAAGCGGAGGCTCTGGGATTTAAATTATAGATAATTTTATAAATTTATCCATAAAATATATAGAAAAAGTATTATTACAAATCTATAGAAAATTTAACAGTCTTTAATTTTTATAATAACATTAATCTCGAAAAAATCGCATTTAAAAGGTATTTTTCGAAGAAAAACTATTTTGAGCTTCTATTAAAGTGCCATTTCCGGTTATGCGATTTTCACCAAAATCTAACGGGCTCTTTCCAATACAGAAAAAGTTCGAAATACAAGATTTCAAAATTTTCTGAATGATAGTATTTGAGTTAGAGTGGAGGATCCACACACACACACATACATACACACATATACACAGACATCGTGAAAATGTTAAAATTGAATTCTAGAGACCTTAAAACGTGCTCATTTACCAAAATCTCGATATGCGATTTTCAGCACGGTCCCTATACCTCCCTTACCAAGGGTAGCGGGAGGTAAAAGCAAGGAAACACGTACCAATTTAGACATGTCTTTCAAAGAAGGTGAAACAACCAGTAGTGTTATATACTGATGTGGAATTAGCACTAACTCTCAAATATATATATATATATATATATATATATATATATATATATATATATATATATATATATATATGTCACAGATATTATTTTGCGTAAGATTATTTTTATTAAATTTATTATGTTTTGTCTCTAATTAGCTATTTAGGTACGTAACCGATGCTGTTGGATAAGAGCTACATTTAATGATACTGGTATTCACGTATTTTATTTCAGTTTATTTCCAGATTTCAGTGTGAGAACATCGATATTATAGTGATTCAGGTGAGAGAGTTAATCTAGCGTGTGTATGATTGTGGGTGTGCATGTGAGCAGTACTGGGTACTGTAGTGGCCGCATCGTGTGAACCCGAGGGTCGCCAACGGTAGCAGCAGGGAAGGCTGTAGTGACCCGCATCTGGTGTCGCCAACGGCAGCAGCAGTTAGGGCTGTAGTGATCTGATCCAGTTGGTTAAGAGGAATGTCTCCGGATCACCACCGAAGCGGCAGTGGTTCCGTAGTGGCCGCTCGTGTGAACCCGAGGGTCGCCAGCGTAGCAGCAGGGTAGGCTGTAGTGACCCACATCTGGTGTCGCCAACGGCAGCAGCAGTTAGGGCTGTAGTGATCTGATCCAGTTGGTTAAGAGGAATGTCTCCGGATCACCACCGAAGCGGCAGTGGTTCCGTAGTGGCCGCTCGTGTGAACCCGAGGGTCGCCAGCGTAGCAGCAGGGAAGGCTGTAGTGGCCGCCATCTGGTGTCGCCAACGGCAGCAGCAGTTAGGGCTGTAGTGATCTGATCCAGTTGGTTAAGAGGAATGTCTCCGGATCACCACCGAAGCGGCAGTGGTTCCGTAGTGGCCGCTCGTGTGAACCCGAGGGTCGCCAGCGTAGCAGCAGGGTAGGCTGTAGTGACCCACATCTGGTGTCGCCAACGGCAGCAGCAGTTAGGGCTGTAGTGATCTGATCCAGTTGGTTAAGAGGAATGTCTCCGGATCACCACCGAAGCGGCAGTGGTTCCGTAGTGGCCGCTCGTGTGAACCCGAGGGTCGCCAGCGTAGCAGCAGGGTAGGCTGTAGTGACCCACATCTGGTGTCGCCAACGGCAGCAGCAGTTAGGGCTGTAGTGATCTGATCCAGTTGGTTAAGAGGAATGTCTCCGGATCACCACCGAAGCGGCAGTGGTTCCGTAGTGGCCGCTCGTGTGAACCCGAGGGTTGCCAGCGTAGCAGCAGGGTAGGCTGTAGTGACCCACATCTGGTGTCGCCAACGGCAGCAGCAGTTAGGGCTGTAGTGATCTGATCCAGTTGGTTAAGAGGAATGTCTCCGGATCACCACCGAAGCGGCAGTGGTTCCGTAGTGGCCGCTCGTGTGAACCCGAGGGCCGCCAGCGTAGCAGCAGGGTAGGCTGTAGTGACCCACATCTGGTGTCGCCAACGGCAGCAGCAGTTAGGGCTGTAGTGATCTGATCCAGTTGGTTAAGAGGAATGTCTCCGGATCACCACCGAAGCGGCAGAGGTTCCGTAGTAACTAGCGGTACTGCCCGTAGTTGCCAACATGTGTGTACGGTGTGTGAATGCCTGAACCTTATGTAAATGATTGCCTCCTCACTGAGTATTTCTCATGTGTTAATTCTTTTACAGAAATAATCACGGCGTGAAGGAGGATTCCGCGTGACCGAGTTCGGCCAGGCGACGGTCATCTATATTTGTTATTATTTTTGTATTAATACTGTATATACCGGTTTGGATGATAAATGTGTTTTAATATTCTAATTTTCAGCGCTAATATTTAATCGTCATTTATAACATTTCAGAAGTGGGATCAGATCATTTTTAACTTTTAGTTTTTCGGATCACACCAGCACAGCTTTTGGAACAGTTCGGATATTGATTACGTTTATGTTTAGCTGGATTACGAAACTGGAACAGCAGTACAACATAGCGTTACATAACAACAATCATCAATTTCAGTATGTACGTTCACTTTACGCGCTATGCATAAATGGGACGAAATAACTACCATCATGTATGTGAGATCTGGCTGGAGAGGGTATGTAGAAATATGGTATAAAGCGCTGCAAGGAATAAATCATTATTGGGAGTTATAGAAGGCTATGTTGTTGAAGGCATTTCCGTCACAGGAAAATTATTTTCAGTTGCTTCAACAAATGATTTCTCGCAACAAGAAACCGGATGAACTTATGTTGCAATACTATTATGAGAAGCTGGCGCTACTCAACACTTGCCCTTTTCATAGAATGCAAGAAGCCGCAGTCTCTTTTATTATTTTTGAAGACGATCGAAGATAAATTAGCGACACGAAACATTTGTACTCCCGTTAAACGCGATTTACATCGTACTTTTCAGAACAAGCTGACTGGATACTCGCCGGACAAATGACAAATTATCAAGAACATTATAAGTAAACCACCGGAAACTAACTACGAAAGGAATATTTATAGAAATTACTATTTATGAGACGAACGGGTTTACCGAATTACCGCGTCCGGAATCTAGTGGGTTGTACCTAGAGGACAACGGTTGCAGATAGTACGTTCCTGTCTTGATGAGTTTGGACATTTTGGAATTTACTGGTTTCCTGGAATGAGAAAATTCGCGAAGTACACTGACTTGTGTATCAGATGTTTTTACCATAAACAAGAGATAAGAAAGCAGCCAGAACTATTGAATACAATTGAAAAACTAACGATTCCATTTCACACCATCCATATGAAGGACCATTCCAAATAAAAAAAGTTCTACCGGAAGATAGATTTTCAGTACAAGATTTGCCTGGTACAAATAGAAGTAGAAGAGGAGAATATAGTAACGTATTGGCGATTAACAGGATGAAACCATATTTAAGTACACGTGAACTGTCGGAAGACAACAGCCCTTTGGATGTTGATGCTGATACTGCAGGAATTTGGGATTGAATCCTCGAGGACGAGGAACTTTTCAGGATGGCCGAACTGTCACAGATATTATTTTGCGTAAGATTATTTTTATTAAATTTATTATGTTTTGTCTCTAATTAGCTATTTAGGTACGTAACCGATGCTGTTGGATAAGAGCTACATTTAATGATACTGGTATTCACGTATTTTATTTCAGTTTATTTCCAGATTTCAGTGTGAGAACATCGATATTATAGTGATTCAGGTGAGAGAGTTAATCTAGCGTGTGTATGATTGTGGGTGTGCATGTGAGCAGTACTGGGTACTGTAGTGGCCGCATCGTGTGAACCCGAGGGTCGCCAACGGTAGCAGCAGGGAAGGCTGTAGTGACCCGCATCTGGTGTCGCCAACGGCAGCAGCAGTTAGGGCTGTAGTGATCTGATCCAGTTGGTTAAGAGGAATGTCTCCGGATCACCACCGAAGCGGCAGTGGTTCCGTAGTGGCCGCTCGTGTGAACCCGAGGGTCGCCAGCGTAGCAGCAGGGAAGGCTGTAGTGGCCCACATCTGGTGTCGCCAACGGCAGCAGCAGTTAGGGCTGTAGTGATCTGATCCAGTTGGTTAAGAGGAATGTCTCCGGATCACCACCGAAGCGGCAGTGGTTCCGTAGTGGCCGCTCGTGTGAACCCGAGGGTCGCCAGCGTAGCAGCAGGGTAGGCTGTAGTGACCCACATCTGGTGTCGCCAACGGCAGCAGCAGTTAGGGCTGTAGTGATCTGATCCAGTTGGTTAAGAGGAATGTCTCCGGATCACCACCGAAGCGGCAGTGGTTCCGTAGTGGCCGCTCGTGTGAACCCGAGGGTCGCCAGCGTAGCAGCAGGGTAGGCTGTAGTGACCCACATCTGGTGTCGCCAACGGCAGCAGCAGTTAGGGCTGTAGTGATCTGATCCAGTTGGTTAAGAGGAATGTCTCCGGATCACCACCGAAGCGGCAGTGGTTCCGTAGTGGCCGCTCGTGTGAACCCGAGGGTCGCCAGCGTAGCAGCAGGGTAGGCTGTAGTGACCCACATCTGGTGTCGCCAACGGCAGCAGCAGTTAGGGCTGTAGTGATCTGATCCAGTTGGTTAAGAGGAATGTCTCCGGATCACCACCGAAGCGGCAGTGGTTCCGTAGTGGCCGCTCGTGTGAACCCGAGGGCCGCCAGCGTAGCAGCAGGGTAGACTGTAGTGACCCACATCTGGTGTCGCCAACGGCAGCAGCAGTTAGGGCTGTAGTGATCTGATCCAGTTGGTTAAGAGGAATGTCTCCGGATCACCACCGAAGCGGCAGAGGTTCCGTAGTAACTAGCGGTACTGCCCGTAGTTGCCAACATGTGTGTACGGTGTGTGAATGCCTGAACCTTATGTAAATGATTGCCTCCTCACTGAGTATTTCTCATGTGTTAATTCTTTTACAGAAATAATCACGGCGTGAAGGAGGATTCCGCGTGACCGAGTTCGGCCAGGCGACGGTCATCTATATTTGTTATTATTTTTGTATTAATACTGTATATACCGGTTTGGATGATAAATGTGTTTTAATATTCTAATTTTCAGCGCTAATATTTAATCGTCATTTATAACATATATATTTATCATTCACTTACTGCAATAATCAGGGTGTATCGTGATAATGGTAGAGGTGATGCAATTAATACTACCTTCGCTATTAGTTACGTGTCAACTACGTTAAATTCTCCAAAATAATTAAAGCCGACAGATTAATAATTTTGAAAACTCACAAAATGTTGACTTAATATTAACTGAATAAGTACACTGAGGGCTGAACCATCATTCCCGATGATGTTGTTATACTGATAAATAACAAAGATATTCCATTGAAACAAATGAAACTTCTACCCTAAAAACAAAGGAACAAATAATTACTTTGTCAAATTATACTGTGGTCTGTGGTTCCTTTGTCAACAAATAACTAAGAAGACAAATCGTAATTTCAATAAAATACTCCTACTTATTATAGTTGTCAAGAAACATTTAAAATTCTTCTTCAATTCTAATAAAGAGAAAGTAAATTAATCTTGTTTAATATGTGATGAATAACCACTCGCATTGTGATGTTGGTCATACAGGTGTCTCAAAAAACGCATTGGAATCTCGAGAATTATAAACGATACGAAGTTTGTTAATTTAGACAAAAGTTGCTCCATTGGAAGGCTATTCTATATAGGTTAAAATGAAAATTTTACAGCTTTTTATTTTTAAGGTTAACTTCCAGATATGAAATAATACTGGTTTTTGGTGATAAAAAACGAGAATTGTCAAAATAAGAAAAAAATGTCTTAAAGACATGCAAATCAAAATCCAGTGTATGTATGTCACACTTGAAAGTTATACCTTAAAATTTAAAAAAAGCAAAATATACATTTTTGCCTATATCTAGAGGTAAATGGCCTCCTAATAGGGCAACTTTTCTCAATTAATTGACTTCGTAGCTCTTATTCTTCTCGAGATCCCTATACATGCGTTTTAGGGCAGCCTGTATAAGTAAATTAATTTAATATTTTTTAAATATTTTCTCCCAATTTTTAGATTAACACAAAACTAATTAACATTCACTAAATTTACATGCAGTTTTTAAACTATTTTCAAAACGTATTTAATTTTGAAAAAGCTATATATACAGTTGTGAAAACGGTTTTGAGTTATCTCAAACCAAAACTAAAATACATGGATTTGACTTGAAAACTAGTTTCGAAACTACTCATGTAAACACTTAAAATTCAGTTTCGATATTGCGCATGCGTACATAACATAACGTTTCTGTCGCTCTGTGTTACTTACAAATAAACTTACAATTGTGTAGTTTTAGTGCGTTGTGATACAAAGTACTAAAAATAATTGGAATAATGGCAAAACGAAGAATTTGGAGTGAACTGGATCTGTCACACCAGCCAAATGCGCCAAAACTGTTTTCAAATCAATCTGTAAACCTGTTTTGAAAATTGCATGTAAACAGTTTCGCAAAATTTTTACTGACAGTTGAAGCCATTTTCAAAACTGCATGTAAATGTAGTAAATATAAGTGCTTGACATACATTTGAAATGTAATTAAGTATTAATAACATGTCAATTATTTTGATATTGAATACATACGAGTACATGATGCCTAACTTATTAATTGTAAGTGACACCAATTTAATTTATCTGTTTTTAATCTATGTGTAACAAAGCCTAAATTTTATAAGGTCAAATAAGTAATGCTTGCTAAGCACAATGTTTTAATAATGTTTGATAAATGATCTGAGTTTTCTAATTTAATAGTTAACCATTAATTATGTGTTCTCCTTACACCGTCATTAATTAGGTACGTATCGTACAAATACTAAGCTACTACCGTCTTAAAATTTTAAATTATATATCTGCCAGAATATTTTCAGTACGTTTTTCTTCTTATAAATGATTTTTTATTTTCAGCGTAAACATGAAAAAAAATATTGAATGCGAGTTCATTTTAGTTGTCATATGAAAAGTAATGTTCAAGGTCAGGTTTTAGATTTAACAACATAAATTTAATGAAACCAAATTGATTTTTTTAAATAATCCAACATTTTCTTGATACTTTTAGTTTAGCTATGAGCATGCTTCATAAGTTGAATTTTTGAATACATTTGGTAACGTTCAGAAAGCTGCTGGATCATATTTTGATGACACGACTACGGTAAGAGTTAATCACTATCAACATTTAAAGATTAAAAGTTTGAAACTTGTAATTTTGCATTTATTTTGCAAACGACTTTTTATTTAAAAACTGGGAAATATTTCGGCGCTTTGGCCACTAAACGTTTGGTACATTAGTTATTTACTTCCTAACAAGATCTTTGTAAGGCTTAAACTATTGTAATTATGATCAAAGACTATTTTGAAATTTTATTGAAATGATATTTTTATTTTTTGTATAGGTTACTAATGGCCGGTTATGAACGACAGATTAATTTACTTCGAAAGTAAATATAATAAATTCATTTAAATGACAGTGAAACGTTTCATACTAATGTATACGAAAAAAAGTGGTTTGAATTTGTTAATTTAAATAAATTTAAAATGAAAGTAAATTTATTCGTCCTATATAAACTCGGAGACTAATGAAAAAAAAAAAATATTGTGCTCGATTTAAAAAAACAGCAAAGTGCTATTATTTTTAACTTAACAAAACTTGTCTCCTTGGCAATACTAAAACGACCAAACTTTATTCAACCATTAAAATTAGTTTATTTATCTAATAAAAACGGCAAAGATTAAATTTATTATTTGATTTTTCCATTACGTAGATTCCCCAAAAACAGCATGTTCAACATATATGTATAAAGAAAACTGGGTTTTTAGTACTACTTGTATTTACTTTAAATTAAATAATCTATTCTTATCTAATCTAAGGAACATGGAACGTTATTCACTTCATAGTTTTAAAGTATAAGCGGGACATAGATATTATTAGCGCACGTATTGCAAATGCCGTACGGGCACGCCGGACGAGTTAAGCCCGTTTTTCATTCAGCAAAGTTTCAGCAATTCGTTGCACAATTGGTTGGGCAACACCAAGTTGTACAACTTGGTGCTGTACAATGCATATAATACATATTTCCGCAACTTTACTAGTTCTTTAGTAGTCCATAACAGTTGCCAGTTACTAGATATGCATGTTTATTTGTAATCTTCTTTATTTTTATAAAAATCTACCTGTTGTTGATCTTTATGATATAAAAATGTAAATTTGAGAAAAAAAACAAACAAAAGAAGAATGGCGGATCACACATTTAATATTAGGTTCACCAACTGCAATATTACAATTGGTAAAACAAAAAGTAAACAAAAATTACTAAATCTGCTGCAAAGTTGCGACTTGCCGGTAAGAAAATTAAAACATGTTCTATTTGCAGAATGCGTTGCGCACCTAGTTCCGCAAAATAGGTTACCCGCAACTTTGGTTTTACACTTGGTAACTTGTGTTGCAAAACTAGATATGCAACGAGTTATTGGAAAATGTTGCAAAATGTAAAACAAGCTTTAGGATAATCACAGTGTGTTAATAATGTGGTATTCCGCGAATATCGTACAAAGTTTTATCTATGTAACCATATCACTCATTTACATACAAACTTGTCTTATTATCCCAATAAGTGAGCTAATGAAATTATTACCACAATAAAATTGCATTATCGCACTAATACTTACATATCAAATATGAATGCTGTATAGTATAAACTATCCCACGGTGATACATAAAGGATATGAAAATATAAGCGAAAATGCATTTTGTATTTTTAAAGCCTGCCACCAATGGAGTAACATAGAGTAATAAAGAAGCTAACCCACAAATTTTCAATTAATTTCTAAACTTCATTATGCTGAATTCTGTCAGAATTTATTCATTTACAACAAATAGTTGTTAGGTATCAAGTTAACAAATTAACTGGTTGTATCGTCAACAAATTGGCCAAATTATTAAGTAATTTTCTAAGCTCCGGATTAAACGAGCTACTACCTAAAGTAATTTAATTAATGTATCCTTCACTCGGTGACCCACTACTTGACTAATTGATTGTTTAATCGAAAGAACCGAATGCGAACCAATTAAAATTTTATGTATGCGATAGTCGCTAGTTTTGATGAAATATTAGAATATCAGTCACTGCATTTTAAAATCAGATAAGTATAATAAGTAACAATTTTTTTTAAATATATATTTTTTTAGTAATTCATTCAAATGAGTTACTCATTTTGTAATTTATGATTTCTTTTAGAATTTTTTAACTGGATTGTCTCAACGGTATGTGCTATTTTATTGTTTGTATGATCTTAAGTTGTTATTTGTTTTTGTTTGACACTTGTAAGAGATAGTGTAATACAATGTTTATTATCCTCTAAGGATAGTTTTAAATAAATCGATCGTTAGCGACATTCGAATGTAAATTTTTTTTTCGCTCCTGTCCAAATTCCGATTAATCCTCGTCAAATGTATATAAAAAAATTTTGGACGTTATTTCAACCATATAATTAATAATATGAATGCTGCAATTAACCGGAGATCGACGTATAACATTAATAACAACTCACAGTTAACATATGTCACCTGTCCCGAATAAGCATGAGGTGTTGTGCTGGCCACAATAGAATTTTTTAATTTATTTATGCTTTAAAATGTTCAATTACAAGATTAATTAAGTACCTATGTCAAAATACCGATATTTAATACGATTTAATTTCAACGGTATTAAAATATGGCACATTGCTAATAACTAAGTGTTAGCAGGATTACAAGAAAAATATGTTATAAATTACAAACAATATATTAATATTGCCTTTACAGTTGAATACTCGTACATCACACCCGACAGAAAATTATTCATCATTCATTTCCAAACTGTTTTTTATTTGATTATTTTTTTACTTTTATTTTTTCACATTTATGAAGGTATATCGTCAGTGCCAAAATGTATGCGTTAAACTTGTTAACAGAACACAACCAACACTAACTAACAAACATTAAAGAAATTCATGCAAATATGTGTTTACCTATATTTTTTACATTTTTAAAGTTCCCTATAACAGTGGGGGGAAGGGTGTTGTCGGTAGTAAGGTTCATTAGTAATTGTAATAAATATAAATAATCTAAGAACAGAAATGATCTTTGTATGTTAAGCTTGAAAAAATTCAAAACAAAATTAAATAAATATGTTATCACGGATTTCTACGCACTGCTAGCTATGTCTCTTTTGGGTTACGATCTCATTTTTCTATACTTTTCCGCATTGTTTACAGTTACGTCCAAATTAATTTACCACACGGTGGTTGCTATTATATAGACAATGTACAAGTTCGTCATGTAATAACGGTACGGTCCTATTATAAAAATGAAACAATTTTCATCTATATTAATTTTTTAATAATACTGATAATAATTGCTATTGGTATAAAAAATATTAAAATTTTAAAAATATTCTCAATGCAACGTGATGAATTAATATGAAATCTATTAACAGAAACACTCTCTTCACATATTACAAAATTGACCGGTCTTTCATTTGACATTTATTTTATTACTTCGATATTTCGTCGTTACCTATTTTTTCTTTTTTTTCAAGACGCGGAGATAGTTTATCTCGCCGAGACCTATAAAATCTGCGGGGTAAAAAAAGCTTGTGCTACGTGTACTGTTAAATTTTTTTTTTCTGCTGCTGACTATAATTTTTTATAAAAGTTTCAATAATCGTGACCGATAAATCGAAACATAGTGCTGATGCAGTACCATAGCAACAAATTAACAAAACACGCTTATTTGAATAAGTAAATTTATCTGTGAATTTTCACCAGGTAATATAATTTTACATTCGAAAACAGAAGTAGTTCTTGTGTGAATATGAGTGAAGTAGTAGGCGAAAGAAACGAGAAGTATAAAAGAGGATGTGAATATCGCATGCGCCGTTGCGTGATATATCCAAAATACATTACATCCAAACGCATGAAACTTTTTTGAAATGGTGTACCACGAGAATGTACAAATCAGGTAATTTGTAGATAATATTACTACTATTGACATTGGAGAACATGTGACAATGAACAATGTTGAGAAAATATTTCCTGAAAATAATAGGGTTTGTATTAATTTTTATAAATGTTCGAATTTTAATATAACTGTTAATATTAATAAATAAATATATTATAAATTTAGTTTTCCATCCAAATCACATAGTCATAACTTTTTTTTGCTGGCTGTGTAAGTTTTACTTACGCGGGACTTCTTGTAACGTTTCATTACGCTTTAATTAGTCAGTAGTCCAATTTGGCTAGTATTACAGAACTCAAAATCGTCCAGAAATGCGCTCTTGCTGACTAGGTCGGCAAAAGGAGCTGGCATTACTTTTCTGGTGATATGTCAATTTAAGATTATTTTCAATACAAGAATTAGCAATATGTTTACAAATTATAAGACTAAACCTTTAATTATTGTAACTTAAATAACTAAATTTTGTTATATGAATAATAATATGGTGTCATTGCTGTCTCCCCATTAGATTAATTATAGAGTCCAAATTTAGGACGTTTCTTTTGTAACTACAAACTACATCTAACTTCACGTGATATAATTATGAGTTTTTGCCACCCGACATTAAAAATATGCGAAAGTATATAAGATATATAATTACGCATTTTAAGCTCAAATGTAAGTAATTATTATAATTAAACTTGCAATGCAAAACTAATAGAAACATATGTATGTTTTACCTCTCGCCATACCGAAGGTAAGAGAGGTAATGTTTTCGGTCCAAAATTCGATAGTGAGTTTTCAGTGAACAAGCACGAATTAGGGTCCCCACAACACATTTTTACTATTTTTACGATGATGTGTGTGTGTCGATTTTTTCGTCACGAAAATTCTTATACCAAGATTTCAAAAACTCATATTTTCCCTATTTAAGCTTTCTACATTTACGTAAAGAGTTGTTTAGAATTCGGAAGTAGTATTTTACTTAAAGCCCATAAGAGTTTTTGTATTATACAATATGTCCCACTTAGAGCTACCATCATTGGGATCCCGAGAACTATAAGAGATACAAAGTCGGTTAAATGGAACTTTTTGTGCAGCAATAGGGGCCATCTCAAATGTGCTTTTCCTTTTCCGAATATTTTCGTAGGGCACTAGATAATGACGAAATACTGTATTTGGTCGATTTTTTCATTTTTAAATTACTTCTAAAAACTATCAGTAATCGAGCAAAATGTTCTATCCAGCTGCGTAAGAAAATAATTTTTTATCAGTAAATTTCCGATATATAACACAAAGTTACATGTTTTTATATGGAACCCATATTTTATTTTTTAATTTTAAAAAATACTTATTTTTTTCTCTTTCGATTGGTATAAAGGTTAATGTATTTTATTTTTATTTTACCCTTCAAATCTTAAATTTTTCTATATTTTTCCTGAAATATCCTATTTTTTGTCAGGACTTTCATTAGTTTTGCAGAATAGTATTTTATTTTACTTAAGTAACTTATTGCATACCTACTTTGCTTAAGTTAACATAAGTAGGAATACCAGGTATAACCTAAAAAAATATTTAAAACACAATAACCCGTATAACAATCGAAGGACCAAAAATAAGTATTTTCTTAAAGCAAAAATCAAATATTGGTTCCATATATGAAAATGTATATTTGTGTTATATCCCGGAAAATTTAGAAATAAAAAAATTATTTTCCTACGCCATACTGAATAGACAATGAAAGTATCTAACATTTTTATTTGTAACACTTTTCTCGATTAGTGATTGTTTTGAAATTATTTCAAAATGAAAAATCTGATGTGGCCAGCACATTACCTTCCGTCAGTTCTATGTATTTTGTACCAATTTCATACGGAAAGTTCCTTGCTAAATTAAATATTCTATTTCTTGTACGTTACCTTCTGGCAGTTGTATGTATTTTATGCAAATTTCATACAGAAAATTATTATTTTGTGACATTTTCTATATACAGTGTAATGTATCTGCAGAAATAAAAGATTTATTATTATTATTATTATTATTATTATTTCTTGTACATTACCTTAAAGCAGTTGTATGTATTTTATACAAATTCCATACAGGAAGCAAAAGATCCTATATTTCCAGTAAATTATAAGACAAACACACTATGTCAATTTCACTTGACACTGACATCTTTCAATCAGAATTTTCTTAGTATAGTAGTTGTTTCCATAGCTATGGCTACTTTATGAAATTTAATTTCTTTATAATTTTTAACTCTATATCCATTTAATATTAAGTATGAAATGCAGTCAAATCGTATAGAGAATAAAATATTCTTTAATATTTATAATAACATCAAATGTGAAAAAATTATATTTAACATAGTTTTTTCAAGAAAAACTATTAAAATCTTCAAATGATGGTACTTCCGGTTGACCAATTGTAACCAAAATCTAATCAGCTCTTCATATGGATGTAACGAAGAAGTATACGAAAAAATTATAATTTTTGTAACTGTAGTATTAGAGTTACCGCAGACGAAAATTTTGTTACACACACACACACACACACACACACACATCCACACACACACACACACACACACACACACACACACACACACACATACAGACATCATCGTAAAAATAGTAAATTCGTATTCTAGGGACCCTAAAACGTGCTTATTGATTAAAAACTCATCATCGAATTTGTTGACCAAAGACAATACCTTCCTTACCTAAAGGTGACGGAAGGTAAAAAAACGACCAAATTCAGTTTTTCGTCATTATCTAGGGCCATATGAGAATTTTTTGAAAAACAAAAGCAGATCTAAGATGGTCTACAAATGCAAAAAAAGTTCCATTTAAGCGACATTGTATCTCGTATAGTTCTCGAGATCCCAATGGTAGCAGCCCTAAATGGGACATGCTGTATAAGTAATATTTGGTACTTATATTCATTTATAAAATAATTAAATTAGTATTATTATGATTTATACATGTATTTAATGTTATTGAGCTTAATATTCACATAATAAACACAAATTTAAAAAATATTTATTAAATTATTTTACATTATATTTAGGTAAAGGGTTAAATGATAAAACACTTGTTATTTGACGTTGCAGAATGTATTATTTATTTAAGTGGCAATCGATTTCGGACAGGAGACCTTCATCTGGCCGATGCGTCAAAAATAGTATATGTATATATATATATATATATATATATATATATATATATATATATATATATATATATATATATATATATATATATATATATATATATATATATATATATAGGTTCTTTCCTTTAAAACAACCAGCGCTTTTTTGGGCGAACTAATGACTTTACAAAAAAAGGTTATATACAAGAAATGATCAAGAATAAGGGGCTAATTTATTAATAATAACAAACCGAAAAATCGATCAGTGGTTCTCAAACAGCAGAACAAAATTATATTTTTTTAAATGGTACTCTATATAATTTTTTAGCCAATTAGATAGAGATTTTTTTTCTGATTTCAACGATATAATTATTGTATAGAGTTGTAGAACAATAATTTCGAGAAAAATGGTATTAAAAATAATGAGAGAAGACTGTTTTGGTGTAATTCAACAGTGAAATTTTCACAAATCCGTCTTCGTTTATTAAAAATAATGTTATAATCTCAGACTAAACATAATTAGACGCCGCATATTACCATTTGTTGTGAAGCAGGAACTTAAGTGGGCGTGCCGAGCAAGCTAGCGGCGTTCATGAAATGCGGGTTGCATTTGCAATAGTTTGAAAGTGACATCAGCTGTTATTTAATAACCTATTAAGCGATTTTGGTTTAAAAAAGAAAAATTATATTTACAATGATGGTATCAAATATTTACATTTTGATTATAAATAAATCATTTCTGAAGAAAATTTAAAGATTGCACTCTAATATAACAGAAATATAGCATTAGTATGTAGATAAAGTGTTATTTTTATTGTTTTGAAAAACGAAGCATTGAGCAACACAAAATTAATTTTGGAAAAAAAAATACTTGAACATAGAAATTTAAGATTAATTGAAATACAAACGAAAGAGTTATGTGAATTAATAAATGGATTGATTAAATAATACACACTTATAGTTTTTATTGAATCGATAAAATAAATAATACAAGATTGATAGTTTTCCACACCTCCTTATCCTTAATCATCAAATGTCTTGCTGATATCAAAAAAGATGAATGGTTGCTATTAGATTTATTTGCTCTTGTCGATGGAGAACAGTCTATTTCACGAGGTGAATTACAATAGAATTCAATAACAAACATTTACACGTACCATTTTTTTTATTTATTTGTTAGGATTTTAAAAATATTACCTTTGTTCTACTGCTGCAAAAACTTCGATATCGCAGGAAATATTTTCCGCAGAAATCCTAAAATACATATTAACATTCATTTTTTCTATATTAATTAAATAATAATGACTTTCAGAGATTTACCTTTCTACTACTTCCAAATCTATTGCTGGTTCAATAGTAGACTCGATTGCAGTCCTACATGTATAAACAATTTATTAAATTTCATTCTAATCAAAAATAATTGCAAGTTTACACACCTAGACGTTGAACCAACAGGGAAAATATCGGTCGAAACTTTTGTCTCCTGGATCTTCATTCTGAAAACATTTATTTTGTTTCATTTATTTTCGAATGTTAATTTCAATTTCAAGTACTTACTTATTCTGTATTTGTTTCCTTATTGAATAAATATTTGGAAAATCGAAGATAGTTGGAACCACATCTTTTTTTAGTTGATTACCAAAGAAACTAGTCTCTTCAAAATGCCGAGAACAGACTAAAGAATATTTCGACGGTACCCGTTTCAAAATAATGCCTTGTTGATGTATTATATTCAACCATTCGTCTTTTTTATCTGTATCCTTTGGCAACCTACACAATCTTTTGTAGTAATTAACAGATCTATATTTATAGGAAAACTTACCGATTAAAGCTTCTATGGAGCTTTTTGACATTGGATAGTTCATAACATATTAAACAATAATGAACCATGCTGAATCATTTACGGTTTAAATAAAAAATATACACAAAACGTAAACTTCACCGCACCTAACCTTACAAAATCAAATTCGAACCTTATTTGAACGTAGAATAATAATAACAAACTAGGCAGGCAACACGCCGTACAAAACAAACGGCGCATTCCCTCCTAACCTCACCTAACCCCTCACCAGGGAAGGAATGGCATCACAACAAACCATTGCGCAGTATAGGCAATGCGGCGTCTAATTATGTTTAGTCTGAGGTTATAATATTACAATAGGCTATGCAATACACATATACGTCTGTTGCCTAGTTACACTAGTAGTAAACCCATTTTTTATTACATTATTTCTAATTTTTAATATCAATTTTTCGAAATAATTGTTATACAACCCCACGCTATATTTATATCGTTGAAATCAGAAAATAATGTTCTATTTAAAGAGCTAAAAAATTATATAGCGTGCCATTTAAAAAAATATAATTTTATTCTACCGTTTCAGCACCACTGGTTAAATATTCGGTTTGTTACTATTGATACATTATCCTATTATTCTTGATCATTTTTGGTATAAAACATTTTTTTTAAGTTGTTAGTTCGCCCAAAAAAGCGCTGGTGTTTTAACGGAAACACCTGTATATATATATATATATATATATATATATATATATATATATATATATATATATATATATATATATATATATATATATAATAAATGTTGTTCGAAGGAAAAAAAATCCTGTGAAAAACAAATGATTACAGAACAATTTATACTGTATATCAGATCAGAATAGACTAAGGAGTAGGATAGGGCTTACGATTCCAGCTTTCTGATTGAACTAAATACAAGCCAAGTTAACAATAGCAATATGTAAAGCAGGTATATTATTCATTCCATTTTGTTTTATAATCTTTTTATTAACTTTAAGTAACTGTTTATTTTCTAAATAATTAAAAATGATCAAATTTTGCCGTTTCGAGCTGTCAAGTATGTCATACAAGAAACAAAACTAATTCATAAGTTTTATGTGTGTAAAACAAGCAGTCGCAGTAGCGCCACCAAGTATATTCTTATCCGAAATACGATATATTGGATATCAGTTAACCTATCCTTTTAAGTTTTCCAAATATTCATACGACGTAATATAATTTCGTGATTCATACGTACTGTACATAAATAATATTATATATGTTTATTTACCTTAACATCCACAGATATCTACTCTTTTATTCTCTCGTCTTCTTTAAAATGTCTTTCACAAACATAATCTTTAACTATATAACTTTAAGTTACAGAAATTTCACTGTTGCATTACACCAAAACAGTCTTCTCTCATAATCTTTAACGTTTAGAAGTCTGTCTTTTCTTCACGACGCCACTTATTGAGCATTTTCCCATCTTTAGGGACTAAAAATAAATAATCTTTATCCACACAACTCTTATAACCACTCTTGCAGTTTGGTACAAAACACTTTCTTCGCATTTTATAATTTCACGTCACTTTTCTCGTCGGGCACAGCCCGCCATGTTGGCCTGCCTCAACCTATCTCTTTCTCTACCCTCCCTGTCTTTAATGTTACATTTTGGGGGATACTTTGCAGTAGCGACTAGATACGATTTGTCCATTCCTTAGTTATTACACTTCGTGGTTCTGGGTTATGATTAATAACGGTACTAGATACTGTTATGAAAATGAAACAAATATGTATATTAATGTTTATTTCTATTATTATTATTATTATTATTATTACTGGCATTACATTTTATCAAAAATAACAAAATTTTACATAAATTGTCAATAATATGCGATGAATCACTATGAGATATATTAAAATGAGAGTACTATTTATACTGTTATTTTGACATTTCGTTATTTTTTCGTTTCTTTACCATAAAATGAATAGCGTGAAAAATATTATCAGTGCTGGGCACATAATCGTCATTTAATATATATATATATATATATATATATATATATATATATATATATATATATATATATATATATATATATATATATATATATATATTGTCAGGAAGTTGTATTGACATGACACTCATGATAGTCTTAGCTACTTTGCTAAGCCTTTTAACTAATAAAAACAAGTGTGAAGCTTTTTATTTACATGTTTTATTCTGGGTTTGCAATTATTATTGGTTTTTTGCTATAACAACGTTGCTAAGACATAAAAACTTTCTTACGAAATAGAGCTGATTATGTAGACAACGTAGACAATAATTATATTTAATCCTTAACTGGTGACGTGGGGCCATTCGTGACCGCACCAAACTGAAACTGTATAACCACGTAGTTACAGAATACGCCCGAGCAGTCTGATCTACAATTTGAATCAGACCTCCTATTTTAATTAATTAATTATATGCCAAATAAAAATAAATAATACATTTACTCATAATTACATTAATATTGAAATGTGATGCAATACTAATCTTTCATTTTAGAAGATTACATCTAATACGCAATATTAATTAAAAACACAATATTAAGATTCCCTTTAGAATTTAATATGTCGCATCAGATTGAAAATTATTCATCATTTAATATTCCACAGCATCGAGTAATTTCAATTTTGTCCTAAATTGAATTAGACGCGCGGTTTGCGCATATCAATCTCTTCTTTGTTGTGTTGAACTGATCTTTTTTCCATTGGGGATCAGTTACCACGGTTCGGTTTCACGGATAGTTTATTGATTTTTGCTATTTTGTTTATATTCAGCTTTGTTTGTTTTAGGAAAGTGGATTATCTGGCACATAGAATGAACTGGGGGTATTTTGCGAGCGATTTTGATTCATTTGTTCATATGCGCTATACGATTTGTTGTTTACGGCGTAGGTTGTACGAACAGACTATTTGTTTTTTGAGTGTGACAGATCTAAAAAATTTATAGAGATTATAAATAGTTATAAAAAGTAATACAGGAGATATTTAAATGGAATAAAAATATTTGATTAAATTCATTTGCTCGTAGTTTTATGTTATATATGTGGGTGGCCTAATTCCAAAGTTTAACAGATTGCAAAATATCCACCCAGTTCTAGTTAGATATTCGATTACAATTTTCAATACCCGAGTAAACAATCAACCAATTAATCAAACAATCGATTAAACAAATAATCGAATAATTAAATAATCAAATAATTTATGAATCAAAAAATCGATCGTTTTGATTAATTGAAGAATCAAACAATCAATTTTCCAAACAATCGATTAATCAAGAAATTGATTAATGAAACAATCGCTTAAACATGATTAATCAATAATTTTAGAAATATGATTATTTTGCACAGGACTACTTTCACTTTTTACTATCGATATCAGTCAAATCCCAACATTTATCAAAAGATCAGCCCTGAAATATATAGTAATTAATAAAAAAAAATCATGCTTTAACTGCTTAATAAGAGGCTGCCTTAAAAGTATGCATATAGGTAGAAACAATATTTATTTGCATTTTAATTTTTTACATTAGGACATGTGGAACCTAATTTAGTTAAGTAATAACTTGACAAAATGTGTATTATATGCAAATTTTCCTACATTTGGTCCAGAAACTGTTTGATAGGCTATATCCCATAAGTTTATTGTCCTCCGCCATACAGCTATTCCAAGGTTGGCAGCTACTTTTTTGCTAATTCGAGTACACGAGTTTTTTTTTTAAATCTGCTGTTCCATTTATCTTCATTCCTTTTCATTATTCAATATGTTTGTCCGTCTACTGCTTTTCCGTTAAGAGTGCCAAATATATGCTGAATAGCCAATACTTTTCTTCTAGTCTTTATTGTAATTAAAGCAAAAACAATACTAAAAATAGTCGTTTCACATAAAATCGAATTTGTCTCTTTATATTTATAGCAGCCTATTTGAAAGTTCACATGGTTCTGGCAATTACGCTAGTTATATTATTTTCGGTTAGTTTATATTCTGTACTTCAGCCTGTATAACTAAAATTGGCCCTCTAAAATCAGATTTGTTTTGTTTGATTTTCGTAACTAAAGCTGTCCTAGCATTTCGCAATTTACATATTTACGTTTAGGGCTTCCGCCGTGAAATATGAACACAATGTTCCATGGAACAACCAACAATTATTTATTGATGTACTATCTACGCAGTGTTCTAATACTAGAAGTTGCCTAATCATATAATAATCTTACTTTAGCTTTTTTTTATAGTTCTCTTTCATTATAAACTTCACGAGGTCTTCTATTATTATATTTATCATTGTATATTTTATTACATATATTTATTTTGAGGTCTTGAATATATTTTGGTAAATGTAGTTTAAGGATATGAATTTCTATGTCATTGGGTTTATACATTTCTTATCTTTTCATTCGTGACAAATAGGTAGGTAGATTTTAAAGATGTATAAAACCTTTAAGGATGATTTTTTCTAGGTAAATTCTTGCAAAATCTACGATTGCATCGATGCATCGAGGAAGTAGAATTTTCTGACATATAACATCAATTTTTTTTAAATAATAAAGCTTTTATTTTTTGGAATACCTCTAATTACACTTGCAGTACGAGAAATTTATAAAAATAAAACGACTATGTGAATAACCATGAATAATTTTTACCTCCCGCTACCCTTGGTAAGGGAGGTGTAGAAATCGTGCTAAAAATCGCATATCGATATTTTGTTAAATGACCACGTTTCAAGGTATCTAGAATCCAATTTTAACATTTTCACGATAATGTGTGTGTGTGTGTGTGTTCATATCTCAAATGTATGTAACTGACAGATAAATGTCACTGTCAATGAATTAATCATTGCAAATTAATAAAAGTAACGTTTTAAAAATAAAATAGTAAATAGAACCATAGTTATATAGAATGAGACTTAATACAGTTTTCAGAATAAGAAAATATATGTATATTTGAATTAATAAAAATTAAATAGCAAAGGTACGTGTATGTTGGCCACATCAGATTTTTTGTTTTAATATTACAGTATAAAATTTTAAACATATATTTATTACGTTTATATTTAAATTAATTTTCATATTATATGTAATAAATAAATAAATACGAATATTGAAACTAATAAATGCATTTTGATCTTAAATACATTCATTTGCATATTAGTGTAATTAGAAAAATACTCGTACATGGTTCATTGTTACTTTCGATTCAGTCATACCTAACAAAAAGATAGTATTTTTATTTAATGAACATCTAGATATTTATGTTAAACTATCTTACAAACAAAGCACTTGCATAATTTATTCTGATCACATAGTAAGCATTTCAGTAACCATAACTATTATTGTCTTCAATCAAAACTAAAATACTAAAACAAATATACTTATTTTATTAAATATATTCAAAAAAAAGGTTTTAAAATTTGTAAATTACAAATTGAATTTTAATATAAATATTTACTGTTATTCTGATAGTTATTTAACTATCTAGTGTTTTAATTAAGGCGATGATTGTTGATATCATCAACTTGTGGTTGTCATATATGTACGTTAGTTACTCAAAAATAAATAAAACTTTGTGATAAAAATTAAATGTTATTTTTTTAATGTTTATATTATTTTTGTAAATATTGAGAAAAGTGCATATACAAATATTATTTTTGCAGAAAGTGAAATATTTTATCCTAATAAAATTTCCTCTTATATTTAAACTTTACATGAAACTCTGGTGTGAAATGTGCACCCACGCAAACGCTTAACTTGTCAAGTTTTCGATCAGTGTAAATATTTTGTAAACGAACAAAAATAACAAAAACAAAAAGTTTCATTAACAGTTGCAGGAATAAAACGATTTATTTTACGCAAAATTTTCCCAAATCCCTCGAGATACATTAGCTTTAAATCTCTGTAATTTATTTTGTTTCTAAAATAATTTCCCTGTAGAATAAATTTTACAATTACCTTCCGAAATGACACTAAAAAATAATACGACAGATAAAATAAATAGAAATGAATTCACTTTGATTGGAGATTGAATTTTATAAATATAAATATTCATTTAATTGCCATCAAATTTTGCTCATTTCTTTTTAATTAGGTTTTTCATCTAATGCATATTTCAAGAGAAATTGATAAATTATTTATATGTACGCTTTTTTACTTTAAAAGTACGTACTTTCAATCTGAAATCTAATTGACAGCTTATAATCGAATTCTCCGTTTAAAATTTAATTGGCTTCATTAAGAGTCGATTGGGATTGGATTTCGGTAATAACTGACTTACCAGCTGTAAATTTAATATTATTTACGTATTTCAAGGAAGTGAATAGAAGTAAAAAGAAATTTTCAATGCAATTGATGTAGGAAATGAAAAGAAAATATAATAATTTCGTGCAATGAGAAAATTTCTAAAGCATGAGATATTTAAATATTTCATTTTACTTTTAAGCTTGTAGGTACTTTAAAACATAAATTACTTTAGAGTACTTTTTACAAAGTTCAAGAAACATTTATTTAGATGGTAAATGACAAACTTAAGTAATTAAACTGCATCTATAAAGAAAATTTATATCTTGCAATGACATTCTAATATTATTTATTCTTGAAATCATTTTTAGACAGATCAAAGACATAAAAGATTACATATCAACATCTAAATCTGAAAGTCTTTTTTATAAGCGGGCTTCTATAGGTATCTCGAAAACTCGGCAAGTGCTACGACTTCGGTGTAGGTACGTGTAAGTGCATTTATTTTTCTACCCAAATACTATCATTCAGAAAATTTTGCATTTTGCATTCCTGCACTATTCTAATATGGAAAGAACCCATTAGATTTTTACACATATCGGATAACCGGAAGTGACACTCCAATTTTGTCTTACTCAGTCACCTAAAATTTCTAACGAAAATTCAAATTTAATTCTTAACTGCTGAAACAGCCTTTTACATATTTGTGTCAATTATTAATTAACTTACATTGTTATAAAACAACATATTAACACAGCAAAACTTCTAATTTTACAATTAATAATAATTACTTTCCCAGTATGTATACATTGAATACTCACAGAGGTTATACATCATAAAAAACCACAACTGTTTCTCAAGTAGTTTAAATTCCTGTCCATCTTTTACATAAAAGTTCGTAACAAATATACAGTAATCCTGGATAAAGTCACACTGTACTGGAAGGTTGTATTTCTTCACGTAGACTATTTTTTGTCTACGATAATTTTGTCAGGACCCTTTTGATGCGATCAAATAATATTGATAGGATAACAATAAAATCCTATTATAAGAAAAGTCTACCTTTCAGCAGACAGAATATAAGGTTGAACAAGTTTATATACAAGTTTTAAAAGTCATAGTAATCCTCTATTACTCTAAATTACCTGACAAAAAATATATATCTTTGTGAAGCTACTCACGACATATGTTACATGTTTCAATTACCAATTCGAACAGCAACATAAAGATACTTGATTTCTAATTCTTTTCTTTATCAAGGCCAATTTATTACGGGCTAATAGTATTGCTAGGATAAAAATAAAACGCTAATAAATGTTTGGTTCCAGCCGGCATAATAAAAGGTTGTCGATACGCTAGATAATAATTATTATTCAATTGCTAACCAAAAAGGAATTGTTCTCGACTATGCGTTGGTATCTTGAATTTATGGATTTCTTCATATTTTCTTATATATATATATATATATATATATATATATATATATATATATATATATATATATATATATATATATATATATATATACGAGTAATTATAATAGGAATCATGCAATCTCGAAATGCGTTTCTAAAATATTATAAAACAATATACTCGTATATATATATATATATATATATATATATATATATATATATATATATAAATATATATTGTTTTATAATATTTTAGAAACGCATTTCGAGATTGCATGATTCCTATTATAATTACTCGTATATGTTTATTTCATGAAACAATTAGTTATTTTTAAATTGTCAAAAGTATATATTTCATTTTAATGTAAAATAGAGAAATAATAAAAAAAAGAATAAAGTAGATAGTAGATATGCAACGAAAGTAAAAAAGTGTTGTTTTATTTTACCAATACGAAAGTTTTACTGCACGAGCCGTAGAAAAGTACATCAATTCCTATGAGTGAATAGTATTCATACTCTTTTTTTATTACAGTTGCATACAATATTTATTTTACAGTTTGAAAGAAATATTTGACTAGTACAATAACTAATGATATGAACTCATGGATAATCCGAAATCATGGATAATAATTATATTTGAGAATGACGCCATCTATTGTTGAAACTAAAACAGCTAATACAATCTGAAATAAAATAATGTAGATTTGATCGAAATGTAAAGAAAAATTTGGAATTTCACACGTTATTTGTTTTCGATTGAACTCATTCTATCACGCTGATACCACGGTCTGTGTAGTATCTGTCAGGTTTCAGTTATTTTGAACGCGTAGTTTTTGTTTGTCAGCAACACACTGATGAAGCATTTTGGCATATTCGGCGATTTTTTTATTCAAAAATCACAAAACAAAGAATCAATAGGTTTGTTCAAACCGTCAATTTGGAACGATTCGGAACTGTTTTAGAACGGGTTTCTCTTGAGCAGATTCGAACGCTCATATTGGTTTAAATTTTGCGGTAAAGTACTCAGTAATTTGTCACGTATATTTGTTGTAAATAACCTATAAGACAGTTTGAAAATGTGTGATCAAGGATAAAGTATAAAAAAATAATGAAATAATAAATGATTAATAAAAAATAATAAATTATAAATATTATATTTTTAGTTTTGAAATGTAATAACAATTGTACATTCACGAAGTAAATGTATGTATGTACAAAATAAACAACTTAAAAGTAGAAACAAATGCAATAAAGAAAACATTTTTTGTTTAGTTTTTTTTTCGTATTTGTTTATTATTTGATCAGTGAAAAACAAATCAAAACCTAAACTAACGCAGGAAGCTCGCGCCTACGAAACTCGGTTTTGAGAATCGTCGAAACCTAGTGCTTCGTAAAGTCGAAGCCAAGACCAGTACTGACCTAGTCTTGGTCTTGGTCGCGCTTTGTCTTGCTTTCGTAAGTCTTGTCTTGGTCTTGCCTGGGTCTCGACTACTAAGTCTTGTTCTTGCTAATCGTAGTCTTGGTGTTGAATCAAGAGTCTCGACATAATTATGCCAGAATAACGCATGCGCTCATCAACGCTTATATGTATCGTGCCATTCAGAATGTGTTAAGTTTACTGAACGGAATTAGACACGTTGACCTGTATTCTGTAGGCACTTTTACAATAAAAGCGCTTTTACGGAGTACAGTCTTTATAAGAATATAATGTAAAAGCACGCTCCATAAAAGCGCTTTTATTATAAGAGTGCGCTCGGAATTCGGGCCGTTAATTTTATTGTTGCGTATAGCAGGTAATGTTTATGCTCATCGGTTATTCTTTTAATATGATTATGAGTGCAGTGTTCAATAATAAAAATAAAATAACTGACTCTAGCGATAAATCGAATACCGATTTAGTTTCATATTTTGTTTTGTATTTGTAATAAAAATGCATTTAAACAAAACTGGTTTCTTCAAAAGTTATTTATGCAGGGTCTTTTTATTAAATTTAAGGTATGAATTAGTATAGTTGTGGAATATGGAAAAGTTGTTGATCTCTAAGGTCATCAACAATATTTCATAGCATATAGACAAATACAAGCCCTAATATAACCCACTTAAAAGCACCCAATATATTTTGTTAATAGTAACATTAGGTATGTGAAGTAAGATTTCATATAACTAATATATTATAAACAAAAATTAAATATAATTGAGGCCAAGAGTCTTGCAAGACTCTTGTCAAGACTTTTGGTCGGTCTTGACGTTTTAGCCTTGAGTCTTGGTCTTGATTTTCCATAGAGATCTTGTCTTGAGTCTTGGTCTTGATTTTGTCAAGACCAAGATTAAGACCAAGATTAATCTTGGTTTTGACCGAAGCTCTAACGAAAACTTAGCGTCGGTATTTTTCGACGCCGTCGACGCTGATTCCCGATGAGTGGTTTTGAGAATTGATCAAAACTCGAAAACACCTGGTGTCGCGACGTCGGTTTAAATTATTACTAAACATTTGAAACTACCGAACATTTCATTTTATTACTGCACATTAGATTTAAACATAATTTAATATACATACAATATTTATACTCAGGAAATTTTATTTTATTGAATATTTATTATTTATGAAAAATAATGAACGTAAAATATTGTTCATTATGATTAAAATACTGAACACAAATTATTCTCTAAAATTTTCATTAAGTAAATAATTATTAATAAAATATAAATAAAATTACCACATACATTAATCTATTACTTCCTATATAGCCATGTAAATTCCAAATAGAATTTTTAAACTTTTCACTGAGTGTGGTCAGAATTTGAAATATTGGCTCCTAGCACGAACTGATAAAACCGTTCCATGAGAATTTGTATTCAAAATTCTAGCCTGTCCGAACGCCGAATTGATAGTTCTAAAAACTTAGAATTTAAGAACTACACAGTTCGAACGCTTTTAAGTGACATGCGCATGCTCACTAGTTCGCGAACTACCTAGAACTGTAGGTTCGAACAAACCTTACATTGAGACTTTTGATAAGGAAATTATGTCGAAACCAAGGGTTTATGTATGGTACAAACATTTCCTATTGGCTATGAACACTGCCAAAATGTGGCAAAAATTGCACTCTTGTGCTTAATAATCGTCGAATTACTTTAACGAAGATTGCTGAGAAAGTTGATATTTCATAAGACTCTTGCAAAAAAGAATAGTGGGCAAATAATTCCTGTATTTTGCACCACGACAGTGCATCATACCAGTTCACAGGTCACCTTTCTTTTTCGGAAACAAACACTGCCGTCATGTCGCAGCCACTGTATGCACCAGTTAGCCTTCCCGAAGATGAAAAGGATATTGAATGAACGAAGTTTTGCGACCATAAAGAAAATAAAGGTGAAATCGTTCATGGAGTTGAAGGAAATGCCAGAAGGTGCATGCCACAAGTGTATTGCAGATTGGAAACTAGGTTGGCAAAAAGGCATTATAGGTATCTAATGGAAATTAATTAAAATATGAGATGAATAAAATATTACTTTACGAAATAAATGAAAGTTCTTGTTTTTTTACCACACCTCGTATCTATATTTTTTAACAAAAAAATGAAGGAAATGACTTGATTTATATAGGCGTCAGAATTTTATGGTCTACTGGTGCTAGAACGTAAATCCGCCCTTGACCATATACTCCACATATATCTGCTTGAAAAATGTACAAATCGCTTTCCTTACAACTTTGTTCTTTGTACATTTCCAAACATGCTGAGCCCTAAACAACACATTGACATTGAAGTAAGAACAGTGGGCCGTGGAGGAAAGTTCAAACAAACGATTTGTCTTCGCACAAAGTTCCTACTATTTTTCACTCGGACAAGCGTCCGAATTCCGCCAACATTCTACAGATAAGCATGCGTTTAATATAACTACTAAGAAGATAAATTATCTTATTCTAACCTAACAAACAATGATTATTAACTTTAACTAATATAATTATAAACAAAAGATTTAGTACATCAGAAAAATATACGATGATTTAGAATTAGAGATCTGTTTGTTGGATTCATTTTTTATCACACAAACATAAATGTCAGGCACTCAAAAGAAATAAGTAGGTGAAAACATAACAGAAATGGAGTGGATAGCTGTGTTATTAAGACCAAAGATAAAGTTCTGTAAAAACTTCTAAGTGCGAAAATATGGCACCAAATTTCACAAAAATATTTTCTTAGGCTTACAGAAAATAAGGATCATTATCTTTTTTGTATGTAATCATTTATTATATTTTTTAGATTATTGGTATCCGACTGGGTTCTCGCAGATCTTCTAGCTCGCAGTGACGTCACCCGAACCATGTTCCGTGCGTTCGATATCCGTCGATCGACAATGCCTGATTTGTCGTAAAAAATAAAAATACTTGTATCACATTCGGATACTATAAACTGGTCACTTATTCATTTAACATAAATGTATCAATGGCTGAAATCCAATCGACAGTATGGAAGTAGTGAAACAACACGGCTTGGTGAGTCTGATTGAAAACGATAAGCGGCGATAGATGTATTTGTATACAAGTCCTAGATAGATACATAGATATATAGATAGATAGAAATTAACACGAACAAAATGTAGCTTAAATAATTGTAGCTAATCAAACAGATTCAAGTCGTCCACTATTTAAAAAAAATTATGAAACCTTATCTAATATGAAAACAATCTGTAGTTTTAGAAAGTCTTAATGGGCTCGTCCAACTTTTTTGAATTTTTTATATGTTATGAAGAATTTAAAAATAGAAATTCCGTATTTTTTGTTTTCTTGAAATTATGGTTAATAACGCCTAAAATAATTATTAAAGTTTAGGCGCGAAAGTTGTGACGTTAGCGTCACTCCGTCATAAGTAGAGACAACCGACATACGTTACCATTAATAATAGTAATATAATATACAATAAATGTTTATTGATTTAAAAATACAAAATATATAGCAATTTTTATTTCGTTTTCATTTATTTATATTCAAAATTCATATGCGACATGTAATTTCTAAAAAGTCAAAGACTTGGACGGCCCCATTGATATTCGAGAAGCTGTAATAATTATTTTAATACCGGGTGACTATTAAAAGACGAATCCTGTTTGAAATTTCATAACTCCAGAGTGCATTGAGATATCGATTTCAAATTTTTATCTCTTGCAGACAAAGGTTTAAAAAGTATTCCTGGCAAATTTTAAGCATTTATATAGAAAAATCTGATGTGGCCAGCAAATAACCTCTCGCCAGATATTTTACCTGGTTGTACGCATAAAACGAAAAATATTTTTAAATGCTAATACATATATTCATGTCTCACTACAAAATAATTATTTTAATATAAATTATGTACAATACATACATTTTCTTTATATTCGATATCCTGTATTTTTTTCTACTTTCCTTTTCTTTTACTTTTATTCGTCATTTATTCGCATATTCCTTTTATATTCTTTTTTTTATATTCTTTTGAGTTATTGACTTTTTATTTATTTTCATAATCTTCATAATGATGTACAAATATTTTTGACAGTGGCATACAAATATTTTTGACAGTGACATTTATGTGTGAATTACAAACATTTGAATTTCTTGCCTTGAAGTAGTTTGATCTAAGAATTTTTACATCAAATTATTTTATATGTAAATACATATTTCTTTATCTCTAAATCTATAGAAGATATAATAATGAATTTACATTTATCGAATAAAGAATTTAACGTTCCTTAATATAAGTATTTACATAAATTATCGATAAATAATATTTAGATGATTTTTTTCTTGTAACTACTACTTCCGTTGTCCAATTGTTACCAAAACTGACTCGACTCTTCCCATTATTGTTAGATTGAAGAATCCGTAGTTAAAAATGTCGAAAGTCTTATAATATTTGAGTTATGGTGAATCCAACATCCACACACACACACACACACACACACACACACATATCCACACACACACACACACATACATATGGACATCATCGTAAAAATGTTATAATCGGATTCTAGGGATCTTAAAACGTGCTTATTCACTAAAATCTGGATATGCGATTTTTAGCATGAATACAATACATCTCTTAGCGAGAGGTAAAAAGAATAGAATAGCAATTTTGATAGTTTCGCAATCAGCTTAAAACGAATTAGCCTATTATAGAAACAAATGTAATTGTAAGTGACATTTCGAGTTCGTTGTAACATTATCATAAATTTGCTCTAATTTTTGTCCAATTTACTCGAAATTTCTTCTAATCATGGGACCTCACTTAAGTAAATCTGACTTACAGATCACTGTAAGTTGTTATCAAGAAAAAAAATGTCGATCTCTAAGTCAGATTAATTTCAGTCAGGTCCTATTATTAGAAGAAATCTCGAGCTAATTGAACAAAATTTACATCAAATTTATGATATTGTAATAACGAATTAGAAATATCACTGACAATTACATTTGTTTCAATAAATAGCATAATTCGTTTTAAGCTGATTGTAAAATTATCAGCATGCAATAGTAGATTTGAATGATAAATTTAGAAAATCGGTATTCACTTGGTTTTCCATATAAATGATTGGAATTTTCTAGGAATGCTTTTTAGCCCTTTGTCTAAGACATACAAATTTAAAATTAATATCTCAACGCATTCCGAAGTTATGGAATTTCAAACAGGATTCGTTGTTTAATAGCCATCCGATATACTATGACGTAGATGTTACGTCATTTGGTTTTCAAACAGTGTAATTCGCTATTTCAGTATATAAAAATAAATGAATGTATAGTCAATAAACAATTTAATAAAAGGATTAATAAGAAAGACTATCTATAATGTACTTCAGAAAAGAATGGAGTGGTGCAAAGATAGACGCAATTTGATCTTGTTATTTGATTGGATAATATCGGGATATTATCCAATCAAAAAACAAGATCAAATTGCTCCTATTTTTCCACCACTCCATTCTTAACTGACTGAAATACAGTACCTATATGAATTATAGTCTAAATAATTATTGCCGCAGCCTATGTAATTCAGTATATCTTTCATTTTCATATAAACGAAAACGAAGAATTATCTTTGCCACCACTCCATTCGTAACTGACTTAAATACAGTATATGAATTATAGTCTAAATTTTGATTGCCATAGCCTATGTAATCCAATATATTTTTCACTTTCATATAAACGAAAACGAAGAATTATGTGACGAGCCATTATAAATTTTTAAAAAGTATTGTTTGGTTTACTTATTCGCTTTTTCGTTATTTTCTGCATTCATTTACTTGAAAATGGATTTCGGATTTCAAAAAGGCAACAGCAGATGGCTTGAAAGTAATAAGAATTTGTAATAAACTGGATGTGTGACGTAGATGTTAAGGGGGGATTAAGAGCATTGAAAACTCGACTATTTTAAAAACTAATAACTTTTTTCAAAATTTGTTAGTCCCTATAATAGATCTAGTTTATATATAAATGTCCAATGTTATAATATGTTAATGTGGTTGCGAGGATTACATTGGAAGAAGCGCACCACTATAGCGTGGTAATAAAATATGAACTATTATTATACACAAATTAGTGTTCAATAACTAAATTCCGAGCATACTTCTTTTATTCAATATGAATGCTATTGTATAGAAATGCTTCATTAATTCCATATAAATAACTTCCTAGCCAGTATTGTTATCATGCATCACAATATTATTGTTTTGTAACGTCCGGATCACCCGTGAAATGTTATCGACAACTAGATATATGACAACTTCGTGCATTCCGAGAAGTTTTTTCATGTGATAGTGTGACATTTGAAGAAACTTGTGCTTTTCGAAAACTTTTGTTACTCGTTGATTTTCAGTGAAAGCGCATGAGGAACTTTATAGTTTATCCGTAAACTTAAATAAACAAATATATAAAGGAAAATGGTGAGTTTGTTTAAATATTATTGAATACTTACGTATTGTTATTATGTAACTACGAGTATTAGTTACCATAGGATCTGTAATAAGACGAGGGTAAAAGCAATAACAGATAAATAACTTTTTATAAACTTTTCTAAATTTTAGTTTTAATAATTATATTTTAACTCTGTTTATCTATTTTAGTTATAAATATCAAAATTCAGTTTAGAAATTCTTATAGTATTATTGTTGATCATTAAGTCTAGAAATTATTATGTGTACGTGCGTGACTTTGAATGCCCTAGCCTATGCACCCTCTACCCTTAAGATGATCATGTTCTGAAGATTTCGCTTTGCTTTAGATATAGTGTAACATAACATGTAAGAGTCTAGATTAGTTCGTCGAATCGTGCAGACGTGTTGTTGTCGGAACATGTAGTGTTTTTAGTTTTGGGGCGCGTGCTAAACGCCTGCCCGCTGGCTTACGGAATGTAACATGTTAGGCTATGTTTAATTAATAATAATGTAATCATGTAAAGAAATCATTTAGTTAAAAAGTTTAGGTAATCAAAAATACCAAGTATTTGTCCATGTCCGTAGTGTTCATCAAGTGAAAAGTGTATGTGTGTGTGCGTTCTTCCTTTTCACGAAGTCATGGACGCCAACCATCGAGGGGTCCACCAGTTAGAGTCAGTGTATCATCGTTGGAGTATTAGGAGTAAACAGTAAACCGGAGTCATCAGTTTAGTATCATCAGCTTCTTAGGAGCCCCCCCTCGTGTTACAGATCGAAGATAATTAAGTTTTTGTTACATTTCGTTTATTATTGGCCTTCTCATCACGGAAACAATATTATCAGCATTACTAAAACATATTTATAATATAATGCAATGCGGTCCTCCACTATATTTTTTATGAAACTTCACCTAAATTGAAACCGATTTGTAGACTTTTGTTACTCGTTATGGCGTAATAATTTTTTTAACATTCTGTGACATAGGTATCGAGATGATTTTATTCTCAAACAGTGGATTTCACCAATAATTAAAGTCACATAAATTGATAAAAAAACTACATATATTTTACTCCAAGCAAGGTTTGAGTACCATCGACAGCCTATGTCATTCAACATACATATCTTTCACTTTCCGTTGTTTTATTGTTGTCATTTTTAGATTTCGGCGTTCTTAAGGGTCTATAAAAGCACTGCAGATACGTCGTTAAAGAAAGCTATAAGTGCACTGTTTGATACAATGTATTAATGTACAATCAGAAAAAAATCACAACACACAGCTGTCAAAATCCAAAATTTCAATCGTTTAGCGAGAAGTGTTACCCATATAACTGACAAAAAACACCAAGACATTTTTGAAAACACGTTTTTTAAAAATCTTGTAAAATTACCTCATTAGAAAAAATAGTACAAAAAACATGTTTTATAAGGCCTGTGCGAGTCCAAGTTAGGAAGACGAGCCGCCAGGCGAGTTTTACAAAGGGCGACTGCCTTCATGTACTTGAAAATGGATTCGATATATTTAGAAAAGGCGATAGCAGCTGTAAAGTAGGGATAATTTGGAATAGTGTAGATGCGTGACGCAGATATAGAGATGATGAAATGGCATTAAACACTCGATTATTTTAAATACTAACTTTTTTAAACTTTGATAGTCCTTAACATACAGTATAAAGGTTTAGTTTTAATATAAATGACCCATGTTCTAATTTATTACTACGGTGGAGCATCCCATTATGTACAGGAGTACAAAGAGTAAATAGAAAAGTGGGCCATAAGCATTTAACACGGGATATCAGTTTTTCTTTGCGCAAACATCACCAATTTATTTTATGTAAAATAATTCAAATAAATGTAAATTATCCTTTTAAATTATGTTAAACGTTTATTCTAGCTCTTCATGTAAGCGAAAAAATTAATTATAAAATTATTGCTTTCAGTCTAAGCTAAGCAGCCATGTATTATGACAAAACTAATTTTGCATGCTTTGTAACTGTAGAAATTAGAGATGAAATGTCGAAATCACCCCTGAAATGACAATAAGTATTATGTTACATGTTATAGTTCTATGTTTGGAAGATCGAGTCACCAGCCTGTATGTATGTATGAATGCGTGTGTATAATGGAATTTGACTAAGATATTAATTAGGCACAACATGCACTGCGTTGACAGAATATGCAAGGCTTGTTATAATATAGCCTCAGGTTCCTTCGTTTAAAACTATATCCTGCTCGTATATTAGGCCTTGCAAGTCCTAGGTTTGATATACAACTTCTTCCCACTCTTTTCTGTTTCTTGCTTTGGTGTTCCACCTTTTAATTCATAATTTTTCAAGGTCATTCTCGAAAAAACTTCGTCCAGCCATCTCTTCTTCGGTCTGCCTCTTTCCTTCTTGTTTTTTACTTATGATCTTCTTTGGTACCCTTTTTTCTTATAAACGTTCCACGTGACCCACCCAACATATCTTTTGCATTATTATTTGTGTCGTAATGTTTGTTTCCCCATATATCTCTTATATTTCTTTATTTGATCTCCTCCACTGGTCTCCTTCCTTCACGCCTCAGTTTATTCTCCTTAGCAACTTTCTCTCCCATACCTCTAATATTTGTTCTTCCTGTTTTGTTAATACCCATGTTTCTCTTTCGTATGTTACAGTTGGTCTCATTATTGAGTTGTATATTTGTCTTTTTAGGGTTCCTGATATTTCTCTATTTGTCCATAATTTATGTAGTGATCCCGCTATTTTATTCGCTTTCGCACGTCTTTCTTGAACTTCCTCAGTCATATCACATTTTTCGGTAACTTTTGTGCCTAAGTATGTAAAGTTTTGGACTCTTTCTAATCTAAGTTCTTGTTCTTGTTTAATGTTGACCACTATTCCCTTTATGTAGTTAGCCGTTTTTCCTATCATCATGTATTTTTTTTTTATATTTATGTTTAGTCCCATTCTTCCAGCGTCTTCAATTAGACATCTGATTATTCTTTTTATTCTTTTGTTTGGGTTATATACCTACTTTCAGTCGTTACAAAGTATTCAGAATTAATTATCCTTATTAATTAAAATGCATATAAGCTACAACTTTTATTTAATGCTTTTTTATCTATAATAATTGGAGAAGCAGGATATTGCAAACCAATTATTTTACTTGTTAAAGTCCTATGTTCGGGAGATCTGGTCACCACCCTGTATGACTGCATGTGTATAATGGAATTTAACATAAGATATTAATTAGGTACAGCAACATGCACTGCGATGATAGAATGTGCAAGGCATATTACATCCTGCTCGTATATTAGTTAGTTAATATTCTCAAATATCAAGTATTACAATATAGTTAGACGTAAAAAATTAGTCTTAGATGCTACTTTGTTTACATTTGTTTTGGAATTTGTTCCAGAATACACTAATTAAAAAAAAATACGTAATAAAAAAATACAAAATATATAGGGTGATTGAATAGCGATTCCTTCCACCAGAAGGAAAATCATCGTTGAATAGTATATATAATTAGCTATACATTGATGCCATGTCCTTACATTTTTCTTAGCATGAAAACTAGTTATTCATTTTTAAAAATTATGATAGTTTTGTACCATTCCATTTAAAGAATCTATAATGATTGCGCTTCCTGCGTAACAGGATGTAAAATTCAGGATGTTTTCACAACAAACAATGGCATTTAACATAGCCCCCAAATTTGTATTTTAACATATAGGTAGGTCTAAAATTAATAATAATATCCATATTTTTCAAGCATCATGTACAGTGGGTGTATAAAATTATGAAATACTCCAAATATTTCACTATACATCCAAGTACCTACATATTCACTTTATGGTAAATGAATCATATTATTACCGAATAACTATAGAAGTATAATTATAATTTTCTAATATTTGTCTACTTACGAGTTGAAATGTACATTTCATCTTTATGCATACGGGTACATACCTGAAACAATCAAAATATATAAATTAGTAAATATTTAGAGACAAGATATCAAAAAGAAATTCTGTTTCATAAATTTTACCACCAATGCTGCTTCACCATGAAACAAGATATTCAAATATTATTAATTGACAGATGTCAGTCAGTGTCCGTACATTTTACATAATGTTTGTAAAATAATTTTACTGGAAATATACGAGTATATAATCTTTTACAAGAAAATTTCCTCGAGGAGTTTATATAGAGTACATAAAAATGACGGAAGATAATATGTTGGTCACATAATTTTTTTAACCTTTTTTCGTACGTTCCTTCCTTCATACCTTTAGGTAAGGAAGGTATTGTTTTTGGTCAAAAAATTCGATGGTGAGTTTTTAATGAATAAGCACGTTTTAGGGTTCCTAGAATACGATTTTACTATTTTTCCGATGATATCTGTACGTCTGTGGGTATATATATATATATATATATATATATATATATATATATATATATATATATATATATGTGTGTGTGTGTGTGTGTGTGTGTGTGTCTGTGTGTGTGTGTGTGTTTGTGTGTGTATGTATGTGGGTGTATGCATGTGTGTGTGACGATTTTTTCTCCGTCTATAACTCCAACGCTACAATTCTAAAAATTATAATTCTTTAGTATTACTCTTCGTTACACTCATATGAAGAGCTGATTAGATTTTGGTTATAATTGGACGACCCAAAGTACCCTCATTTTGAAGATTTTAAGTTTTTCTTAAAAAACGCTGTTAAAGATAATTTTATGTTAATATAATTATTAAAGAATATTTTATTCTCTGTACGATTTGTTTACATTTTATACTTCATATTAAATGAATATTAAGTTAAAAAATTAATTAATAACACCTGGAAACAGCAAATATAATTAATAAAATTATGATAGACCGATGTCAATGTCAAGTGCGATTGACATGTATGTTTGTGTTATAATTTTATTGCAAATATAGAATCAATTCTAAGAAACTTTCTGTATAGAATTTATGCAATATACATAGAACTGACGGAAGGTAACTTGCTGGCCACATCAGATTTTTTAAAATTTAATTTGGAATGATAGGTCAGTCGTCAGGAATATTAAAATCGTTTTAAATCGGAAAAAAAATTTAACTATTGGAATTTGTTTATTTCATGCCTCTTTTAGACATACTAATTTTTCCCCCTCGCACGCCCGTACCCCGGGAACACCCCCTATTTTGTTGAAATATGGTTCAAAAAACTTTTGTTGTCAATATATCGGTTCTGGATGGTCCTGCGACAAATAGAATGAATATCAAAATTATAGATATATAAATTCTCTATCGAAGTTTTATATGCTTTTTACGTAATATCAATATTCTAAGAGCTACAGACGGGTGAATTCCCGCGTCGTATCTGGTTCGGTTGTTAAAGGCGAAAATTTGCCTCCACTCTACATTTTGTGATACAAGCAAGCCTTTTGGTTCATATGTTACTGAGACCATACCCTACCGATTAAAATATGTAGCATTTTGTGACTTTTGGAGAAAATTTTGGCTTCCTTGACTGATTGGGCAAGAATGTTACGTTAAAGCGGATAATAACCCTAATGAATGTTATAGCGCGTTCAGAGTACTATCGAAAGAAGAAGGCTGAGCGGCGTGACTATGGCTAACAGATGCCCATCAACACGGAAGTTTCTAAAGGGAATCGTAAGTGTGCCAAGCCTCCTAGCGCTAGAGAGATCATTATTACGTCAAAAGCAAGCCTTTTGGTTATTGGCTTGCACTGCAACCATTGCAGGGACCATACTCTACCGATTATTAGATATAGCAACGCCAATTTTTTTTTTTTCAAAAAAACCGCATAATACTCTGTTCTAGATAAAAATGGATATGTTATATGTAACAAAGTCCATTTTGGCACTGCATCATCAAATACCTTATCATTAAAATTCATATTAAAAAAAAACGTGCCCTGTAGATTCAATGGTTTGCGCACCACTATGCGACTTTAAGAAAATCGCGCCAATGAGGTATTCTCCCACTTGTAGCTCGTAGGATATTGATATTACGTAAAGTGTGTATAAACCTTTTCGATAGAGAATTTATTTGTCTTTAATTATTTTGATATTTACCTTATTGGTCGCAGGACTATCCAGAACCGAGATACTGCCAAATAAACGATTTTTGGTCCATACTTCGGCAAAATAGGGCGAGTTCCGAGGGGGTGCGCAAGGGAAAAAATGAGTATGTATGAAAGAGGCCTACAATAAACCAATTTCAATAAATTTCTCCAACACTATTTTGGAAACTACACATTCCACAACAAAAAATTATGTTGGAAACATCAATATTATTCCAACAAACTGTGTGGTATAATTCCGTATGCCGTTTGGAATAATTCCACACGGCTATCAACAAATCAGAATCTGTTTAGGCGCATATTAGCGAGGAATATCGTATATCTTGGATGGGTTGCTATGGTTATGACTCTTTGTTTTATATTTATGTATTTCTGAATTTACTTTAGATTGAAGTTTTGAACAGTTTTAGTTTTCTGTTAACTTTTACAGATTTTTGCATAAGTTTATCTAAATAATCATATTATATTACTTATAAAAAAACTAAAAAACACTTTATAGAGAAAAACGTCAAGTGGCAATGAATATATAGGTATGAAATGTACGCCACCAAAAATAAAGTAACTTGCTAATGCTACAGTGGGCCAGTTATTTAAAGATACAGTGGGCCAGTTAAAGAAAGATATAAATTCTGTTATTATAAGCAATTTATGGACTGGCAAAAAAAAATATTTCGTGGTATATGATAATTGTTATAATCAATCAAATTTTTTTTGTACAATTTCTAAAATCTTGTTGGAGAAAGCATAGTCAACACAACACGTTTGGAATGACAATCCACATTCGCAAGCCGTAGTCTACGTCGTCGGCTCGGACCACAAAGTTTTTGCTCGTGTGGAATATGGGCCATTCCATTACTTGTTGTAGAATATACTATTTCCGATTTAAAACGTTATTTACGTCTGCTGAACTCCCTGACGACTGGCTTATGATTCGGCCTGTATTTATGAAACATGTAGCTATCTACGTTTTGTAAAAACTTGTATTGAAAATGGAATTGTACAATATACGCTAAACGCTAAAGGATTATTATAAAATCCTTATTTAAATCGATTATAAAAGTTCAATATTTTCAAACTAACTACATCGTCGTGTAATATATATATATATATATATATATATATATATATATATATATATATATATATATATATATATATATATATATATATATATATATATATCATTAAATATGAATAAAAGATTAAATACATATTAAAGATAAAAATTATTTTCAAAAGAAAAAAATTTAAAAAATATATTTGTTCTCGACTGGTTCCGGACCCGACTCTACCAAGCGCACACGCAACCATTATGCTATTTGAACCGTTGCTTAGGAACTATTTTTTCCGGGACATGAACAACAATTCTGTAAATTCAATAATTTTTCTTAATTTCAACTAGTATTGCACATGTAAATTGACTAATTTGAAATATAATTCATAGAATTAGTATACCCGGATAAGCATTCATAAATGCAACTTGATATCTTGCACTGGGTAGATACTATTCACAATTAACTGATTTCCCATGTTCATCCCCCATGTGTCGGTGGACCTAACACACCCGGTATATAGTTTTCAACATGAATAATATGTACAATACATGAACGATTCTCTTGAATTTTTTTATATATTTTCCTTTTTTGTTTTTATTATATTTTTAACTGAATAGAAAATTGCTACCTTGTGGTGAATTCGCATTTATTTGTAATCAAAAAGATGTTACTTCCAAACTCATTTCACACTTTGAACGGATTTTCTCAAACCCTCTTTTATATCACAATCGTAAACTCGTAGAACTCTGTCTAGACTAAATCCAACCTTCAGTTTAAACATTCATAAATAACTCAATTTCCCCCGAATCCTTCACTCCAAAAAACAGGAATAGTATAATCCCCATTACCTACATGCAAAAAGCTCGCCCATAAACTTTCACCTTCTCTCGTTGCAACGAGCTTTCCCAGCAAGCTTAAAGCTCCACCAGCAATAGCACCTGAGTCGTGTTTAGCAATGCCGGCGGAAGCGAATCTCGTCTTTAAGCGCTTTTATCAGCTCAGCCTTGGGGATTTCACGTTTACGGTTGGTATATTGATTAGGCTCGTGTTGAGTAGTTGGTCACCCCTGATGGTTTGTGTCCAGCTGTTGACTGGTGAGTTATTGCCTTTGATTGGACAACAGGACCGGAGTTTTGTTGGTTTTCATAAAAAATCCTGATGTGGCCAGCACATTACCTTCCATCAGTTCTATGTATTTTATACAAATTCCATACAAACATCTTGCGAAAGATTCTGTATTTCCAGTACATCACCTTCTCTCAGTTCTATGTATTTTGTACAAGTTCCATACAGTAAGTTTCTTAGAATTGATTCCATATTTGCAGTAAAATTATTTAGAATTGATTCTATATTTGCAGTAAAATTATACCACAAACGTACTATGTCAATCGCACTTGACATTGACATCTGTCTATCACAATTTTTTATTTATATTAGGTGTTTTCAGTGTTATTGCATAGCTGGCTGCTTTATGAAAATTAATTTCTTTATAATTTTTTAACTCTATATCTATTAAATATGAAATATAAAATGTAATCCAATCGTATAGAGAATCAAATATTATTTATTATTTATAACAAAAATGATATTTAACAGCGTTTTTTTAAGAAAAACTGTTAAAATCTTCAAATGAAGGTACCTCCGGTAGACCAATTATAACCAAAATCAATCAGCTCTTCATAAGAATGTAACAAAGAGGAATACAAAAGAATTGTAATTTTTAGAATTGTAGGGTTGGAGTTATCGTCGGAGAAAAAATCGTCTCACACACACACACATATCACACACACACACACACACACACACACACACACACACACACACACACACACACACACACACACACACACATATACACACATACACACAAACATACAGACATCATCACAAAAATAGTAAAATCGTATTCTAGGGACTCTAAAACGTGCTTATTTATTTAAAACTCTCCATCAAATTTTTTGACCGAAAACAATACCTTCCTTATTTAAAGGTATGGCAGAAGGTAAAAAAAAGAATGACAGTAAAACATTGATAGATTATAGGTTTTCTGAGAACAGAATAATTCACTTTTCGCTTTTACGTGAAACATTAAACATTGAATATGCTTCTTCGTATGGTCGTTTCACAATATTTATTTTACCCAGACGACAAATTCTCGCGCACAAATTCTTTTTATGTCTTTATGTAATTTTTTGTTCTCAAGAAATTTTAGATGACTTTCTAAAACGGAGCTTCTTAAACTTTACTTATACAACTTCTTTTAAAAAGCTTAATTTTTTCCGAATTCCTGTATGTTATTTCGGCAAAAGTCATTGGCGCCGTGAGAGATGTACAAGAGCGTGCGGTTGTACCACCTTGGACTAGCAAGAACAAACGAAAAGGTAAACAATTACAAAAATGATAAAGCCGCCCGAATTTTACTAAAAAAAAATCTGATGTGGCCAGCACATTACCTTCCGTCAGTTCTATGTATTTTGTACAAATTTCATACGGAAAGTTCCTTGCTAAATTAAATATTCTATTTCTTGTACGTTACCTTCCGGCAGTTGCATGTATTTTATGCAAGTTTCATACAGAAAATTATTATTTTGTGACGTTTTCTATATACAGTGTAATGTATCTGCAGAAATAAAAGATTTATTATTATTATTATTATTATTATTATTATTATGATTATTATTTCTTCTTCATTACCTTAAAGCAGTTGTATGTATTTTATACAAATTCCATACAGAAAGCAAAAGATCCTATATTTCCAGTAAATTATAAGACAAACACACTATGTCAATTTCACTTGACACTGACATCTTTCAATCAGAATTTTCTTAATATAGTAGTTGTTTCCATAGCTATGGCTACTTTATGAAATTTAATTTCTTTATAATTTTTTAACTCTATATCCATTTAATATTAAGTATAAAATGCAGTCAAATCGTATAGAGAATAAAATATTCTTTAATATTTATAACATCAAATGTGAAAAAATTATATTTACAAGAAAAACTATTAAAATCTTCAAATGATGATACTTCCGGTTGACCAATTGTAACCAAAATCTAATCAGCTCTTCATATGGATGTAACGAAGAAGTATACGAAAAAATTATAATTTTTGTAACTGTAGTATTAGAGTTATCGCAGACGAAAATTTTGTTACACACACACACACACACACATCCACACACACACACACATCCACACACACACACACACACACACACACACATCCACACACACACACACACACACACACACACAAACACACACACACACACACACACACACACACACACACACACACATACACACACACACACACACAGACATCATCGTAAAAATAGTAAATTCGTATTCTAGGGACCCTAAAACGTGCTTATTGATTAAAAACTCATCATCGAATTTTTTGACCAAAGACAATACCTTCCTTACCTAAAGGTGACGGAAGGTAAAAATGTTAATGATGTTTACATAGTATGTCTTCTTAATTAACACCCTTCATATATATATATATATATATATATATATATATATATATATATATATATATATATATATATATATATATATATATATATATATATTGTTAATGTGAAGAATAAAGAAGACGTAGACACGTTAATATGCTTTAATTGGAACACAAGAACACAGAAATTATATAAATATATATGACAGATTAAACTCGGACAACTTGATACATCATATATCATAACAAACAATATATTATCAATGGTGACTTAATGAATATAAAGTTTTTACTTTAACACTTCCCCTAAAACTTTATATTTCATTGGAAGACATTCCCAACATTAATCGCAGATATTCAAAACGCACTCGTGGAATTGGTTTTGTCAAGATATCTGCTAACTGGTTTTGACCAGGGACATGCTTGATATCCATCTGTCCATCTTGAATTCTTTCCCGAATAAAATGAAAACGTACTTCTATGTGTTTTGAACGCTTGTTTCAAATTCTCTAAAAATTCTTCAATAATTTCGTTCTTGCTCGCTGCAACAAGTCCGTCGTCAACGTAGAGTACAACGATGAGTTTTTTCTTCACCCATTATTCTATAAAAGAGACATGGATCGGCAGTACTGTCATGAAGTCCAAGAGTTTGTAGTACATCCTTGAAGCGCTTATTCCAGCATCTTGGGGACTGCTTCAACCCGTATAAACTTCTTTGCAGCTTACAAACGCGATTTGTACTATCTTCAAACCCTAAGGGTTGATCCATATAGATATCTTCTTCCAGTATTCCATTTAAGAAGGCTGTTTTCACGTCAAATTGGGCTAGTTGCAAATGTTCACTAGCTGCAATACTCAAAATGGCTCTTATAGTATCAAATCTTGCCACTGGACTAAAGGTCTCATTATAATCGATGCCCTCTCTTTGACTAAACCCTCGTGCAACAAGCCGAGCTTTGTATCGATTTACTTTACCTTCAGCATCCCGCTTTAGACGATATATCCAGCGCTTTGATATAGTTTTCCTTCCAATTGGTAACTCAACTAATGACCAAGTTGAGTTTTCCTCCAATGAAGCCATTTCTTCTCCCATCGCTGCCTTCCAGCGAAGTTGATCAGCCGACTTCAGAGCCTCGTCATAATTTCTCGGTTCTTCAATCTCTGTAAGCATTATTTCAGCTAACCGAGATGGTGGTTTGATTTTACTTCTGTCTCGAAGTTTTCGATATTCTTCTGAAGAATCTTCAACTGAATTATTCGAAGTGTCTTCTTCAATAATTACAGAATTTAGTTTTTCAGTTGCTTTTGCAGACTCTTCAACCTCTTCTACTGCGTCAGTCTTCACGGGAAATAGTACCATTGTTTGGTCAGTTGTCTCAGAAGGAAAAATGACGTCTCTGCTTCTAACAATTTTATTTTCCTCTTTCAACCAAACTCGAAATCCATCAATATTTTCGGAATACCCGACAAATATACCTTTATGACCCGTAGAGTCCCATTTCTTTTCTTTTGGTATGTGCATATAGCATTCGGTTCCAAAGATATGAAAATTCTTCAGATTCACTTTCTTTCCAGTAAATAATTCGTATGGCGTTTTACCTTCAATAGTACTCGATCCTGTTCGATTAAGGATATATACAGTAGTATTTACTGCTTCTGCCCAGAGAACTTTAGATAAATTTTTAGAAACAAGCATTGTCCGAGCAAGTTCAACAACAGTACGGTTGGTTCTTTCTGCACAACCATTCTGTTGTGGCGTGTAAGGATTTACAACAGAAAATATAATACCATTTTCTTTCAGTAGATTCCTAACGCCTCTGTTGTTGAATTCTAAGCCACCATCGCTTTGAAGTATCTTCATGGGACGTCCACATTGTGTTTTCACCATTTTTATTACTTCATTTATTTTCTCCATCGTTTGAGTCTTTTCCTTCAGAAAATAAACTATTCGAAGTCTTGTATAGTCACACGTGAAGCACATGAAGTAGCGTGCTCCACCCAACGAGGTATACTCCATGGGCCCGCATAGGTCAACATGAAAGATCTCACCTGGCTCATTCGCACGTTGTTGCCGTTGTTGGAAACTGTTACGATGCTGTTTCCCCTCAATACACGCTCCACAAAATAAATCATTGTCAATGAAGTCGACATTGTTTTGCTTCAAAATTTGCTTGATATGACGAAAGTTTTGATGTCCCAACTTCTCATGCCAAATTTTAAGAGTATTTTTCGTTGTTACATTGACTTCTTTAATAACCGGTTCGGTGGGCTCTTTAATTGTAATTAACATTTTAAATAATTGTCCAGCTCGATAGCCACGAGCTTTGATTATACCATTTTTCATAAATTCACATCTGTCTTTAAACGAACGAAAATTCATACCTTTGTCAAGAGCAGATGTTACCGAAAATAGGTTTCTTCTAGCTGCTGGCACATAGAGGACGTTCTCAAGTCTGTAAGATATCCATTTGCCGTCAACCAATGCTTCAAACTTGATTGTACCTCTTCCAAGGGCATCCATTGTCGACTTGTCACCGATGAAGATCTTGACAGGTGTCATAAAATTGTCAAACGACGAAAACCATTCACTTCTGTGAGTAATATGATCAGTGGCACCGGAGTCCACAATCCATGCGTCGTTTTCTAGCTGGGCTGACAATACTTCGCACACAAAAGCTTCATCTTCAGTGTTATCTGTCAATTTTGATTTTTGACAGTTGCGCTTGATATGTCCTTTTTCACCGCATTTGTAGCACTTGAAGTTCTTTGTCTTCCCTCCAGAAGATTCAGTGTTCTTAGTTTTCCTCTTCTGTTGGCTATAAGTACTGGTACTACTATGATCAGTCTTGCTGTATCTTTTTTGTTTACCAGCCATCAGCGCTACTGATTCTTCTTCATTAGCCCGTTGTTTACGCCTAGCTTCCTCGGACGTAAGCAATCCAATCAAATTTTGAAATGTCTGATGACTTTCTGGCCTAGCCCACCATGCTTGCCGAAGGCTCTCGTACTCCTCTGGTAACGTATCTAATAGTTTTACAGTTAACGATGAACCATCAGATTTTACGTTAAGCTGCTGCATTCGTAGAATCAAATTTTCAAATTTTGCGATATGTGACACCATAGAATCCCTTGAATTCATTCGGTAATTAAAGAATTCTGCCTGCACAGTATGAGCTGCTTGTTTCGTTTGTTGCTCAAAAATGTCGTGCAATTTTTGCCACATATCCCTCGCAGTTTCGCATGTTACCAATAACGCAATTATATTAGTTTCCAAAGTACGAACAATAATTTGGCTGGCAGCACGGTCTGCTTTATCCCAGGTTTTAAAATCAAGTAGATATTGCGCTTGTTGCGCAGCAGTATTAGGTTTTACCGGTTTTTCTATTTCACCGATGCATACTTCATACGCTCCTTCGCTCCCGCGCAACAAATTACGAATAGAGAATTTCCAAGTGCTCCAATTTTCAGCACCTCGTAAACGTTCGATCCCATGGACTTCCATGCTTACTATCTTCAAGTTTCTTAGGAATATATCTTAGAAACCTACACCTATAATTTAATGTATTTCTAATCCTCTTCCTTGAAGAACAACGGCATTTATTCCAAATACTAACTACGCTCTGCTACCATGTTAATGTGAAGAATAAAGAAGACGTAGACACGTTAATATGCTTTAATTGGAACACAAGAACACAGAAATTATATAAATATATATGACAGATTAAACTCGGACAACTTGATACATCATATATCATAACAAACAATATATTATCAATGGTGACTTAATGAATATAAAGTTTTTACTTTAACATATATATATATATATATATATATATATATATATATATATATATATATATATATCTATATATATATATATATATATATATATATATATATATATATATATATATACCGTGTCTGTCTTAAAGGTGTACATAGGAGATTAACATGGGCATAAAATTCTGCATCTAAATTAAAAAACAGAATTACCTTTACATGCTTTGTAACGACAGAAATTAATTATGAAAATGTCGAAAATTATGTTGAAAATATCGACAGCCATGGAATTGAACTTTTGAAACTTTTATTTGATGCGTTTTTGCTTAAAATAATTAGGCGAGCAGAAAATTGCAAAAAACTGATTTCCCATGTTAATCTCCTATGTACATGGAAAATCAATTTTTTTCAATTTCCTGCTCGCCTAATTATTTTAAGCAAAAACGCGTCAAATAAAAGTTTTAGGGCATAAAATTCTGTATCTAAATCAAAAAACAGAATTACCTTTACATGCTTTGTAACGACAGAAATTAATTATGAAAATGTCGACAGCCATGGAATTGAACAAAAAATAAATAAATGCTTGACGTTTTATCAAATTGTCAGAAACGTTAAATAAGTTAACTTACGTTGTGACAGATAAAACTTCAAGCATTTATTTATTTTTTGTTCAATTCCATGGCTGTCGATATTTTCAACGTAATTTTCGACATTTTCATAATTAATTTCTGTGGTTACAAAATATGTAAAGGTAATTCTGTTTATTGATTTAGATGTAGAATTTTATGCCCTAAAACTTTTATTTGATGCGTTTTTGCTTAAAATAATTAGGCGAGCAGAAAATTGCAAAAAACTGATTTCCCATGTTAATCTCCTATGTACACCTTTAAGATAGACACACGGTATATATATATATATATATATATATATATATATATATATATATATATATATATATATATATATATATGTATATAAATAACTTTCCCTTGTTATGATGCGTTGAGCAGAGGACGTTAGGATAAGAGGTATAAAATTATATATGCTTAGCTAGTAAATCAGTAGTTTTTAAAATACTCTATTGACTGTTCTGTTTCAAATGACTCACTTTGCTTGAAATATACGATGTCATTGCTGATAGCAAAGAATAATCGATGACACTATAGCTATATTGGAGCAATTATTACTATTATATGACATGTCAATAAATATTCCATTATAATTATAACGTTCACTTAAACAAATAAACTTTAATACTATTCATCGTAGTACGAAGTATTTCAATATGTACAATACATAAATCTAAAGTTCTTCATGTGTTCTATTCTATCGTTAAATATTAGAGTAGTTTGTAATTATAATTGCAATATGCGTTAGTGCATTCACAGTCTGTCGTATCCAATTCATAGCATTTGTATCATTCATGTAGTGTAAACATCAATTTACATGTGATCTAGCGGCATCGAAATGTTCGGCCATTACTCCAATGGCTGGCCACATACACCACTAGCCATTGGTTTACCACAAGCCGAATGGCGTATCTGTAAAGTGTTCAACACATTTTCTCGAAATTATTATATTGATAATTTTCACAGATATAATGTACCTACAGCAATACGTTCATGTGCAAGGTTAGGTATTTGATCATTTATAAACAAAGTTTGAAATAAAGTGAAAACCTAACACTACAATATGTTGAAATGTAGCAATATGCTGAAACTATCTCCCTTCGTAGTGTTGAAAACATATAGAAAGAAGTTAAATCGAAAATCTAGATTAACCCATTAGTGCATAGTGTGTGTTTACAACTTTTATTTAAAGTAGTATTTATATTTTTACTAATAGACAAAAATAACATATAAAATCATTAAACGTAACGTAAAATAGTCCTAAACCACGTTCAATTAATAAAGTCAAACGCGGTTACCATGAATAGTAGTTCAACATTTAGTAAATAGATGCACAAATTTAGTAGATTTAGATTTTATTGTGCTATTTTTTGAAGAAAATATGACCGACCAAAATTTGAATTGAAGTACTTCTTTTTGAAAGAACTATCCGCAAAAGAAATTTTCAACGACATGCTTGATACAATAAAGAAACAATGTCTTTCTTACGCCACTATAAAAAACCGAGGTTGCAGAGAATTCATCTAACTTTTTTGATGGAAGAGTAACTATGGATGAAGCGTGCGTAAGCTGACATTTGAAAAGACTAAAATCACATAATATTTGTGTGTTACTATTTGAGCGATGGTCGACTGTAGAATGGATGAGGGGTTCCAAAAGGAAAAAATGATCGCACTAGGAGTCTACTGATGAAATTATTTATTTCATGCCAACGTTTAGACTAAGACATTATTCTTCATCAGGGCACTATAATGAAACAGAAATATATATACATATATATATATATATATATATATATATATATATATATATATATATATATATATATATATATATATATATATAAATGAAGTAAAGAAGGAATAATATAAAGACTGCATATTTGTGGCAACCACACATGAGAAACGATTGTGAAAAAAATTATTACAAAGTTGATCGCATAAGGCTGTAATCATAAATAAATACATGTAAAACAGAATGAACAGTCAATTGTGAAAAAATAAATATGAAGTGGTAAAAAAATGTAGTCAAAGAATATAAAATATTATTTTTACAAAAATAAGACACATGTTACTGCACTGATAACTTTAAGTATGAATGTACAGGGATTAATTAATATCTATCCAATAGGGTCGTCGAACTATAACTAAAATACATGAAAATTGTTTCTAGGAGCCTGGAGAATATGTATCAATTGTTGCATCTGAGTACTATAGTGTGGACGTTAATTTTCCTTTTTTACCTCCCGCTACCCTTGATATAGCAGGTATAGGGATCATGCTAAAAATCACATATCGAGATTTTGATAAATGTCCACGTTTTAAGGCCCTTACAACTCAATTATAAAATTTTCACGATGATGTCTGTGTATATGTGTGTGTATGTATCCTCCACTCTAACTCAAATACTCTCATTCAGAAAACCTTGTATTTCTACCTTATTCTAATATGTAAAGAAGCCATTAGATTTTGGTTTACATCAGATAACCGAAATTGGCACTTTACTTGAAGCTTAAAATAGTTTTTCTTCGAAAAATACCTTCAAATGTTATTTTTTGCAATTTATATTATTATGAAAATTAAAGATTATTAAATTTTCTATAGATTTGCCTTAATACTTCTATAAATTTTATGTCTAAATTTATAAAATAATATATAATTTATATCTCGGAGCCTATGCTTCAAACAAAAATCCTGGATTACATAGTTTATATCTCAAATATATGTATCTGTTGGATAACTGGCACTGTCAAAATACTAATCATTTCAAATTAATAATGGTAACATTTTAAAAAGAAAATAGTAAATTGAGAAATAGTTATATGGAAAAGAACTAAATATAGTTTCCAACATAAGTAAAAATATGTAAGTACCTATGTAGTTAAATTAATAAAAAATAAATGGCGTGAGTTATTATGTTGGCTACATCAGATTTTTTATTTTTGTGTTGTATTAAATTGTGATATATTATGCTTTAGTTTTCTATGTCCGTTTGATAGTTTATATCTTTATTACCTAATTTTCTGTGTTACATTTCTAAAGTGTGTGTTTTGTGAAGATTACGTTCAGTAAGTAAGACCTTTGCCTTATCAAAATCAAAATCATGGTTCATATTGTTGCATATATGATCCACAGGCACATTTTGCATTGTTGTTTGGGTTGTCTTTTGTTTTTCTAAATTTCTCTTGTGTTCATCTAACCTTATTTTTAGGTAGCGTTTTGTTTGCCCTGTGTACGTGTTATCACAATTCTTACATGGAATTTTATATATTAAATTTGATTGCATACATCCATTGCTTTTGTCTTTTATTTGGCGGCAAAGGTTTCTTATGGATTTTGTTGTTTCAATGCTACATTCTTGTCTAATTTATCTTTTATAAGTTTATTGAATTTTGGCGACAAGTCTTCTACATAGGGAGTAATATGTATCTAGCTTCATTATTATTTGTATGTGAATGTGTGACAGACGGCGAATTCATTATTTTATTAGTTTTTTGGATAGTTTTTTTTTGTTACAATTGTTCCTGGTGGGTGGTTGCCACAAACCTGTAATCATTAGACAGTTTCAGTAAGTATTTGTACATTATTTGTATTCTAAATTTTAAATTTTATATTTTTGCTTCTTTACCTCATTTGTATATATTATTTTTCCATTTGTGTGTTTTGAAAACTAACAAATACATACTGGCCAGGATGTGAGTTTTGGGCGTCAGATAAGGTTAATATGTTACAGTTTCTTTAAAATAATTTGAAATAAATATTCTTAAAAATTGTATATTCCTAAGTAAATTTGATTACTTATCAAACAAAGCAAGAAACCTGGTTTTAAAAAATGTTTTGCACTCAAATGAATGAAAAAAATTAACGATCATACATAAAATTATTTTTTAAATAAGAGATGTTCTTGTCTGAATGATGACCGGATTGTATGAACAAAAAATGTTAAAAATATGTTCTTTAATTCGGTTAGATATTAACCGTTATTGTTTTCTGGCTTCTTTTCCTGCTGTCAACTGAATTTTTTCACGCACATATATTTAATGTTTTCTTTAAAAAAAAACATTTCCCTGTACTTCAATATGTTAAATATAAATAGTGACTAGCCATCCAAAAACATGAAAATTTTATTTTAGAAATATTCAATGTACTACCAAATATTTTCAGAATTTTCCTTCTTTGCCGGTCTCCAAAAATAAAGTATTCCATTTTCACAAAACAACACGTCTAATAAAATTAAGTATTACTCGTAATTACCACAATCTTCTTAATTACTTGCAATTATTCAGTGTTTTTACCACGAACACCGCTTTATAATAAAGTGCCCTTGATCACCGCTAGAAGACAATAGCTTGTTCCTGATCCCGCTGCTGAAAAATTAATAAAGGCGGGCAGGATGAAAGCTTCTCCTGCATTAGTTGGAGCGATCGCTAGGTGATGCGAGTGGTTTCAGTAAATAGGATTTTAGGATTAACGCATGAAATTTTTACACGTATTTATGAGTACTTTTCTGTATAATTGGAATTGTTTAAAGTTTCATGACATTTTTTACTTACCTTCCACCTGAAAGAGGATTATGTGTACAAAATAATTACGACGTGGTTGCAAAAAGAATTTAAAATTCTAAAGCTGGAATGATATTATGAAAACAATGGTAAAAAAATTAAGTCCATTTAATTTTACAGGTAGCAACCATATTCTCGTATTGTCGATTTGTGTCAAAATTCGGCTGCAGATGAAACTAATGTCCTTATGAACTACTACAAAAAGGTCTAAAGGTCTAAAAGTATCCCTTATGGAAAATACACCAAAATTTGTGAAATCTTTAAAAATATCGGAGAAAAAATAATTAAACTTTTGCAAGATTTTCTTCCCGTCATTACGGCGTACATAACATCAACTATGTGCGAATTAGGTCTCGTCACATATTCCCAAAACGTGCTTTATGGAAGGAGACAGAAGCAAAATACGGCCACCTGTTTATGTTTACATTTAATACTTGACAATTTAATATCTGTGTTTGTCGTATTTTCTAGGTTTTACATATACATATTTAAAATAAAATAATTTGCTTTTTGCGATATGGTATTGAATTTGACGTTTCTATATCAAATAAAGAAGACATACGTTCATGTTTTCATTCTAAACAAGCGTTCGTAACGGAAAATTACGGCGAACCAAAGAGGTCCTAACAACTCAGTTGTTAGGACCTTTGGCATGGTTGACATGTTAAGTAATCTTGACTACTCTGTTTAACTTTCCTTTGTTATACTACTGATGATGAGAACTTAGTTCTCGAATTACGTATTTAGTTTTTATTAAATTTAATTTTAAGGTTAAGGGGTAATTATATTTAACTTCAGATTCCATCTATTATTAATTGATAAATTTAATATCGTTTTTACAAATAAATACGCTATATTTTATTGCTTTTGTTGCATTTATAATAATAATGCATGGATAGTATTACAGTAATGTAAAAAAATCATGTATTTTCTCTATTGCGGATGATGTAAATGTGTCAAGGCTGCAGATAATCTAGTGAATATAATTATATTCCTATATATCCTTTATCGTAGTTTCTTCTGAAATTTTTTATTATAACAAAGAAATGTATCATTACAATAAAGAAAATTTGTCAACTCTAATAATAGTTAATGCATGTTTTAGTCCATTCCGGGATCCGGGAATGAGTACATATTAAATAAATTTAAAAATCGTCAACGTGTACCAAAAAAAAATGTCTGAATTAAATCTGTAAGAATAAGCTGGTTTCACATTTTTTAAAAAGTATTTTGAATGAAGGTTTATACAATATTTTTCATTATAATATAGAAAATAATAATTTATTGTTATTATCGTAAATAATTAAATAAAAAGTTTGGCGCCAAAAATAGTAAGTGATAATAAGTAACCTCCCACTCCCGTGATTTGGAATTACATACAGTTCGTCACTAATAGCCAATTGAAAATCACGAAATCAGTTTGTTTATCTACTACGTTATTTACTTAAATAAAAGTATGCGATAGTTTGCAACATGTTAAATTGTGTGTACTCTGACGTCACATTCTGTTTCAGATCACGTGACTTTTTGAAAATAATACACAAATTTTAATAATTAATTGTAGAATATCTAATGGATATTTCATGATATTTTCAAATTTGACGCTCATTAAAGAATAATATCTTCTGAAATTTAATGACAAATTTAATTTTAAGCAACAAATATGCCACCAATTGTTGTAATCTTAAGCGTGCATTACATGATGAATATTTTGTTTTCAAATGACTTGAAAAGTTTTCTCTCTCGCACAATCATATGAATGCAAGTGAGACAGATGGATAGACTTTTAAAGAAAAACTTTTCAGGAACAACTGGAACATGCGCTACTTCTTCTTAAAAGTCCCTATTGGCAACTAACTTTAAGCTTGCAGCGGCAAATCGAAATTTATTTGAACTCACGGAGTTGAGATAAATTGACATTAAATAATTTCTTTTATACTTAAATGTGTATTATTAACAAGTACTCTATTTCTAAGGGCCGGTATTTCCATCTTCGGATAAAGTGCTGTATAACTTATCTGTCGGATAAGTGGAAAACATCGCATCGAAAAATGACATTCAATATAATTTACATCATTTATGCTTTTATTTCGATGTGATATTTTATCATTTATCTGACGGATAGTTACTCTGAACTTTATCCGGAGGTGGAAATACCGGCCCTAAAAGTAAGTAATATAAATATTATGGATAAAATTGATGTTTATACAACCAAACTAATGATATATAGCATTAACGAACAGATTCAACGATAGTTCCGAAAATGGCACCTGATGTCATATTGCTTAAAGTCAGTTGCCAATAAGTTTTGACTGTCGAGTAACTGTCAAATGTTATTTGTTTTTTTTATTTTTGATGTGTACGAGTATGGTGTTAACAGTGATTGATATTAAATTGAAAAATGGCAAAATGGAGTAGAGATGAAATAGAAATCTTAATGGATATATACAAAAATTCAAGTGATGTAAATTAATTGACAATTTATGAAGGTATAACATGACTTTTGATACTTGGATATTTTAATTCACTTAAAACTTGATCGTGTAAATATACTTGTAATGACACATTCAAGGACAGTTTTCAAGGCACTTGAAAAGAAAAACTATCGTATAATGTACGCTTTAGATATACCCAATATATATCTATCTATCTTTGGTTTTCACTTTTCACGGCATACTTTGATGAAACAAATTAATTTTGTTTGATGCTGAATTTCTTATATTGGGCAAATTCTATAAAACTGATCCTGTACAGTAAGTGAAAATTGACAATTGATATGAGGATTTTCAAACTACGATTATATACAACCACACCGAAAACTAATTTCTTTATTTTCAAATGAGTCACATTATCACATGAAAACAATTGCCTAAAATGTAAGAAGTTATTTCATAACAACAAGTTGTCGATGTCGATATGATATATGATAAGATCTTTAGAATTTCAGCGAGTGAAATTTACTACATAAAGTGAAGATATCCATAGCGGGTTTCAAGAAAAGTTATTCTTTGCAGGGACTGGCAGGATAGCATGAGCCACTAGCGGAATTTTAGAGAACTAAATAAATGGCGACTAGTAGGACCTATCAACTTAAACACTGCAAACCATCATTTCGTTTAACAGAAAAAGAGGTTCTTATGCTTTAATTTTATAATTTTATTTAAAAATATATGAAAAATAAGCAAATTAAAAAATGTACATCAAAAATTCGAGATATATCATTCCATAATAATTTTTGGAAATGAAGAAAAAGTACTTTTAATGAAATTATTGACTGTATTGATGAAAGAAATTTATAGTCTCATAAATTATATTGTTATTAGACCCTTTTAATATTGTGTAAAACGTACATGTGTGAAACAGTTATTAAAACAGACTGCAGTTCCAAATAATAATAGTCGTAAATCTAGTTACGCCATAAATAGTAATTATTTAATCCCGAATTTATGACTTGTTGCCATTCGACCATGCATCTTGACGGATTTGACTAAACATCGTGTTGAGTAGACAATTTTGTCCATCGGAAACCCCTCAGTGAAATATAAACAAGTATGACTAGGCTCTATGACAGGTGTACTCATAACGGCGCCAATGGGGTCTGCGGGTCCCAATTACTCAGCATTGAACAAATTTATAATGGCAGACCGTTATTTTTACAAAAACATGGAAACATTTAAATATTAATTATTCAGTAACTTTGGTTACGTATAAACCTACTTACAATATAAATCATATTTATTTTTACTGCATTTCGGCCTTCCTGCCCTTAGTATCGTCCTCGATACCATCTTTGTCTTCTTCATCTGGATCTGCGTCGACTCTCTTTCTCATGCATCCCTGCTCCTCGTATTGCAAGAGTAGTCTCTCTCTCTCTTCGTTTAGGAGGTCTAAACTTTGGATTTCCGCGGTCTCGTTTTTCTTCGCTGTACTTCTGGTTAGGTGAACGACGTTTTTCGTAATGCATCTTGTCAACACTTCTACTGCTGCATCCACTGTGATTGCGACTTCTATTTCGAACGAATCTTTCCCTAGATAGTTCCCTTTCTGAGAAGCTTCGTGATTCGTTGCGTTGTGTACACATATTGCCCTCTCGTTCTAAGTCACTTTGCATTTAATGGGTTTTGCTTTCTTTTCGTTAAACTTCATTTGCTGTTCTTCAACCGTCGCAAAACGTTCTTTTGGCAGTTTTTTGTGAAGTTCCTCGATCTTTCGATTTTTCTCTTTAATGATTGTTCCATCGTTCCTCTTTCTTTCTCTTTTTCCCTTCTTCTAGTTGTCGTTCGTGTCTACTTTCCATTTCCACCCTCATTTGTTTCTCTATCATCATCTTCGCCTCTTCCACGCGTCGTGCTACCTCTTTCTCTCCTCTTATTTGCTTTTCAAGCTCCTCCTCTACTATTATCTTCACTAAACCTTTTATTCGCCTTTCTGTTCTTGGCGTATTTTCTTTTCTAATTCTCTCATTTTATTTACTGTATCTTTTCTTAAAGTAACACAGCTGCTACCTAATTTTATAGGTTTGTCGTTTAGCAATGCATCTTTATAATATTTTATATGTGTATAATCTTCAGTTTGCATAAAATTAATTGACTTAATCGTATTCGAAACTTTAGGGATGTTCTGTCTATCTATGACACTACAGTTTCGAGATAGATTGCCAGCAGTGCCACATTTGAAACAAGTCACTCGTCTTGGTTTTAATTTGAAGCAATCTTTAGCTACATGACCACTACCTTTGTAATTAAAGCATTTTATTACAGAAGAAATCGCCTTCCCTTCTTTTGACGGGTTGCCGTATCTTACTAAATTATTATTAATTAAATTAGCACCTCGCAAGTCTGCAAGAAGTTCACTGGGTATCGAATATCTGCTCAGTGGTCCTAAATAGTCTCGAATTCGGATGTTGTTCAAACCCTGCACTATCCTTTCGTTAGTTTCTGCCTCACTCATTTCCGCTCGGTTGTATCGTGATAATTTTTCATAAAAATATTCTGTTATATTGTGGCCAACTGCTCTGGTTTAATTTTGAGCTTTTAGATGAATACTAATAGCAGATCTTTCGCTAGGGAAACTTTCAATTCCAATCTTTCCATTTTCTATGCATACATTTCAAATTATCACGCCAAGATTTAGCAACACCCATTAGTTTTGATAATCCAAAACACCTAATTGCTACAACATCCCAATTATATATTTCCGCAAATTCTTCAATCTTTTCAACTCATTGTTTTATGGTAATAGTACTTTTAACTGGATCACACTCAGGTAAAACATTTCCAACATTATGATAGTATCTTGGCTCACAACTACCACCTGACACATCTCCAGGCTCACCTAAGTCATCTGCTACTTCCCCTGTTCCACTTTTTAACATTTTGCTGGTAACAGCTCCCTTTAGCCCTAACAAACTCAAAACACAAATATAATATGAGTCACCAACAATTTCTGACAAACTTGAACCTAAACCTTGGGTAACTCGTATTTTATTGAAAAGTTTTGGCGATTTCACATCTGAAGTACTTCTACCAAATAGACCATTAATAAATCATAGACTCAGCATTGAACAAATTTATTATAACAGACCGTTATTTTTACAAAAACATTGGAACATTCCATTATTAATTATTTATTAACTATGGTTGCGTACAACCTACTTCGCTCTTACTTTTACAACGTAAAACATATTTATTTACTTCACTATTATTGGGCAATATTGTGATATTTAAGTTTTGACGTTGAAAAAATATGAATGCCACAAAATGTGTTTCCTCAATACGCGAATTAAAAAGATTGAAACCTTTTTGAAGTGAGAGACCCAGTGTACCCAATCTTAGTTCAAAACTCAGATTGGTCATTTCTTTACATTATTATACCCACGGATGTGTCGAGTTTCTACTTATGTGGGACCTAACTCCAAACAATTAAGCAAAAATGCTTGATCCATCATTCTTTTTAGCTCATATTCTAATTTCTAGGGCCTGTATCTTAGGACTGTTACCGTTTTTTCCTTCTTTAAATATACCATTTGAAAGCCCCAACTTCAATCTATTACTAGAACCAAGTATATTATTTTGCTAGAAAATGGACATTGTTTCTTTACCCTCTTGGCTCTTTATTTGGATGCCAAGTGGCACGCTAAGGTACCGTAGTGGGAGTAGTTAAGTTAAAAGCACATTTCTGTTGCCTGTCGACTAGCTAGACCAGACAGCGTTGTACAGACTAAGTAGCAAATTATGTAGTTTAAAAGAAAAATGCACAGTGTTTGTTTTCCTCCAAACTTGTACTACCCTCTCTTTCTGGCCGAATGCTGTATCTTTATGCGCAGCGGAAGTCCCATCCACCGTTAAAAATTGGGTAAACTGTAACTGAAGAGTACAGGAATATCAAAGAAGGTATGTCACTTTCTTTCCGATACGATAAATACTTATTTTTAATTTTAGAACCCAATTGCAAGGTTTTTTTTTATTTTTCACATAAACTCAGTACTTTAGTAGGTACAAAGAGTGTCAAAAAGTATTTAGGTCATGTAGTCTAAATCTTTGATGAAAGATTACACAAAACTAAGCTTTTTTCCCAATTTTAATGTTGCCAGGTGTAGAATAAAATGATAAAATTATTGTTTTTTAATAAAGAAATCTGGGTTTTCTCTGTACTTTTACATATCTATAGATTCGAAAACAATATACATACTCTTTTTCTCCATTGATTTACTTTTTTACAGTGAACACAAAATGACTGACAAATATATAACTGACCGCTTTATTATGTACGTTTTATGCTATAAATTAATTTTAATACATATCAGCGTGAGTGAAATAAACTCATATAATCTTGTATGATATTACTAAAACGCAATTATTACTGAAGTCTGTTAATGAAATAGGCGCCATATGGAAATTATTTAATGCTCATGTAAATTTTCCGAATTAAATGACAAACTATGCAGATAATCAATATAGTGCACCCGTCACATATCGTTAAATGATATGGGTCATGGGCAATTGTTTTAAGCACTGTAAGATTTAATTTAATTATCTACAATTATACCAATTAAAATGTAAAAGATATCGCCTGTACAGTTTTAGCGTGTTTTATGTTATATCTCTATCTCGCGGATGGAGATGGAAATATAGACAGACAGGGAGGTAATATTGATTGCATAAGAGTTTGATGAAAACGCTAGTGAATGAAAGAAAGCCTTTTACAATCCCACTTAACTCAACGAAACGAAACTTGGCATAAGCATTCAATTTTCACGTGTATAGAATTGCAGAAACATCGTTTTATTTCGATATAAATAATATACCAATATTTCAAGACATTTTACAACAGCAAATCCTTTTCATGCTAGGTACATTTGTAACTTCTATATTATATGTACCTATAATGGATTAGAAACTTGTATTGTTTTTGGTACATTAAATAGGTACCGGTAAAACCCGCAAGCTGAGTGGATTTTCTAGTAACTCTCAAATTGTTCTTATTTTTATTCACAATGGGTTAGTAATATGTGCGTTTCTAATCTTCAATCAGTTGGAAAGTGATTTCATTTTTCAACTGCGGAATTTTTGTTTTATAATCTATGGTAGGTACATAAGCATTCTGAAATTTAAAATGTATGCGGGAAACATTGAATTCCCACACTAGTGCAAGACATAACGAATATATCCTCTTATGTTAATTTTTAATAAATCATTAGATGCAGTTTATTTTCCCAATGTGTGGAAGAAAGCTTACGTTGTCCCAGTCTTTAAAGATGTTATTAAAAATCAAATAAATTATAGAGCGATTTCAAAATTAAAAAGTATTTGAAAACCTTATATATAAATTTTTTTTAGTAACATGGTTTTATCTAGGTAGATCCATGGAAACGAATCTTCTTATCTACAGCGAAAATATACTGAAGTCTATGGATAAACGTAGTCAGGTTAATTCCATTTGCCATATACACCGATTTCAGTAAAGCATTAGATAAAATTACTCGTACTTTGCTTTTATAAAAAAACTCTGATTTCGGATTTTGCGGAAGTCTCCTCGACTGGTTTAGGTCCTACTTAACAGGAAGAAGTCAACGGGTTACAATAAATGGTTTTTTGTCAAATGAAATTATCGTTCCATTAGGAGTCCCCCAGGGCTCTCATATGGGACCACTTTTGTTTATATTTCCCGATCTCTCAAATTTTGCAAGTTCTTATTATATGCTAATGATCTAAAAATATTTCAGTCTATTAACAATACCATGGATTGCATAGAAATACAAGAAAATCTTAATCGTTTTTAGCAATATACTAAAGACAAAAAACTATCCTTAAAAATAAAAAAGTCAAATTACTCTTTCAAGAAATAGAGATAATGTAAGCTTCATTTACACTTTCTCTAATGATACAATTACACCTGTGTCAGAAGTTAAAGTTTTGCGACTAATCATGGCTTTCATGTCGACTCTATAACGAAAACTCTTACAGAATGTAAAATTTAGGTAGATAATTACCCTTTTATGGGCCTCTCAAAAACGGTGCATTTCCAAATATGAGTTTATTAATAAAAGCCAATTTTGTATCTCCTATAAATTTGTATCACGTATTCATTAATACCCTGTGTAGTAACTTCATAAATATTATGAATATTATTATTTATTGGTTATTTTAAAAGAGTGTGATGTGTACATGTGCTCCTAAATAATTTAAATTTTTGCAATAGTATTCTGTGCTCGGCTATCTAATTTGTGTATCTGCAGCTAGTGGACTTCATTGTGCATCGAATAAATATTGTGGTTCGTGTTTTTCAATATATTTGGACTGATATCCAGCAGAATAGAAGTGTTTGTGAATTATAACCTATACTTGTTTGTTTATAATAATAATTAATCAGTAGTGAACAACTTTCGACATCTATTTGTGAAAGAAGTATTTGCTTTTTTTATTTTTTCATTCTGCAACCAACGCTTCACTACCACAATAAAAATTGCGAACATTTGGCATAGTTAACATCATTATGAAACCCTGCTTGAACTGCTCCAATTTAATAGATTCAGGTGCCTCTATCCCATGTGATTGTTGCCAAGGACCTCTTCATCTTACCTGTGTTGGAGTGTCAGAAAATGATATCAAATTAACTAGAGCGAAATCTCGCTCTATAAAAGTTGTTTGCAATTCATGTGACGACAATATTTCACAGTTCAAAAATTTTAAAACTCTTTTGCAATCAATGCAAGCGGAATATACAGCATCCTTGTTTAAACTTAAGGAAGACTTTCAAAATGAATTAAAAACACTAAAAGATACCATTGCAACCCATAACGAATCTCCATCTAATTCACAATTATTTGAAGAAATAGTCCAAGAAGTATCTGAGAGAGCCAAACGCAAACGTAATATAATTATTTACAATTTGCCTGAAATATCTGGCGCGTTGAAGAATGAAGAGCGCAAGGATAATGAAAAATCTAAATGTACAGCTCTACTTAATCAAATTCAACAAAATTTTAATCCGCCAATTGAACATCTGCATCGTTTGGGTCGATTTAATGCCGCAAATACGGGTCCTCGCCCATTGAAAGTTATACTTGGTAATGAGTCTGTTGTGAATAGCATTGTGAAGAATGCAATAAAACTAAAAGATAACACCATGTATTCTAATGTTGTTATTTCTTATGACAAAACACCAAAGCAACAGACTGCTTATAAGGAATTAAAATTAGTACTTAATAAAAGACTATCTAGTGGTGAAAAAAATCTGAAAATTCGATACTTTAATGGTGTTCCTAAAATCATTTCTTTAAACTGACTCCGACATCCAATTACAAATCCTCAATTAACTGTGTCTATCAGAACGTCAGAGGTATGCGGACCAAAACTGCGGACTTCTGTGATATGAGTGCAAGTGACTATGACATAATTGGATTAAGTGAAACGTGGTTAACGAAAGACATTTCTAGTGCCGAATATTTCATGGACTGTTTCACAGTGTATAGAAAAGACAGAAATATTGATGTTCTTGGTGTCTCAAGAGGTGGTGGTGTCCTTCTAGCAACAGGAAATCAACTTCACTCATCACAAATAGATCTTAGTATGTTACATAATGAAATTCCGCACATTGATATCGTTGGTGCTAAAATAACTAATATTAAATCTGCCCAAATCCAAGTATTTGTAGTATATATTCCCCCCTCAGTATCTTATTCAGATCTAGAATTTTTTCTAGACTTATTTAGCACAGTAGTTACTTTACCAGATGCTAAAATACTGATCATGGGCGATTTCAACATTCCTGAATATAATACTTTAAATCTTAGTAAACCTGAATTTTTAGTAAATAATTTTAGGGAATTTCACAATTTATATCAGATGAACAATATATTAAATAATCATGGTCATTTACTTGATTTAATTTTTACAAATTTCCCATGTAAATTAATTAGAGATAGCTGCCCTTTAGTAAAGGAGGACTTACATCATCCTACATTAAATTTAAATTTCGATATAGTATTTGATAACAATCCATTTGACATTAATAATCATACTAAACGCTATAACTTTAAACAAGCGAATTTTCCTTTACTATATAGCAAACTTCTTGACACTGACTGGTCTGTTTTAGAAAATTATAGTGATATTAACGTTGCTTGTGATGAATTTTATGTGATTTTGAGAAATATATTCGACGCTACTGTTCCTTTAATGACATTTAAAAATAATACTCGGAAATGTCAAAAATATCCACAATGGTACAACAATGAAATAATTAACACTATACGTATTAAATCGCAATATCATGTAAAGTATAAAAAATATAAAATTCCTTACTACCAAGATAAATTTATTTACTATAGAAGATTATGTAAATCACTAATTAAGAATGCTTATAAAAAATATCTGATTGAGACAGAAAATTGTTTATCAGAAGATCCAAAAAAATTATGGTCATTTATTAATACTAAGAAAGGAAAAACTCGCATACCAGGAGTATTTAATTTCAAAACGAGGAGCTCTCTTCCTCTGATGCAATTGTTAATGCGTTCGCACAATATTTTAATAGCGTTTATGCAACATCTATTTTTGATAATGATCCATAGATCACTGACTCTACCCCCCTTACCTCATGTATAAATATAGCTCAAATTAATGAAAACGATATTTTTCATGCTTTAAGAAAATCGAAAAATTCTTGGACATCAGGTTTAGATGGGATTCCTAGTTTTCTAGTAAGGGACTGTGCTTCTGCTTTCTCAGCACCGTTACACTACTTATTTAACTTATGTATATCTTCATCTACTTTTCCCAACATTTGGAAACAAGCTGCTGTCTGCCCTGTCTTAAAGAAAGGTGATTCTACTTCAATTCAAAATTATCGACCTATTTCTGTCCTTTGTAATTTTGTAAAAATTTTCGAATCCATTATATACAGAGAAATTTATAAAGATGTCAAAAATGCCATTTCGCCATTACAACATGGATTTATGGAAAAAAGGTCTACTGTAACTAACCTGGCTACCTTTTGTCAGTTTACCACTGAGATTTTAGATAATCGTGGTCAAGTGGATGTAGTATACTTAGATTTTCAGAAAGCGTTTGACCAAATTGATCATAATATACTTCTAAACAGACTAAAGTCCTTTGGTTTTTCTGATTCCCTCTTACTATTAATGAAATCTTTTTTGTGCAATAGAAAACATTTTGTTATATATCGCAGTTTTCTGTCTCAGTCTTTCACTCCTACATCAGGTGTACCACAAGGGTCTAACCTGGGACCTCTATTATTTTTACTATTCATTAATAATATTACAGAATGTATATTATGTAATTGTCTGCTCTTTGCTGACGATTTAAAACTATATTATGAAATTAATTCTGAAGATGATAGTAATATCATACAAAGTAGTCTCGATGCTATCAGAACATGGTGTGAGTCAAATGCTTTATATTTAAACATATCCAAATGCAAAGCTGTAACCTACTGTAGAGGGCAAAATAACGTAACATCCAGATATAACATTAATGCTGTTCCTTTAGATACTCTTGATGTTCATAAAGATCTTGGAGTACTTTTTGACAAAAAATTTACCTTTGAACCTCATATTAAAGATATAACTACCCAGGCTTTCAGAACCTATGGTTTTATTTATAGAAATTGCCGAGAATTCTCAAATAATACTTTATACATTTTATTTTTTACACTTGTTCGTTCAAGATTAGAATATGCTAGTATCATATGGTATCCAATTTATAAAAATCAAATAGATATTATTGAATCCGTGCAGCGTAAGTTTCTCAAATTCATTTATTATTTGTCAGAAGGACATTACCCATGCAGAGGTTTTGAACATGATCGTTTATTACTGCAATTTAATTTTACATCTCTGCAAAAAAGACGCTTCATAGCCTCCGTAAAATTTTTATATAACTTAATTCAAAATAACATTGATTGTCCCTGGCTACTCAATAAAATTAATATTTATATACCACGCTTACACTCACGTATAAATAATACTTTTTATTGCACAAGACCACATACTAATTTGCTAAAAAAATCTCCAATTAATATTATGTGCAATAATTTCAATGAAATTTGCTCTAAATGCGACATTTTTGAAGATAGCTTATCATTTATCACATCTATTATGAATGAAACTTTTGAATGAAAATTTGTTTTGTTAAACCTTCAATATTTATAAATTTGTAAATGTTTGTTATTTGAATAACTATGCACTATTTTTGTGTACACTATCATATTCTCTATTTGTTTTGTATTTTCCTTGTAATTGGGTGTTAAACCTGTTTGGAAATAAATGCATTATTATTATTATTATTATTATTATTATTATTATTATTATTATTATTATTATTATTATTATTATTATTATTATTAATGTTAGGTTTTCTAATTAGAACACCTGAAAATTTAAAAAATCCAAACACTTTAAAAATAATATTTTTCAGCTTAGTACGAACTCAGAATTAGCAACAATTTGTTGGTCTCCCCAGTATGCAATCTATATCAAACGAATTGAACGTATTCATGAAAAATTTATTAAATATATGTTTCCCAATTATGAATGTAAATTATTATCTCTGGAAAGGCGGCACATTTCAATTAATTTAATATTTTTGTACAAGCTAATTAATAATAAAATAGATTATGCTGAGTTGAAAAGTTGTTTTGGTCTCCGTGTACTAGTGTATACTACACGAGAATGTGAACTTTTTTATATTGGTTTTAATAGGAGTAACGCTGCTTTAATGCTGTCATGAATCGACTCCCATTTTTGTTTCATAACTATAATGTTAATAACTCAATTGATATCTTGAGTCTTAATGTCAACATTTAGATTTAAAATTGCCAATACCATGACTTCCATCACTTCTATTAATTGAATTTATTTTTATACTTGTTTACAATATAGGTGTGTAAATAATTGCATTAAAAATGTGTAAATTTCACGTGTACTCAATTGTTTAATACTTTTGTTTTGTTTTGTAAGTACCTTAGTGCCATTCTGTTATTAGGTGCCTCCTGTTGAATGGATGAAATAAAATAAATAAGATTGTTGTATGTATGAAAGCAATTGTTGTGATCATTTATAAACAGTACTAGATGGTAATGTCAAAAATTTAGAATACATCTCATAATTCTTCTTATTTTATGAACAACTGTAGAGAAAATATTGTTTTAATTGTGATTCTGAAACACCATGCATGAAAATTCCAAAATTTATTGTGCTCGTTTCGTAAAATTTGCATTCGTTCCAGAATCTGTAATTTCCTATCCTTACTACAAAAGTAACTATTCTATATTTCGGAATAAGAATGACAGTATAGCACGCTTACTGATAGTGTAGTGGCGATAGTTGGCTGAAAAATAAATTATTTGGCGATAGTCGGGCGAAAGATAAAAATTATAATTAATATTATGTTTATATTGTTATGTACTTTTTTTAAGTTTCTTGTCAATTTGTGGTTTATAAAAAAGTAATTTGTCATATTTTATATTTTCTTTATTTGGGTTTTATATATTCCCGCAAATTTGGTGACCCCGATGTAGGTACGAACCGACATGCAAATTGTTATAATTCATATACAGTTGCTAACATAATAAATAGCTTGTGGATTACGAGTAATTGTGTTTAAATCTCATATAAAAATAGATGCTAATTTTATTTATGTACGAACTGTAGTAAACTTTGAGGTAGGACTACTGTTTTAGTGTTGGAGTGTGTGAAATCTGTAACATACGGAAACTAGAAAGTCGGTAATGTTCCCTATAGATAAGATTAAGTAAAGTAGAACAGTTACACAGAAACTGGGTTATAGGTGTAGAGCTAGATTTATGATACCAAAAGCAAGTAAAGATTAGAACGTTTTACGATATATCAAACCTCATATACTCGTAGTTTAAAGTAAACCCATATTATCATCAAACGGAATCTACCCAAGTCAACAAAATAAAACCATTTTTATTTAGATGGATTGTTCAAGTATTACACTCTTCTCTTCATGGTTCCATGTTCGTATCTTGTGTTCCGCAGTGTCTCATAAAAATATTATGATGCATACAGCGGCAATTTTACGCCCCTTGCGCACTTCATCATCATATAGGAAATATCCCGTTTTATCTCCTTTATTCCTTCCAAAATATACTCACTCAAGGGATGACGTTACATAAAGACGGAATTTCATGCACATAGCTGGAGACAAAGGAAGGATGATGTCTTTTGCTACACAATTTGAACATTAATCGACGTGGTTACAATGTAATATAATTAATAATTTGTAAACATGAAATAAATATTTTGAACAAAAGCTTCCTGGCAGATAATTAGTGGATAAATTTCATCATCTGACGAATGTTGAAAAACGCAGTATCGGTGCTGCGAGTTATAAACTTTTCTGCTAAAATGGACCCACCTACATCGATATTCTCGATGATGAGATCACGAAACGATGAAAGATCGATACTGCCATGTGCAAAGATGAGTGAAAATTGCGTTTGTGTACACTGTGTGCAGAGTGTATATTTATTTTTGTGTTCAATTAGCCAATTATCATTTCTAATCTCACTAAAAATGTATTCAAAATGAGCTTCGTAACCGTAGATAAAGTAAGTCTTTATAATAAGGATATCCGAGGCAACATCAATTATAAATTATTAGATATAATAATAATAATAATAATAATAATAATAATATATGTTTATTAGCTTAGCTAGCTATATGATACAATCCACATGAAAAATATACATTCATTCAGGTACAAAAAATATATAAAGGCACAATCAAGAAAAGAGTATAGGTACATTTTCTATTTAATAAGTCTATTTTTAACTTCTCGTTTAAAGCTTACCATATTTAAATTCTTTATTTTATTTGGTAGTTCATTATATTGTATAAGTCCACTAAAAAATATTGACTTGTGTGTACTCACTTTATTAATCTTTTTTTTTATAAAAGTTGTTTTTATGTCTAGTATCACGATTATGAACCTCATTTATAATAGTAACAGAATTTTGCAAATACAGTGGAGCATTACCAATTCTAATTTTATGTATAAAAACTAAACAATTCAATTCAATGAATGCTTCAATATTAAGCCAGTTTAATTTAGTTAACATTTGATTAATGCTACTATATCTATTGCCGTTCAAGATAATCCGCATTGCTCTGTTTTGTGACATTTGTAGTCTATGTATATTACTTTTACTACATAAACAAAGTAAAGTACATGCATAAGTAAAATGCGGCAAGATAATGCAATTGTAAACTAATTTTTTTGTTTCAATACTTAAAACATTTCTAAGTCTACACAGCACACCTATTTTTTTTGCAATTTTTTTACATATATAGTCAATGTGCGCATCAAACTTCAAACCATTATCGATAAGAACGCCAAAATATTTAAAAGTGGTAACAATTTCAATTATTTCTTGATTCATCACTATGTTATATTGTTTATCAACAAATAATTGTCTGCAGGTTACTGATCCTAATACCATTATTTTACTTTTATTAGCATTTAACTTCAGTTTATTATTGTTTAACCAACTATATAGTTTTTCTAACTCATTGTTCATATTAACAACCATATTCTCTAAATTATTACCCTTTATATACACTATTGTGTCATCTGCAAAGAGATGGTAATCACAAATATTAAAGTTTACGTATATGTCATTTATATATATGAGAAAAAGTAGAGGACCAAGAACACGACCTTGTGGTACTCCATACTCATTAGAGAGCATATCAGAATTATAATCTTCCCATAATACTTTTTGACTTCTGTTGCTAAGATATGACTGGATCCACGCAAGGCAGGTTCCTTGTACTCCATAATGATTTAATTTAAAGAGTAATCGATCCCTGTCAGTGGTCTCGAACGCCCTTTTTAAATCCAAGAATATAATAATAACAGATTTATTATCATCTATAGCCTTTTGCCAATCACTGATAACATACTGGAGAGCTGTTTCACAACTGCAATTTGCTCGAAAACCAGATTGTTTGTCGATAATTAAATTATTATCATTAAAGTAAGAAAGTAACTGTTTATAAACTACTCTCTCCAATATTTTATCAATGACCGGCAACATATTAATTGGCCTAAAATCCTCACCATTACAACTATTATTCATTTTTGGTACTGGTTTTATAGTTGCTAACTTCAACTTATCAGGAACAATACCTGTTTCAAGAGAACTATTTACAATATTAATTAATTTATCACAGATACATTCATAAAATTCTTTAATTAAGTACGTGTGAATCTCATCCGGGCTGCTTTTATTTTTTAAACTATAAATTAATTCAGTCAATTCTTCTTGTGATATTAACTTGAAGTTACTTAATTCACAATCATTATTTACATTTAAGTTATTGGCGGTAGAATCACAATTATCTAGATTTATTGATTGCACTAATTCCCTAATACTGTCTATATAATAACTATTCAATTTCTCTGAAATTTCTGTTTTACTATCATATACTAAGTTATCAAATTTAATATTATTTACATGTTTTAAATTATTTTTACTAACTATGTTTTTCAACGTTTTCCATAACAATTTAGTATCACTCCTGCATTTGTCTATTTGGTTTTCATAGTATTTTTTTTTTCTATTCTAATAGTTTGGACTACTTTATTACGGGATTGTTTATAATCTTCCCAATCACAATTTTTACAAATTAATACATACTTATTAACTTATTAAATGTAATATTTCGATTTTTCATTAATGATTTGACGGTATTAGTAATCCAAGGTTTACACAATTTTGATGAATTTTGAGAGTTAGTTACTAGAGGCATGAAATTATTAATAATATCTATGACTTGATAATAAAAACTGTCATATTTTCTATTAACACTATCGTCTCTAAAATTATATTCAATTTCCGTCAATGCAACTGCAAAATCCTGAAGATCTTGGAGCCTACTCCTTTTTGGTGTTTCTCTCAAAAACAGTTCGGCACATTTCACTGTCACCTGCACTACACTATGATCAGTTATAATCGGTTCCTTCAGCACTTTATATTCAGTATCACACCCCACACGTTTGAAAACTAAGTCGATTTTTGATTTACCATGAATACTGAAGTGAGTATATTCTTTAATTATCTGACAGCCCTGAATCATCAGCAATCTTCATTAACTTCTTTGTATAGCTGTTGGATTTATCCTTCCAATCAATATTGAAATCTCCCATTACAATAATATTATTATTACAATTAGAGATTATACCATCAATATAGGATGAGAAAAAATTGAGAAACTCCATTTCTCTACCACTAGGAGATCGATATATGCACCCTAAGATTAAATATTCATTAAACAATTTTAGTTTAACACTCAACAGCCAATAGTTAGGATGATCTGATACACTGTCTCCATATAAGAATTGTCTATCTTCTCTAACATAAATTAGAACGCCTCCTGTATATCGTGATAAGGAGTCAAGTCTAACTATGTTGTATCCTTTAATGTAAATTTTATTATTTTCTATGTCTTCAGTTATTCTTGCTTCAGTGATACCCACTACGACTGGTTTTTGTTCACCAATTAAGTAACATATTTCATCAAAATTGCAGCATAAACTACGAGCATTAATACATAAAATTTTCATTTCTCCGGACTTTAATTGCTATTCTATTTTACTTCCAGTAAAACCCATTTTCGTACACTTTCTTTCTATCATTCTTCTTACTACTGGACAATTCCAATCAAACATGGAGTGTTCGGTTTTCAGTCCAAGTTTATGAGTTTTATTTGCTTCAACGCAATTCACATATTGGATTTTGCTTTTACATTCTTTCTCATGTTTATCATTTCCACATTTAGCGCATATATCTGTATTTTTGCAGTCCTCAGCTTTATGATTATATCTAAAACATTTGTAACATCTAAATAGATTAATATGTAAAAATACTTTGCAGTCACTCCATTTAATTTTAATTTTTTCTTCTTTCAACATGTTTTCTGCTACATCACTATTAACTTCAATAATATATGTGAAGCGATTCTTTATTTTCTTCGAAAAGAGTAATTTAAATTCTTTTATACTACCAATAAAATTATTTTGGCATTCAATACTATTCTTTAGTTCATTTTCGTCCAGTTTATCATCTACGCCTGTTATTTTTGTCTTCAGTTTATTCTGCATATCAGACAGGTTAAATTGGTTGCTTAATTTATGGGTTAATTCTCTCTCCAATTTTTGTTTATCTTCTATACTCGTACATGTGACAGCCACACCATTCTTCTCTATTGTTTTAATACTTTCAATACCTACTGCAATTTCGGTTGGGTTTACTTTCTTTTTAATTGTTTCTTTAATCTTAGATGCTTCCATTTCTTTACCTTGTTTTGTTTTTATGATTACTGTTTGATCCATATTCTTCTTCATAACCTTCGCATAATTCAGCGAATTACTATTAGCAATACCGTTATTAATGTTATTGGTAACTTCCTTTTGTTCCTTTTTCGTAATCATTTCTTTAAGATTTTCAATACTTTCCTTAATTCTGACTATCTCATCCTTTACATTAACCTCACTTTCCTGGTAGCATTTTCTACAAAACCACTTTATTCCACTGCATTCACTTATTACTGAAAACTGATCTTCTGCAATATTAGCACATTGTAAGCGAAACCAACCACTACAATTTCCCTCACAACCGATAACTTTATTACCATCAAAATCAATTTTGCATTTAAGACAACGTTTGTCACATGCCATTTCGTACTCGTCGTCGCCCACCTCGCCTTATGGTACCTTTATTAATTTTAACCACAAACCCACAAAAACAGATCCGATTTTAATGATTTATTTTTTAAATTTTACAAGAGTATTTTTCGGATTCAAGCTTCAATTTAGTTTATAACAAGTTATTGTATTCGGGGTTGAAGAAATTATCTGCCTTATTATATATTGTGTTCCATTTATAAAAATGTTCGTCATAATTGCCTTCCATCGCTCTCTGTCACTCGCTTCTTCTAGCTTTCGTGACAACTGGTATAGTTCCATACGAATTTTGTGCGAAACACTTTTTGGTGTTCCTATCATTGGGCATACTACACATATATTCCAGCCATCTTATTCTAATGATTAATTTTTATAAACAGATTTTGCACATCTGTGATAACTATTTGGAAGTTAATATATTGTTTATGACTATATGCATTTATTAGCTGCTATTATGTCGTTATTAATCTCAGTATCCATTTCATTTTTGTTTGTGGCTGTGGAATCCAAATATTTAAAATTAACACTTCAAAAGTTTTGCTAATGAGGTGAATATTTTTTTGGTTTCGGTATGCTTCACGTCCAAGGAGAAGCATAATATATTATACGGTTTTTAGTTCATTTGTTAGTAGACCACTGTTTTGTCTTAGTCTTGAATACTAACAATAACCTTTATACCATTCGAAATAAATAAAGAAATAAGTATTTTCTTAAAGTAATAATTATATATGGATTCTGTGTTATATCTCGAAAATTTGCCGATAGAAAATTATTTTTGTACGTCACTGGACATACAATAAAATTATCTAACTTATCTATTTGAAACATTTTTCTCGATTACTGATAGTAGTGATAGTTTAGAAATAATTTCAAAATGAAAAATCGACCAAATTCAGTATTCCGCTATTATCTAGTACCTATAAGAATTTTTTACCAAACAAAAGCACATCTAAGGTGTCCCCCCAAAGGCGCACCACATGTTCCACATAATTAAAGTCGTATCTCTTACAGTTCCCGAGATCCCAAAAGTGGCTTTCAAAATCCGGACACCTGTATAAAATATTGAGCGCCCCTGCTCAAATGTTTATAATTTTCAATAATTGAATATAACATACATTTAAAAAAAATCAACAAGGTCGGATCTGTTTTTCAGAGTTTAGAAGATAATGTTTTTCCACTCCATTGACTCGATTACATTAAACTAATCTTTAGCATATATTATGAAAGAAAATGAAATTTGTATCCAGATCTGAAATAGCGCAACGGTAGGCCTGCAGTTGTACATAAAGATACAAAAAACATTTTATTCCGTTATTGTATTACTTAGCAATACAATAATATAAAAATATTTCCGAAAAATTTAAGGTTTGAAGGGTGAAACATATTTAAAATACAATAACCTTTATACCAATCGAAAGAAATAAAAAATAAGTATTTTATTAAAGTAATAAACAAATATAGCTAATCATTTTTACTATAGTAGTCTAGCAGATAATGAAGTCACTAAATATTTTGTTCGTTTCAATCGGAAGGCGTTAGCAGTAAAATTACGACGTCAAAAATGATACAGCTGATCCGTGAGCAGTCAGTTTTGGCATGTGCACGTAAGAAGCACAGTTAATTATATTACGTTATACTGAATCGTTTCGCTCAAATAGTTTAATGTATTGTGTTGTAAGTTCCAATATTTTTTTTTTTCTTTACAATTCAGTATATCATAAAACATTTACAATGCTTAACTGTTACCCGAAATTTACGTGCTCGCACATATAACAAGCTCGCTTTATTCGCTCGTTAGGTACCGTGCACGGCCGTAAAGTTCTAAGTTACGGTCTTACAATGTACGTTACTATATTACTGAATATTATCATATCGGTGATATATGATATTTATTGGACAATTTTAGAGACTTAATTTTTACGGCTGACGTTTCTAGTAGACTACAGAGAAATTATTGAAAGATATCCGATCAAGGACATCCGCGAGTTGTATGAATTATGATTTTGTTTTGATTCAGTAGCGTCGTTCATTTAGTTCTTATGAGGGTACATAAGATAGTACTGTTATTTAATTATTATAAAAATATTTTTTAAAGTATTAAGCATTCAAAATTCAAAAGTAAGTCAAATGGTTTTTTAGCAAACATAGAACCAAATATGTGAAAAATAAGATACTGACACAGTATCGGTGTCAGTGACACTGCCAGAAAATAAAATTATTCATACGGCTATGAATCAAAGTAATATATCTGATTTAATAAATAAACTTACGTAACAGTGAAAGTATTATCATCAACGTGGATCGTTTTAAAATGGAATGTCCTGACTTGGTCGAAACAGTATAAATTTTTGAAAGACAAGCGCGTTATATCCATCTTTATCGCACACGCCTCTTGTGAGAGAAATAAATGTATGCGAATTTGTTAATTCGTAAATCTTAATTTATACAATTCGAATATGACCTTGATCAGACATCTTCAAAAAATTAAATTGTATGTAATTTATAATTTATGTACCTAATGAAATTATAAAATGAATTTGAAAATCATTTTAATCTATTTTTGTCATCTCATAGGCGTGCCATTTTCCAGACGTCAAAATTTTCTACCTCATATTGTTTTTGTATGGCCTAAAATCTGTAAGTCTTGCAGATCTGTAGATTTGTAAAAAATGAACGAAATCGCAAGCCGCCACTCTTATGTACAATTTTATATTAATCAACAAAAATAGATCCGTTTTTGTCAGTTTTTTACAGATTTACAGATCTGTAAGACATAGATTTGTTCAGAATTGGCCTATTAATTGCATCTACTTATCACTCGTATGTCATTGAGGGCCGGTTTTATACTAATATTAACAATGAGATAACAGTCAGTATATTTGAAATAAATTGTAAAATGATCATGTCAACCATCAGTATTCATACCCAAGACCTACACTTTGATTGCTAATATATCTCCCCACTACAGATATTTTTATTCATCACATTATTATATGTGGGGTTGGGATTACCACTGCATTTAAATATCTTGTGAACGTGTCATAATTTACTTGTGGCCCTATCAGGCCAATTTTCAATATTAACAATGAGTTAACAATCAGTATATTTAAAATAAATTGTGGAAAAGTCATGGCAGCTATCGGAATTCAAACCATAGACATTCAATTTGCCGGTGTGGTGTTCTACTTCCAACACAAATTTAACGAAATAACAAAAGCAACGAAATTGTTTTACAGCTTCAAATTTGTTCACTAAATTAAATTTACTTTGGAAGTAAATATATTTAACTGGATATTTATAAAACCGACCCTTATTAGTAAAACCGTTTTAAGCTTCGGAGTTGGAATTTTGACACTCATGTCCCGTATTTATTTTTCCAAAATCAGGCATGCTTAAATAAACACAAACTGAAAACTTAAGAAAATGTAGTCTTCGCTTGTGAATTGTATGTGCTTATAATTATAAAAAAATATAACGTAACAGATCGCCTCACCTTATCACGAATAAAGTACGATAATAATTTAGTACAGTATTGTATACAGTTCACAATACACAGACGCAAAAAAACAAAGTAAAACTTTATCGTTCTCTAGATACTTGAAAAGCGTTCTTTTGTAAATATCTAAAGATGTCAAACTCGAAATGATTCCAGTAACGCCTTTTCATACGGGTATACTAAAGTGTTTGACAAAAAACTGTAATGTATTATTTATTCCCATCTGCAATATGACTGCGATATCCAACAGAAATACAGAAATAGAAAGCATATAAACATATTAGTTTATTTTGGATAAATCCTATTTTCCGTTTCATATATCAAACATAAATCCTAGATGTAAACGCATATTACGTAGTTTTATGACAACAATGAACTACGCACAAAAGAGAATCCTTTGAAAATGTAAAACAATTACAGTGGATTCAGATTTTTCAACAATGTTTAAGCTAATATTCCGCAAAAAAATAGAACATAAAAGAAATAGAAGAAAAAAAGAAAAATAATAACTCACAAAATAATGTTTACTAACGAAATATTTTATAACCTAAAAGTAAAAATATAATAATTAGATTAATTGATATGTTGAGAAAGAACATGAGCGATATAGCTTTTTCAATGTTTATGAAACGACTATTATTTATGTAAATAAAATAACATTTAAGCCAAAATACACACAATATATTGTAGATGATTATTCCAAAAAATATCATTTTTTATTTAAAAATATATTACACCGCTGATTAATTCATTTCACTTGTAGACTGCATCGCTGTCACCTGGAAAAAAAACTGCATTCATAAATTTGTTGAGCACCTATGAAATTTATGAAACTGCATCTAGTGTAACACTAAATTTGTTTGCGGTTTAAACAAACGTGTGGCTAAAGCGACCGTAAAGTAAATGGGAACAAAAGTAAAAGCAGCCGTAAAGTAGTCGTAAAGATGTCAAAAAAGTAAAACTTTTCGGTTGCCAAAAAATACGTAAAACAATTATTCATGTAATAGCCGCCTAAAATTAATATTCTTAAAATATATGTAATTTGATATTATTAATTTGTGTTTAATGATTAATTTTTGAAGCGAAACAAAGAAAAAGGTGATTAACAGAATAATATCGTCAACTGTTGATATGTTCCAAGTAGATTAGGCATCTCTGCAATAGACATTCAATAATCATTTCATAAATACCCACAATCTACATCTAAAGGAAAAACACTATTACTTCTAAAAAAAATAAACAAACCTGAGATCAGTAGTTCATTAACTTTCAGAGTTAAAATATTGATAATAAGGATTCAACTACTTCTCTATTCATTTTTTCTCAAACTATCTCTTTCTTGAATAACAAATTATATTATATAAGGCATTTTCATTTTATAAAATTTACTATGAAATTTAGTAGATGTAATGCAGATCTCCCTGGTGACGTTCATAAATTTACAGCACCATTTAACAACTAAACACACTTGAAACTGAAGGGGAATTAGACACGTTGAATAATGTTTAAAAACATTGATATCCTACTTTTTTTGTAAACTATATAAACAATGTCAAGTTTAATGTTATTCCATTCTGCTTCTGTTTTACGGTACACTAATTTATAATATTTAGACAAAATACATGTTATTGTGTAATAGTCCAGCCCTGGCGACTATTGTGTATTTGTAGCTTTGGAATATTTCCGCTACAGTTGTAGTTTTGAACACAGTGAACATCAAGAGTTTTTGTAAGAAGTTACGAGCTGTCTACAATTTTCTATACGAGATGAGCTTGAAAATAAGGGTTTCAGAGTCATTGGTTTCTTTTCTTACAGAGTACTCGTATATATACTCGTATGGGGTCTCTTGGCCGCGTGCCTGAGTGTCAGGTCGCGAATCTGGAGAATCGGGTTCAATCCCGACCGACGCCAAATATTTCGAATTTTAAATGGCACAAAATGGACCCCTGTGGTGCACTCTCCACGCCAGCAATGAGTACCCGTGAGGTGACGCCTGGTAAGCGCCTACACGGTGCAAATATTTCATCATTACCAATATCTGTGTACAAGCAGATTGGCACACCCAGCAAGGGGTAATAAGCTTCGTAATAAGCCGTGATGATATATTTATTTATTTTTATTTATTTATTTATTCAAAACTCTGTATCCTTCTTATTGTTGTTTACTTCTTGTTGCTTTAAATTCTTGTTCTGTTCACTTCTCTGAGCTTAGTATTTCTGAGTGAAATATCAAATTATTGTACTGTGGGCTCTCTCATTGTAATGTTTGTTGTAAATGAAACACTTCAAACCTTATTAATAGACTTTATTACTAACCCAAAAAGAGATGTTCCGGTAACAACTGGTAACTTACAACTTGCGAAATTCAAAGAAAAACAAAATCAGCTAAACTTAATTAAATTAGGAATTGGTGAATCCAGTGATTCTCAAAACTTTACACATATATATTATCCTTATCGTGGTGTAATTTTGTATAAATGTCTTTATTAATCTAAGTAATTGTAAATTGCACTATTTAATTTCATATTATTGGAATTGAAAGATTGTAGATCGATGTAAAAGTTACTTGATTTATTTTGTAAATTATAGATTGCCAGCGTGTTTCTTAGTGACCTGTAGAACAACGCGTTTGGATCAATTGATAGTGTAACACTACCCAAATTTTGATTGATTGATTTGTTTGACCCTTTTCGCACGGATGCTTCTATCCGAGGACTCTTAAAACACGGATAGTAGTGGCAGCGATTCCGCTACCTTTGACCTTAGTAGTTTTGCATTAATAAAATTAGTGTTCTACTTTCGGGTCAACAAATTTTCATATTGTGCAGGTGTATAAGTAGTGTTAATCGTTACCCATCTCGATTATATATTTTTTTTTTAACGAAAGGATTAAAAAACACTACCGTACCTGTTACAGTTCAAATCATTCATACGAAACGCCTACAATTGTGGCGCAAATATCATCCCCGGTTAAAGTCATGATGCGCTTGTAAAATAATGTACATACTATGAAATAGTTAGATTCAGCCATATATGAATTTCATTTGTCAGAATCATAAGTGGTTACTTGTTTGGTGCAACCTTGCATGCACACATTGCACATTATTAATAGCATGCAAATATTGAAATATTATTTTGATGATACAAATACGAATCCGACCGAAGTATAGAATCATTTATTGCACAAATTGCACGTGATGTAGGTCTTCGTAAATATCTTCGTGGTGTACTCGTATAATTTCCTAAGTTTCCAAACGAAGGAGATTTAGAATTTCATCTCTCTAGCCATAATATAGAGTGATAGGTAGGTAAGATATGTCAATATGCGCAAATTTGGAATTTTAAGTTGACATGATTCGGTTTATTAGGAAGTTATTGTTATTTTTAGTAACATTTTTATATAAAACAAATAAGTTAGTTGACCTGGTTTTAAGACAGAAAATTTTAACATTGAAATTATTGAAGGTTCGTATATTATATTAAGTAATTTGTATAAGAATACCATATCAATTCGAGTTCTTCAACTTTCCAGTGAGAGCATATTAAGACGTTTCAATATATCTACGTAGTTATTAATATTTAAATTAAATTTGTAATTTAAATTTTTTTAAAACTTTTAAATATTTTCTATAAAATCAATTTATGTATAGAATGGGTTCCAAACCGTGGATGCATATACCAATTTTGATCGAACTAAACAATTAAATAAATATATTAATGAGTTAGGGTTATTAAAGTGTTTACTAGATCGGGCTATAAATCCAAGTATTCGACACGATTGCTTAACACAAATATCTACATGTTCATTAAATAACAATTTATTATTAAAGAATATTCCCAAATCTTTAATAGACTCTTCCTTTGCAAGATGGAATTATTAATATGGTAGTCAGATATTATACTATTGTGATTCCTTGTGAAATGTACTACATAACATTTTGATACATTTAGAGTTAAATAGTTAAAGTCGCAATATTTTTGTAAATTATTTAATTCATTTTGCAGTTTTTATTACATTTGTCTGCTTTTTACCATGTTTGGTTCAAATTATAATAGTTTTACAGTTTCTGCAATGGTTAAGACAATAAGTGATGTTAAACAGTGATCCCAAAATTATTCGTGAAAAGATAATGGGAAAGTGTGCCGTTATATTTTACAGTGAAATTATGGTGTAAGCAATTTCGATGGAGGCTGGGGATTTATTGACAATGATCCAAAGTGTGGAAGGCCTGTGGAAACATGAACGAAGGAAATCATCAAAAAGTTTAAAGATTTGTTGTTAACAACCGAAAGATAATAGTTCTAGTTATTGCAACTCCAGTTGGGATGACAAAACCAACCAGTTAAAATATTACTTTGCATTAAATTGTTTTCCTTCCTTCATGGCTAGACAAATAACAGAGAAACATTTCAAATCACCTTCCTATTTATGGATGATAAAAAATTAAAACAATTATTATTAATTCATATTTAACTAGACACCTAGAACGTATGATGAAGACACCAAATTTTAAAAAGATCAATCATAACTTCGCAAATTAAATCTTAATCCCCTTTGTTATTTTGGGCACTTCCTTTGCAGGTTGAAATGTCAAGATCTATTTAAATTCTCAAATACCATTTCGCTTCTTATATTTTAACATTTTCAGAAGTTCTTTAAATAGAATAAAAGTGTTGAATTCGATCCAATATATTTGGAAGGTACTTTAAAAGTTCGGGAAATTCTTCCACAACAAAAGTGCTTTCAAAATTAATAAAGTCTGAAACGCACCCACGAGATTCCTAGAATGTCAAACAACAATAAAATAATGGCAGTATATGCTGAATTTAATTTAAACTTCATTGTTTTTGCTCGCTCAATTATAGTTATTAACATTTCAATAAATGCTCAATCAGAAGAAGTTATTTTTTTAATTAAATAGCAAGCGCAGAGTCAAGTATGAAAGGAATTTCAGGAATTTTAACCATATGCTGGTCACATCGGGTCAATAAATCGAAAGCTGGAAAATCTTCTAAAGCTACGAAAGCTCCAATAAAAAGTTCGCGCTGATGTATAACTTCATTTAATAAAGAAATACGCTACAAAGATAAGGACAAGATGAAATGTATTTTTTTTAATAGAACATAGTGTATGAAGTTTTGTGAAAATTAGAAAAAATAATATGACGAGGAGGCCGCGATTTGTCATTACATCAGAAAAGTTAAAATTGATGAGTCATTAGGCATGGAAATGATAATATAAACTGAAATTTTTGTGCCTAAATTTAGCTTGAATAAATTAAAAATCAATTTTCATTCTGCATATTTTCATTTTATATCACTTTCACAGTTCTCTGTCCGTTTCAATCTGTTCTTATTACCGGAAATATTTCCATTTTAATTTCTTCAGGAAAACATGAAATAAATTTATGGAAAAGATACTAAGATCAAATTTATATATCTTATACTCTTTTAAGTAAATTATTTATTAACACAATTTCATCATCAAACTATTAAGAAAACGCATGTAAGTAATATTTATATATAATGAACCAATGTAACTTCAAGGTATTACTATTGTAAAAACATTTTGTTTCTGATCTGTAAATGTAGCCCCTGAGGAAGACTTTTACATTCGTTAAAGAACTACTACTTTTCTTTACTTATTAAACAATTTACATTTTCTAGTACCATTTGGAAAAGTCCTTTATTTCAATATTCATATGAAGTCTCGTAGCCGTGCGCATGACTGTCTGGTCGCCTGTCTGGGGACTCGAGTTCAATCCCGACAAACGCAAAAATTAAATCGAATTTTACTTGATATAAAAGTGATCCGTTTGGTGCACTCTCCACACCAGCAATGCGTGTCCCTGTGGTGACGCCTGGCAAAAGTCCACAGAGTACGAATATGTCATCATAACTACCGATATCCGCATATAAAAGCAGACTGGCCCACACTAGTGAAAAAAAGTATTTTTTCCTAATTCCGTTTGGAAAAGTCCTTTATTTCAATATTTATATTAGTTAGGAAAAGTTATTTTTCCATATTCAGTACGGAAAAGAAATCCAGAGCAGAAAAATATCACTTTACCGCTCCAAAAAAATGTTAATTTAATTTTCCGCAGTTAATATGAAAACGTGTGACCTTATAAGTGCCTGTTTTGCATGCGCTAAGCGGTTCATTTCTTAACACTGCGCAAAGATCAATTTTGCGCACAGCTCTTTTATTTTGCGCACGGCTGTATGCAGTGTTAAGAAATGAACTATTTTACGCACGCAAAACAGGCACGAAAAATGTCACTTTTTGGGAAAGTTGGTCAAAAATCACTTTTCCCTAATTTCGATTTACAATATAATAATATATTTTTTTAATACGTTGATAAATATCATTAGAACTGAAAAATAATTCAAGTTAGTTATTAAGTTTATCTTTTATTAACTACATAAAATTAAATTAAAGTCAACTTATGTGGAACCGGGTTGTATTATATCAACAAAATTTCTAAATTAATTTCCGTTTAAATATCCCTTGAGGCAATAAAAAGTAATGGAAAACAATGTAATTATATTTTCTTTGCATAGAAATTGTAATATATTCAGCAATAAAAAAAATGAAATTTAATTAAAACGTAAGGCGATATATGAAAACAAAATAAAAGTAAAAGTAATTAGAAAAAGTGCGTGTGTAACTCTAATAAAAATAATTTTGTTCTCCTCCAGTTAAGTATAATAATAATTGTTACGATATCATTTTATCATACGCATTTTTCACTGGTATTTTGATTTGAAAAATGTTCGTATTGTAGATAGACCGTTTCCCATTTGCAATTTACTTTACTTACTAAAATGAATGTTGATGAACATGTCAAAAAGAAGTAATTACATGACAGATTGGCTGCACGTACATATCGATCCTAGATAATACAGAGTTCAATTACGTCTTCATTACTAGTAGTTAAGGGTAATACGCTAATTTATGCGAATATGACAATTTCAGACTAATGTACTGATACCTAGCTAGATTCAAAGGCTTTCGAATCCGTTATGATCTACAGGTCCCTTGCTTGCACTACTACCAACATTTCATTGCTTTCTAAATCTCCCGTATATTTCGGGAATTACGTCTATAATCACATACTCAGTTCCAATCACATAGTGCGTGTTTTGAATGATTGATGATTGATTGATTACTACCATGTATTGAACGTAACTTGCCCTTTATAAATGTTGGACAGCACTATGATGAATGTGTGATAATAATTCGCGAAATTCATTACTAATGCAGCAATTGTAGGGCCAATATGTTTACTGTACGCATAGTTTACAATGAATTATTTCTCGCTATTTTGTTGCGAATGGCTTAACGCAGAACTAATCAATACAGATATTTCGGCAAAATTATATTTGTTGTCTAATCTGTTGAAAAACGCAATTTATTTTTGTTTACGGGAAAAGTTCGCAAGATGAGCAGATTGACACTGTCCGAAGAACCTAACGCACAAAATTAACATCCGCAAAACTTGGTTGTAGCAGCCGTTTTTGTATTTTACAAAAAAAAAAACTATACTATATACTATAAACAGAAAAATGACTATAACAGCCCAAGTTTAGCGGACGTAAGTTTTGTGGGTTAGGTTTGGATATCTTGGATGTAAGATTACAAAAGTTGTAAGCTAAAATTTACAAATATGTCACCTCTTTGCCCGTAACCACAATAACAACCAAAATATAACCGTAAGTACCTACTCAATAGGAATCGGAAGCTACTATACCAACGGTAATAAAACAAAATACAAGTACTTTTTACAATAATATCCATGTAACCAAACTTTGGGCAATAACCACAAGAAAATTTTCGAATGAACTGATCACGCTTGCATATTTTTACAGGTGTTTGTTTCAGTTATTTGATTTTGACGTTTTGTTAGATTAGCGGTTTTTATTTTTCAATTACCTAATAATTCTCATAAACATAATACACAACGTAAAATAAAAATAACACGTCAAAATCTTTCGCTGACACCTAACAGACAATAAGAATATCTGCTTGTTCCTTTTATTTTGGCCAGGGGGATTCACAGAGAGTTATCATTAACAGTGAGAGTTTCTTGTTAATTTTGAATCACACTTTTGTTTTTATTGAACAAATATTGCATCGTAAATAGACAGAAATGCAAGGATGAGTGGAAGGTTGTGTTTGTGTACATGCATATGCACACCGTATGGCATCCAATATATAAATTTTCATTTAAAAATAACACTAATAAATTTGATGTGGCCAGCACATAACCTCTCGCGGATTCCATGTTTAAAATAACAATGAGCTGTAACAAAAGTATCACTTCCGGTTGATCGTTTGTAAACACATTCTAATTTGATGTTCAAATAAATAAAAAAGTCTGTAATACGAATTTTTTTATTATATTTTATTATGTTTTTCCTCGAAAATCTGTTAATAGGTCTTGATTAAGTACCACTTCCAGTTTATCACATATAATCAAAATCTAATATATTGTTTCAAATTATATACGAGTTTTAAATACCAAATTTGAGAAGTAATGAATATTTTAATACATATATTTTTTCAACAAAATCTGTTTAGAGCTTCCAGAAAAGTACCACTTCCGGTTTATCAATTTTAGCATAATTGTAATATGTAGTTCACATTAATATAAAAGTTTTAAATACCAAATTTAATAAGTTTTGGATATCATATTTTTCACGAAAATCAAGTAAAGAATCAATTCCGGTTTCTCAATTTTAGCCAAAATCTGATGTGTTTCCCCTGATATAGAGGTCTTAAATACTAAAACTGAAAAAATTTTGAGAGTAGTTTAATACCTATAGTTTTTCATTAAAAACTCTTATGGGCTTCAAGTAAAGTATCTCCCTTTGTCCAATTTTACGCGTAATCTAATCAACTCTTTATATAGATGCAAAAATCAAATACGGAAAATAGAAATTTTTTAAAGTTTCATATGAGAGTTGTAGTTGAGGAAAAAATTATCACATACACAGACATCATTGTAAAAATAGTAAAAACGCGTTGTGGGGACCCTAATTCGTGCTTATTCACTGAAAACTCACTATCGGACCGAAAACATCACTTCCCTTGCCTACGGTATGACAGGAGATAAAATAATCGAAATAAAGTAGAGTTAAGTTATGCTAAATTATTATACAACAAATCGTTACCTATGGCAAAAATCTGACAACCACCATAGACCACCATACACAAAAGACAAAACACTGTATTACCTATCGTTATATTATTATTCTAGTATCGCATAATGTAAATTAATTGTATCGTCACTGAATTGTTTTTGTTTTGTAGTCCTATCGCTAAAGCCATGACATCACTTTAATTTAAAATTAATATTATTTCGTAAAAATGGGCATAGGTACTATTTTTAATAAAATAATGAAATTATGGGGCTCGCCACAATTTTTTTTATGTAACTTCATTTAGAAAGTCTTTATTGTTACTCGTTAAGCCGTAATAATTTTGTAATATTCTGTGACGTAACAACGTATATTATAGTCCTAGTTTTGATTACCGCTAGTAGTTTATGTCATTCAACATGTCTTTGACTTTCATACCAATAACGCTTGGAGTCTTGCGTGGTACCATAAATTTAAACAAGTATTATTCGGTTTACTTCTGTTGTGTTATTGTTGCATTTTACATTTATATACTTGAAAATCTGTGACGTAAATACAGAGATTATTTTAAAAACTAATAACATATTTAATAGTCCTTAAACATACAGTTTTAATTTAAGGTTCAGTCTTAATATACATGACCCATGTTCTAATTAGTTACTATGGTGGAGGACCCCATTGTCTCCGTATAAAAATTAATAATTTTAGCAAATATAGGTACCTATATTAGTTTAATAAGAGGATATATTAGTTTAGGGGTGATCAAAAATTCAAACATAGTAAAGCTAACAGAATCATGTGTGTGTTTTCTGTATTTTCTTCTAATACAGCTTAGGTGCTTAGGAGAATAGCTCTGCTGAATCATTTGTAGCAGGAATAGGGATATTTAGCTATTTTTATAAATAATGTACAAGTATCGAGTAATTCAAGAAAAGTAAGTCGCGATCGAGACGAGACGAAAATAGAAATAAGAAAGTTTCTTTAACTAAAATAAATATAAGAGTTCATTCTCATATCAAGTTTCAGGCACGTAGCCGGGGGAGGGGCTCGAGGGGCTGAAGCCAAATGTATCTAAATCTCTGAAAGTTTTTTAAAAATTTAATTGAAGCACGTAAATTTATTGACATGTATTCATATTTATTTGAATTAATTAAATCGTACAAAATTTATATTAATACACAGGCGCAGTTGTATTAATTTAAAATTTGAATCACGCGCTGAATAAATTCCCCGCAATAACTATTCTTGAGGCGGCGAAAAGATACAGTAAAAAAATTAATGGGCAGGGCCTAATTAGCGCAGTACAGTATACGCAGAAGTCAGCTTTACACGTTACAAATTAAGAAAAGTGAAACAATTCTGCTTTTCCTGGAAATGAAGTTAATGTAAATTAAATACTAAATTATAAATTTTGTTTGTTCTAAACTTTCGTAATAATCCGTGTTTAATTTTTTAAAAGCCCCTCCTACAAAAAAGTTCTGGATACAATCCTGATAAAGGAAAATTATAATAAAACTCTTCTCTCCCATTTTTAAATTTCGAAGACGCCACCCCACGAGAAAAAATCCTGGTTACGGGCGTGGTAAGCTCCAGTCCAAAACTTAGGACGTTTCTAATTCATTCAAATCTCTGTCTGTTAATTGAATCTCAACAGAATTATACTCGTTTATAATAATTATTATTATTAAACAATCCCAAAGAATTAGTGAAATTAGATAATTGAATTATTTCCTTTTTTCTATTCTCGTGGTTTCTTCATGCCAAGAAAATAAAAACATTATAATAGTCATTTTATATCTATATGCCTTTTTACTAGTCAGGTTGACCTTGTATTTTTTTTAATAGATTGATAAAAAATAATTATTTCATTACTCAAATACAAATAATAAATTTAATTTATAGCTCCATACATCATATTTTTAATAAAACAATATCATTTATTGGCATATTTGTATTTTAATATTGGTAAACTATATCATTTTAATGCAATAGTTAGTTCACATATCATAATTTTAAAATACATATGTATAACATACCAATCACTTTATTATTATTTTCTACCATTTATCTATTGGTGGCGGTGCAAATCAGATTTAATTCGCACTGTAATGTTTTTATTTATTTGAATGAAGAGTAAAAATCAAAGAATTATTATTAATAAAAACAGATGTTTATTAAACGATAAATACATATTAAAAGATAATAACAATGACTATTACTATGGTTAAACAAATATTAAATATTAATTTAAAACTATGAATATAATTGATTACTTAAACACTAACAATTATTTAATTATTTAAACAATTAACGCGACTATTTATTTTCACGCAATTTATTTTACTGTACTCTCGTACTTTTATTTAACTAACCGTTCGTTTGTTTTACTACGCGTTCCAATCTTACACTGCCGGTCAGTTGCTGGCTCTTGAAGACTGTTTACGCGATATTTATATCACTATATTTATGTCACTATTTATTCCACTATCTATTTATATCACATTCAACATTCCGATCCAGTATCACTAACTGTCCATATGCCGCAACTTTTCAACACCAATGCCGAGTATCCAGTCCCACTTGCTGTTACTGTCCTCGTATATTCTAGCTTCCCAATACTCATCAACACTACCAAGTATTCACTTCCACAGCTACCTCAGTATACCAGTAACTTCCCGATTCGCCGTTACTGTACTCGTATACTATAGTTTCCCAATACTTGTCATTGTCAACACTACCGAGTATTCACTTCCACAGCTAAGCTATACCAGTAACTTCAAAACTCGCCGTTACTGTCCTCGTACATTATAGCTTCCCAATACTCGACTACACTGCAGAGAATTCACATCCACAGCTATCCCAGTATACCAGTAACTTGTCGATAATGATGCTACTAAACTCACTATCTATTTAACTGCTCGTCAACTCAACTCAGCTGACTATGTAACTGTGTATGTAACTAACTCTCGGGCATAGCTGCATCCCTTTTATATAGCTGCTATTACCTTCTAGAGAGCTCTAGAATATTCGACCCCATAACAACAACGAACACAAAAGATTTAAGCGACTTGTTTGTTTACGTCGCCCGGCTGCTTGCACGATTACATAATCGCTATACTTAGATGCTTGCTCAGCGCAGTGGCAGTGTTCACATGTTACAGCACATTTCAATAATGATATTATTTATACCACAGGAATCACTTTTACGCAAATTTGATTTCGATCGGATTCTAACAGGTTTGTGTATCACATAACAAACCCAGCTATGCTTTATTAAAATTCTTTCAGGTATATTAAATTTTCGGTTCTTCATACGTTTTTTCATTATGAAATTAGTCTAAACCGCATTTAATATAAAAGTCGTATAATATTAATGCGTAATATAATACTTCATAATATTTTATTCTATTAATGTTACAGCACTTTAGAAAGGGGTTATTACATCGAAGAATCGAGAAATGTTGAGTTTTACCGCATATAACCAACATTGTAATACACAGTGTTCACGCTTGCACTGTACGATATGTGTAATAATTTGCATTGTAATGTTAGGAAATTAGTTTTAGATTGTCTGCATACTTGTATACATTTGTACACATAAATGAACCGTGTTATGCAAAAAGGAATAAAGACCCAGCTATAATATTACAGCATTATTACCTATATATTTCATACATTCTTGTGTCGTTATATAATGAAGAATATTATCACAAGCAATGCAGTAGTTAAATATGTTAAAGCACTGCACGTGTAAAGTGCTAATATATTGAACAATAATTTATATTCGGTTATAAAGCTTCTTATATCTAGGTGCTATTAAGGTAATTGTAATAAATTTAAGCACATCAAATTACATTATTCTCGAAATAATTTCTAGGTCATATTAGCGGAAAAAGCTTAAAAACATAAATTATCAAAATGTATAATAGAAATGTATCTACCCATTTATTATAGATTATTTTAATTTCACAATAAATGTAAATCATAGACTTTTTTACAAAGTATCAAATTTTAAAAAAATATTTCAAATATCTATTTAAAGTATCAAGTTTTAAGTTGTTGTTTAAACTGTTTAGTGTTGGAAGTGTACATAAAAACATACCAGTAGATTGTATTAGTTTTGCATATATCAAAAAACTAAGTAAGTAATAATGTTTTAAGGATAAATTTCAAAGTGTACTTACTCAAATATGCGACCAATAAATGTTAAATTGAATGGATACTATTGAACTTACCTGTAAAAAATAAAACATAATTAATTATGAAAAAATAAATATTTAAATAGAGTTATGAATTTATTTAATGTAATGCTTATTGAATTTTATAGGGCCCCTAATATTTAATAATTTTACAAAATATTTGTTATTGAAAAATATTATTAACGTCTGGAGGGTACCTTGCAAAATAATTTTCAAATTTCACAATATATTTTATCAACAATGGGTTAGTAACATGGCGATTTATGATTTTTAAAAAGTTGGGAAGTAGTTATTGTTAACATCATTATGCTTCGGACTATAACTAACCTTAGCGTTTCACCATAGACCAGCGTTTCTTATCCTATGGGTTACGACTCAAATTTAGTTGGGTCGCGTAAAGTAATCAGAATATTCACATTTTGAGTACTAAACGCAATTATATTTTTCTAAAATTTCACTAAAATGTTATTAATGTTAACGTTAGCAATAGGTACAATGTCAAATTGCTACTGCTAATTACAATACCGAGACTAAGTTTATTTTGGTTAAAAAAAGAAAAACCAATCTTCGGCAATAAGTAATTGAAAATATTATTACCTTTTGCTAAACCTATGGTTTTTCTGATCTTCTAAATAATTACTAAATCTAAATTTTTGGAACCTCAAACCGCCTCCAACAAGAAAATTAAAGCTGTCTTTCAAATGAAACCGCGATTTGAAAAACTTTCAATTCAGAGTTCACATTAATTAACATTTTTATAAGCTACTCGTATTTTTACCTCCCGTCATACCGTAGGTAAGGGTGGCAATGTAATCGTGCCAAAAATTCGATGGTGAATTTTCAGTAAATTAGCACGAATTAGGGTCCCTACAACACGTGTTTACTATTTTTACCGTGATGTGTGTGTGTGTGTGCGTTCGTGCGGGCGTGCGTGTGTGTGTGTGTGCGTTTGTGTGTGCGTTTGTGCGTGAGTGTGCGTGTGTGTGTGTGTGTGTACGTGCGTGTGTGTGTGTGTGTGATGATTTTTTCGTCCACGATAACTCCTATAACAAACTTCCAAATATATCTATTCATATAAAGAGCTGATTAGATTTTGGATAAAATTGGATAAATGGAAATGATACTTTACTTGAAGCCCATAACAGTTTTTAATCAAAAACTATATTAAAATATAATCTAAAACTTTGAAATTTTAGTATTCAAGACTTTTATATTATGTAAAACAACATATTAGATTTCGGCTAAAATTAATCAATCAGAAGTGATACTTTACTTGAAGCTCTCAACAGATTCTCGTAAAAAATATATTATGATATACTCCAACTTGTCAAATTTATTATTTGCGACTTTTATATAAAGGGGATCAATATAGTAGATTTTGGATACAATTGATAAACCGGAAGTGATATTTCGTTTGAAGCTATGAACAGATTTTCGTGAAATATATATTGATACAACCGAAAACTTTTCAAATTTGGTATTTAACACTTTTATATTAATAAGAATGACATGTTAGATTTTTTAAATTGATTAATCGGAAGTGTTACTTTACTTGAAGGTCTGAATAGATTTTTGTTAAAAATATATTATGATATATTCCAAAATTTGTCAAATTTAGTATTTAAGACTTTTATAAAATTGATAAACCGGAAGTGATACTTTATTTGAAGCTCTGAACAGATTTTCGTGAAAAATAAATTGATACAATTAAAAACTTTTCAAATTTGGTATTTAAGACTTTTCTATTAATGAGACGATATATTACATGTATTCTAAAATTGATAAACCGGAAGTACTACTTTACAGAAAGCTAAGAACAGAGTTTCTTGAGAAAATATATTAAAACATGGTTCACAACTTCTCAATTTTGGTATTTAAAACGCGTGTATAATTTGAAACAACATTAGATTTTGACTATACTTATATGATAAACCGGAAGTCGTACTTAATTTGAAGCTTTTAACAGATTTTCGAGGAAAATCATAATAAAATATAATCCAAAATTTGATATTACAGATTTTTCTAGTTATTGGAACAACAAATTGGATATTGCTTAGAAAAGATCAACTGAAAGTGTTACTTAAAGTTCATTGCTATTTCAAACATGGAATTGGCGGAGGTCGTGTATTGGCCAAATCAGATTTTTTATTTTAAATATAGAAATACATTTTCAATCATGTTCGTAAATCAAATTAGACAAATATTACAAGGTAATAATCATTTGATTATCAAACAAGATTAAAATTTATCAATTCATGTAACTAATTGTAACAAGTTTCATTTTATTTTAATTTGTTGATATTATGTTATCACATTTATATTATTTTGTTTATAAATAAGTGTGTGGTATATTTGTGTATATTCATTTTCTTATTCTAAGTAGATTATTGTTTGTAATAAGACATACGTGTTTTTATTTTTTAAATAATTTTCTACATATATAGTGGGTCGCGAGACCAATATAATAGCTAAATTCAAGTCGCGTCTTGAAAAGGTTAAGAAACGCTGTCCTAGACAGTAATCAGTAATGAAACACTTTCCAACTCCGTTGTTAATATGCTATTTTCCACCTCCATTTTGAAACTAGTCTTTTCAGTTTAGCATAGAAAGTAGACGATTGCAGCTAGCAGAACGATTTACGGTTTTTCTGCTTGAAAACGGAAAGTAATTTTTTCTAATAAGGTTACAAAAATACTTTGGAAACGGTTTAGCACGGCTAATTAAAAAATCTCATCTTATGTTATTTTTGGAAACACGAAGAAAAAATAGTGTTTGTCACGTACGTAGAGGTTTTTTTTTGTCGCTGGTGAAAGATTATTAATTTCCTTAATTTGTTTTCTATGACCATGTCTGGTTTTCCAAGTGTAAAGGGGGAAAGAGCCAGTAGGCGGTACCAAAATGCTGTCGCCAATATCTACTTCTATTTCTAGCTCTAGCGACCCTTCTTATACTCTACTGAGTCACACCCTTGCCAGAGACAAATAGCTTAGCTAAGTAGTTTGCATTTTACTTACTACAGTTATACGTATATTGTTCCTGTCCTGTATTTATATAATAATGCAACTAGACAATTAAATATGTACATTGTTGACCTATTAAAATAATTTATTAGTGGAAATTAATATATGTTCCTTAATAACAATGTTTTTTTATATTTATTTATATAATAATTATCCCTCCGGTGGGCACGCCCGCGGCAAGTTGCCGCAAATATTACTTTCAGCCTTGCATCACTGATACTGTAAACGTTATGTGTACATGCATTCTAGTATTCGTTAATCATAACATATTATATCACCGCCTGCTGTGTGTGTACCGTTCCTGTTCATTACAGTTCAGTTTCTGTAGAGATTTCTTAAGACAAGTGACACATTTGCGGTGTGTTTGCAACTACGCGCGCCTTCTGATGTAAGTGAAATTTTTGTTTACCCTTTTCATGAATTTTCAAATTATTTTAAGTATTTCCTTATATGTTTCGTTATTTTATTCATATTTGTCATATATTTTCATAACTATTTTGATTTTAGCATTTTTCAATTATTGCAGCATAGCTTAATTACAATATGGTACCTATTAATTACAACAAAAAAAAAATCAATATGCACAGAATGTAGTGAATATGTGTGCAAGAAACATAGTCGCACAATAAAAAAAATGTGTTAGGTGTGAAGCCCAGCAACAAATGGAGGAAGACTCATTTTATATACAAGTATACACATAATAAATATCTTTTTTTTTTCATTATGTAATAAGATACCTTCAAAAATATATATTTGTGTATATCTTATACTTAGTTTAATATTTTTTCAACTTTAGAGACAATACATCCCAAATACGGTGTAAGTGCCGCGGCGCGCCGGCTTTTGTAATTCTAAAAAGCGCGCCCTCCAGAGGGTTATGTACAAAATTATTTTTTAGAAATACCCTTAGTATTATTGAGTGTGATGATTTTCGGTGGGTAGCTTAATAAATGGCCAGTAATTTGATAACAATCAAATATCAATAAGAATAAGAAATAAACATTATTGCCAATAAGAGAAATAATTAAATAACCTTAACAATAACTACACATTATATCATTATAACTGCCTTTTTTACAAATACATACATTACATACATATATACATCATTGTTTTTATAACTATTAATATTTAGAACAATTACAAAATTTATATTTTGTTTCATTAAATGATTTTCTAAGGTCGTTTTAGACGATTGTTTTAATTTCTAATTACAAAAGATCTTGCAGTATTATATTTGCTTAGAATTTTTTCAGGTTTCCAATTAATATTTTCTCTATAAGTAATATTTTGGTTTTTGTGAAAAACATGAAAAAAACTTGGGGTCTCGTGACTGCGTGCCTAAGTGTCAGGTCGTGAATCTGAGGAACCGGGTTCGATCCCGACCTACGCCAAGTATTTCAAATTTTAAATGGAATAAAATTGATCGTTACCTAAATCTGTGTACAAATCATATTGGCACACTGAGCAATGGGTAATAAGCCGGGATATATTTATTTTTATTTATGATTTCTAGTTTTACAAATTTTACATTCGTACCTCCTGTTATACCATAAGTAGAGTAGATAATGTTTTCGGTCCGTATAAGCTTTCTGCATTCATATAAAAAGTTGATTAGATTTTGGGCAATATTGACAACCGGAAGAAATACTCTAATTAAAGCCCATACTAGTTTTTGATGAAAAACTATATTAAAATAGAATCCAAAACTTTTCAATTTTAGTATATAAGACTTTTATATCAAGGGAAACAAAACATTAGATTTTAACTAAAATTGATAAACCGAAAGTGATACTTTACTGAATGCTCTAAGAAGATTTTCTTGGAAAAATATATTAAAATATGATCCAAAACTTCTCAAATTCGGTATTTAAAATTCGTATATAATTTGAAATAACATATTAGATTTTGACTACATATGATAAACCGGAAATGGTACTTAAATTAGAGCTCTTTACAGATTTTCGGGGAAAAACATGATAAAACAAAAATTGATAAACCGAAAGTGATACTTTACTGAAAGCTCCAAGAAGATTTTCTTGAAAAAATATATTAAAATATGATCCAAAACTTCTCAAATTTGATATTTGAAACTCGTATATAATTTGAAATAATATATTAGATTTTGACTACATATAATAAACCGGATATGGTACTTAAATTGGAGCTCTTTACAGATTTTCGGGGTAAAACATGATAAAATATATTACAAAATTTCGTATTACATACTTTTTTATTTATTGGAACAACATATTAGATTTGTTTACAAACGATCAACCGGAAGTGATACTTTACTTAAAGCTTATTGTTATATAAACATAGAATTGGCAGGAGGTTATGTGCTGCCCAATATAAATATAAAAGAAAGAATAAGCAATGAAATACATAAATATTAATAATAGATGCATTATTGTCCATATTAAGCAACAAACTTTTTAAATTGCATGCAAGTCTATTCAGCCATGGAGAAATATCCTAGTACAAACCACAAGCTTTCATTTCAGGGATCCAATTTCTCTCATCTTCTTATCGCCCGGTACAAAAATACGCAATTTCTGCGCACTGCTTATGTTCAACAAATACGTGGCTTGCACCACTGAGAATATCCTTTTTTAATAAATTTTCTGTGTAACAGTGGCTTTGAACAATATTTTTTGCCGATACTTAACCGCCGATAGAATGGCTTGTAATCGACTAAGATTTTTTAACAAAACATATCTTAAATTGCTATTTACATGACGAGCAGAAGAACTATACTGTTTTTTGAACAAATCTCTTAATTTGTTGCAATACCCACGTAATAGATGGGTTAATACATTCTATTTTTCCTATAAAGAAATCCTTATCACATGGTTTACTTCTTACGAGCTTCGAGTATACACTCGTGACTCGAGTCCCCGTCCCAGTAAACTTAGGGGGACTTAGGGGTGCAATGCTCAGGGACGGACTGGCCCTGTGGACCGGCCCGGAAAAATAAGTATCAGACCCGGAAAAATAAGTATCAGACCGGCCTCCCCTTAGTAAAAAATAAAATTGTGATATATCCGTAGTTAGAATTCTTTCGAATTATGTAGACACTAATTTTTTTACCTTCCGTCACCTTTAGGTAAGGAAGGTATTGTCTTTGGTCAAAAAATTCGGTGGTGAGTTTTTGATGAATAAGCACGTTTTAGGGTCCCTAGAATACGATTTTACTATTTTTACGATGATGTCTGTATGTGTGTGTGTGTGTGTATGTATGTGTGTCTGTGTGTGTGTGTGTGTGTGTGTGTGTGTGTGTGTGTGTGTGTGTGTAACAAAATTTTCGTCTACGATAACTTCCATACTACAATTCTAAAAATTATAATTCTTTCGTATTTCTCTTCGTTACATCCATGCGAAGAGCTGATTAGATTTTGGTTAGAATTGGACAACCGGAAGTACCCTCATTTGAAGATTTTAACAGTTTTTCTTCAAAAAACTATGTTAAATATCATTTTTTCACATTGAATGTTATTATAAATATTAAAGAATATTTTATTTACTATACGATTTGACTGCATTTTATACTTACTATTAAATGGATATAGAGTTAATAAATTATAAAAAATTAAATTTCATAAAGTAGCCATAGCTATGGAAACAGCTACTATATTGAGAAAATTTTGATTGAAAGATGTCAGTGTCAAGTGAAATTGACATAGTGTGTTTGTCTTATAATTTTACTGGATATATAGGATCTTTTGCTATAAATTGTATGGAATTTGCATAAAATATATGCAACTGCCAGAAGGTAAAGTACAAGAATTATAATCTTTAGCAATAAGGAACTTTCTGTATGAAATTTGTACAAAATACATAGAACTGACGGAAGGTAATGTGCTGGCCACATCAGATTTTTTAATAAATAACTTGGTTTATATTCACAATTTTATTTATTTATTATATGTCTATGGCCCGGTTTAATAAAACAAATTAATCTATGATTAAATTTTAGTTCCAAAGTACTTAAATTTAAGCAAATGTACTTCTCATTCATTGATATATAGGTTCACTTGCGAGACTGATTCTATTAATCGTGTTTACAAGTTCTTGTTTTTTGTTTACAAATGCCGTAATGTGTAAAGGATCACTTTATCCTTCCCAGTCTTTATAATCTTTTGATCAACTTAGACTACGACTTTTTAGTCAGCTTAACTGATACTCGATCCCTGCCAGCCTTGCATTCAGCCATTTCAAAAACAGTTTTTTTACAAAATATTTTTTTATATATTGAGTAATGTCATTATTTACTTAAGTTAGTACCTTTCAAAAGATTATCGTCACTCGAAAGTTGCTCATCTATTTTATGATCAGAAGCTTTATATTTCGTAAGAATCACTTTTTCTTCTAATGTATTCTGCCTTAGTTCACATCCACACGCTTTTTTGACCGAATAGAGTACAAACAGATGTGTCTTCTTAAATGCTTTAGGATTAGGGAATTTATCAATAACGAGAATTTTAAGATTATGATTGCCGTTTGTATAGCTGCAAAGCATAAAGGTAATTTTTTCTTGCTACCTAGTTTTATCTGGATGCTGCTTTCTTGTTAGCATGAACCAAAGTCTTGTCAGGGAGAAAACGCCAAAATAATTCGAATGCGTCTGAATTATAAATTTGATCGTTGCCTAACAAAGATTTATTGCAACTCAATTCGGAATCATTCCAAAGCTATTTCGTCAATGGAAAATTTTTCACCCGTTATTTTTAAAGAACGTATTCCAAATCATTGTTGAAATTTTTGGAAACAGCCTCTGGTGGCCACAAATTGGTTGCTTTTCTCTAAATCGGTATAAAACTGGGCGTAAAAATATTGAGATTGTTAAAGCATGTTGTCTATCTCTGTTGCAAAAACCAAGAGTACACGACATTCTTCTCGTTCTTATGTTTTCCTCGAACTCGTGGTATAACTGGACATAAAAATATTTACATATTTCAAAAAAAATAAAAAATGTGTGCTAGGCCCATCAGCTTCCTACAATTCGCGGCCTCTCAGGAATTTCTCGATTTCCCGCTGGCCTTGTCCGTCCCTGGCAATGCTGCGACATCTATGTGTAAATTCCGGTACTAAAATTGCATATTAGAATTTCACAATTTATTTATAAACTACATAATATATTTTTAGAAACAAAACATAATCAGAATCAATGAAGATATATTTACACGGTATCGTAATTAGTTTATTTAAAAATATGAATATTTTGAAAAAAATTCAAGTTGAAAAATGGCTGATATTGTCATTATGATGTAATTTTTTCTTATTTGTTACAGTTTTTTTAAAAAAAAAATCGATACGATACCGGATTAATTACATCTTCCTCATTCTTCATTTAAAATATCTGTTGTTAATTTTTAATATTACAGCCAGATTCTTTGAAATTACAAACCATGTTTTCGTTGCCGTGACGGATACAAGTCTACCACCTTAAGCGACAAAGTATTACCTATTTTTGATGCCTTTTACACGATTATACTCAAACTTTCAAACAAATCACTTCAACTCAAAATCAAGTGAACATCTTACTTCTCTCTCCCTACAACTATTTCCCCTCATATTTCATGCACTACATCTTCATTTACATTCACTATTCATCCGTTTTCAGCACCTGCATCAGACCCTTTCATCAATCAGGCAACAAAGTATCAGTTCAGGTTGAATAAAGTCACCAACAGGTAGCGTGTTATGCTATGGCTGGCAAACAGCCAGCCTGACACAGAGCACGGAACACTGAGGTTTCAACATAGGCGAAGCTGTTGACTGCTAGAGATCGGTGCCTGTTGAATATGCGCTGTTGCGCCACATAAATCAGATTGGTTTTGCCTCTTGAGAAGTTTTTGTGTTGCTATTGTAAGATGATTGTAATATGGAAACAAGTCAAGTAATAACTTATAAGAAAATACGAGTAGTTATTAGAATGTGTGACTAGATACAAGAGATTTATTATTACTTGTTTTTAAATGCATACGATCTTTATATTTCGTGTTTAATGCCGTTCATATGCGAAATTATCTACTTTTTAATCACACTCTGGCTCATTATCAACTTAACAAATTGTTTAGTTTAGATATGCAATGAATTTATTTCTAATATTGCACTTAGACCAAAGTAGAACTATATAGCCATAAGCTAGGCTTATCAGACGTCCCGAATTCAATAGCATGTCCCAGTATCCCGGTCCCGGCCAGTCTTCATAAACATACATTATAAATAATATTAGCTATTTACGACATTAGGTAGCGAAACACTGTGGCCCATGGCCGAGCAAGTATATTACGGGTAAACCCGGAAAGCAAGGCACATAAAATAAGAAGTCCATAAATGCGGCTACCCTCCTGTGTCATATATACATTTATTTATAGGTACTGAATAAAGAATAAGGTATGGGCCAATTCAAAAAAAACGTTCTGGTCTGGGTTTTGGTTTTCAGAAACCTGACAAGCCTGTAATGACCGATCGGTCGAGCAATTTTTAACAAATATAATTTAGTTAATAAATATTAATGGCAGTAAGTGCTTCTTACCGGTTGAGGATAATTTTGGAGATCGAGACGAAGTCGAAATCTCCAAGACATCCGATACCGGTAGAAGGGCACATACTGACCGCAATGCTTATTAAGGTATTTTGCACGATCGACGCATAAAATTTTAAAAAAAGATATAAATTATTTTAACATATTAAAAAAATTTGGTTGTGTCATTTTAAAAGTAAATTTTGATCGTTGTTTTTATTTACTTACCGCCTCCACATCCTGAGCGGTAAGTGACTCACATCACTTACCGATCTAGAATTTGTAAATAAAGCTTACTACCATTAAGTATTTCAGGTATTGCTTAGATCAGCACTCGGATGCCCGTTAAAAATAAAAATCGTAGTATATATTTAATACCTGATATAAATTGACTATTTTCGTATAAGTATAGTAGGAAATAATAAAGAAAATCTCGTCATGAATTAATACGCTTATGTTAGGTTCGAGCAAGATAGATTATATTAAAATAGGTTAGTTTACAATAGGATTACTTGAACAAATTAGATTAGATTTCAATTAAAATGATAAATGCTTTCAAAATTCTGATTTTAGGTTAATGCATGTGCAAATAATCCGTCAGTCGTAAGTAATGCATGTGCAAATAACGTAGCCCTACATAATGAAACATGGACAAAATGCATTACACTCATTACAGGAAGTAACGCAGATGTAATGAAAAAAGTATTGTTTGGTTTATTACATCCAGTAGCAGTAATATTATTTTTGTTATTTATGTTCGAATTTTTTTTTAATATTTTTCAAAATATTCCTTTTCACGTACAATATTTCCTGTTTTTCGATTATATTGTATTATACAATAGTTATTCTACAATATATATATATATATATATATATATATATATATATATATATATATATATATATATATATATATATAACCCACAAGTTTTTATTATTATAAACAATGATCTCTTCATCTTCAAGTGAAGAAAGAGATGATGCTTCAGGCACTTACACTCAGTAGGATAAAACATTTCAAACCTAGGGATCTCGTAGGCCGCTTAGAAATTCCAAGGGAGATACACCTAGATGAAATGGCCATGTTTGTCTGTGATACAACGACGACAAGATACAACTTTGACCAGACGTATAAGTTAATTAATCCACAGAGGCACCAGTTCCACTATTTTGCAAGCAGAGATCTACACAATAAATCTCTGTGCTTAAACAAACCTAAACAAAGGTGTCAAAGGAACAACAATTAACATGTCAGACAGCCAGGCTGCTTTAAAGGCACTAAGTTCCTTCACTTGTGAGTCAAAGCTAGTCTGGAATTGCATGAACATCATACAACAACCACGTCACTTTGTGGTGGGTACCGGGGAATGAACGAGTTCTAAGCAATGAAAAAGCATATGAGCTCGCTAAAAAGGGAGCCAAATTATTATTTTACGGGCTTGAACCTTCTTATGGACTATTGAAAAGCCATGTAAAGAAGGAAGTTAAAAACTGGGGGGAGACAGCCATAGCCTCATATTGGAGAGACATCCCGGGCCTTAGTCAGTCAGACAAATTCATTTCACCTTCGTCGACAAACGCCAAAAAGCTATTACCTCTCAGCAAAAAGGACCTTAGAACTATGACAGGTATATTGAACACCCTACAACAACCACGTCACTTTGTGGTAGGTACCAGGGAATGAAAGAGTTCTAAGCAATGAAAAAGCATATGAGCTCGCTATAAACGGAGCCAAATTACCGTTTTACGGACCCGAACCTTCTTGTGGACTATTGAAAAGCCATGTAAAGATGGCAGTTAAAAACTGGGGGAAGACAGCCATAGCCTCGATATTGAAAAGACATCCCGGGCCTTAGTCAGTCGAAGAAATTCATTTTACCTTCGTCGACAAACGCCAAAGAGCTATTAGCTCTCAGCAAAAAAGACCTTAGAACTATGACAGGTATATTTGCTAGTTATTGTCCTCTGAAATACCATCTATGTACGATTAGTATGGCTTAAAACAACAGCTGCCGACTTCAGAACACATTGTATGTGGATGTCCAGCTGTGGCCGCAAGTAAATATAACCATCTAGGTAAAAGGTAACTCGCGGCAAATGAAATAGGGAAACTGACTCCTGGAGCAGTAATTAGATTCATAAGAACACTGGAACTATTCCAGGAAGCTAAGATAGGGACATGTTACAATAGATCTTACAGGTAGCAGTGACAAAAGCGGCTAGCGCTTAGAGCCCTCAACTTAAATAATAATAAATAATGACCTCTATTTCAGTAAAATCAGTACTAAATGCGAATTTGTTCGATACATAAGACAGGAAAGAAGAATATTGAAATTCGCTTATCTTTTGCATTGCTAGTAGCAGCTTGAGAACCATTTCTTTATAAAAATTAAATGATGGGAAATGTATGCGCCCGTGGTAGAGTACCATACGTGCTGGTTAACATTAAATGAACGGCAACATTGCTGCCAGAATGCTCGAAAGAATGTATTGACAAACAAGATACCTAGGAGCGACTGTATGTAGCTACAAGCATGGGCGTGCGCACGGTGGGTGCCACGACACCCCCTAATATATTAAAAATAATGAAAATATTATTTTATTATTTTTTTTTTCAAGATATGAAGTAGTAATGGTAAAATAAATAACACCATTTTCATTTATTACCTTATATATATATATATATATATATATATATATATATATATATATATATATATATATAGGAACCCTGCTGAAATATATATATATATATATATATATATATATATATATATATATATATATATATACATATATAATTATACATATTCATTATATATAAGAAAAGTTCTGCGCACGTCTATGGCTACAAGCATGCAAACAACGAATGCAATGCTTATACCCTATTTTTAATCAACAACATTAGCTCTATCTGAACAGATTGCCTCAAAGACAATTTAGAAAAGAGTTTGTATAAATTCACTATTTTCTACAATCTCTCCAACGAAGCACTAAAAACTTAATCAGAAAATATGCTGGGGAATTTCCTTTTGCTTAACTCTCTGTCTCGTTGCGGACAAACTCACTATTGCAATTAATTAACGTATTTTGCGACTTATCGGCGGAATTATAAAATATAAACAGATCTCTAGAACATTAGTCATGTACGTATTTGTATATAGCATATAATTTCGAACCTGACGTATATCGTGTGTATATCTTTCAGAAATACAGTTTCAAACAGTAACACGAATAAAATTTATCCAGCATAAGAACAATATTTAACCCTGGCGTTTGAGTTGAAAAAAGGGGTATCATAATATATATTTTTTCTCGGGACCCATAAAAGATATCAATTTAAAATAAAAAAATTTAAGCGACTGGAGTAGTGATGTAGGGTTGAAATTATACAGGGATGCAGTCGAGTTGTAAGTTTATTTATTGAAGTCTAATGTCGACGTTTCGCCTCTATTTGAGGCATCATCAGGACGAACTGAGAGAAGAAAAAATGTTACAAAGGTACAAACAAAATGGTAAAACTATTTACAGACTAAACAGTAAGATGTTTCCACTCAGGAAAATGATTGGGCCAAAAGGACCTCGTCATTAAAATATAAAACAATTGTAAGATATAGATGTAGCACGTCATGAAAAATATTATTATTTTTTTTTTTTATAAAGATTAAATTATTAAACACAAAACGTGATGTCATGCCCACAACTAGGTAAAATTGCGTCTTCCTGAAGGAAAGTTCGAGAGCTGCAAGTTGCGTTGTCATTGGTGTGATATGTAGTCCGCTAGGATTGGTTGAACAGTTTGCATATCCGGCAATACATGTTGCTGAGGTTTTGAATATCGGTGCGGAAGTTTATACTATTTTTACTGTGTTGTATGTATAGCATCTCTGACATGAGTCTTTTTTAAACTTACAACTCGACTGCATTCCTGTATAATTTCAACCCTACAAAAAATATTATGTAGTCAAAGAATGTATCTAGGTCTGAAATGTGTTAGATTTTAAATTTTTTGGTTATTATACTAAAAAAAATTGTTAAAATAGCTTATCTTTCAATGAAAATTTAACTGTAATAAATATAAAAACTTAAAATTTCAACACAACCCAAACGTAGATTTGACTTTGAAAAATACATTATAATTTTCAAATTTGTTTTATTACGCCAAAGAAGAAAAATCTATGTAATAATCTGAACCTCTTTATACCGTATTCTCGTAGCAAAATGCTTGTCATATAGCGTCGCCGTGCAGTGGTTTTAATGGAACTTCGATGAAAATCCGGTCAATATAAGTTTGCAGTTAGAAATTAACATAATCGATAAACTTGTTAGGGAAGTATAATGGCAAATGTTTCCCAGAATTTTGGATCGGCATGTCTACATTTACTAAAGATTAGAAGTCTCCTTAAAATCGTTATACTCGAAAACTACAAGAGATTCTTCCTTCGGATAAAATATTTTAATTTTTTATTTTTCATATTTTTATTTATTTATTTACATAAAATATTTAAAAACGACATATTACTGTGGACCTAAAACAATACACTAAATAGAAAAGAGAATTCATATTAGTTAGATTTGATGATTGAATATTTTGCATTGTTTAAAAAAATAGTTCATTAATTTCAAATTTTGGAAAGATTTTCAAAAAATGAGACGCAGTGAGCATTAGATGAAGGAAAGAAAAAAATTATATGCGTTTTTTTTACCAACCAAAGATTAGGGAAATGACTTATTGTTTACTTCATTTCCCATTATTATTTTATGAGTTCCGGCTTTCATTTACAATATTCTTGAAAAATATAATTGTAATTTATATTGTTGGTGCAAATAATTCGTGTTTTTTGTGTTGTTCGTTGCCTAGATATTTTATGTATTTAAAGCAGTAATAACAAACCAAAATATATATACATATATATATATATATATATATATATATATATATATATATATATATATATATATATATATATATATATATATATATACATATTACCCATGTGGATTAGTGGATGATTTGTTCACAATAATATCCATTACGTAGGCGCTACAACTGATGTACTCGTAGATCCTGAGGTCGTAATCAAATACGTTTCGGAAATATAATCCAGAAGTAAATTCGCATTTTAGTAATATAAAAGATTTTCAACAGGAATTAGTGTATTTCTGTCTGGTCATAACTAGCAAGGAAAAAACTTCTATTAAGAAGAGAGTACGTACATTCAAAAAGATTAAAAAACTTCTATTAAGAAGACAGTACGTACATTCATAAAGATAAAATGCTCGCCAAATAGATGAATTTTTATTTAGAATGTACCTATATTCCCAGAGCTGATTGATCTTCGATTGCAAGAAATGTACCAATTATGGAACATAAAATTATAAAAAATACCAGTAATAAAAAGAAAACATCACTGAAATGTGCAAAAAATAAGATATTTCGAAAATTTTATTATACATATATTATTAACATTATTTATGCTAAAATCATTTTAATATATAGTAATGTTATATTTGCAATATACAGTTTAAGATTGTGTAAAATATAATGGTGGTCATTGAAATAGAGCACATAGGTAATAAATTATTGGAAAATATTTTTAAATAAGTTTTATGTTTTTAAAGCGAAATATGAAGGTTCACATTTAAAAACATATCTGTACAAAAGCACAGATTTCTACCAACAAAAACTGTCAAATGTATCTCTGACTCATTTTTCCATAAAATATTTCCCCACTTTTTCTTGAACATTCTACAATTTTTGCAATTTCACGTTGAGACTTTTACTCTTTTTTAATATTAACATCGCCGCTCTTTCTTCGGAAGTGCAATGCTTACTTGTCCCACTTCTTCAATTTTTTTCTACAATCGGGATTTACGAAATGTATTATGATTTGTTTCTGAAGCTGTGAAATTTAGTTGATCGAGGAATTTTATTAGATAAAAGCTTCAAGCGTTGTTTTAATTGTTTATTGTTGGAGTTGCAATTAGACGACGTTTCGGCTCATGTTTATGGCTATTATCAAGTCACAATATGTTAAGTTACATTTAGTCAATTTAAATTTGCTACAATAAATTTTTTTTTGATTTATATCAAACTCTTAAACATGTTTTTGATATAATAAAAAAAATATATTGATATCTTCCTACTGAAAAATTATAGGTTTTTTTTTATTATTCATGAAATTTTTCTAAATATAAAGGCAATAACTCTCGCCCAAATGCTGTATTTTTTTAAACTAATTTTAAATACTAATTTAACGACCCATGTCTTGCAGACGCTCGGAAATTCGAACTCTTAATGTCTGACGACTAGACTTTGACTAATTCGCCAGTTACGTAGTAACTATAAATGACGCACTCGAATCTAGAATTTAGCCCCGCCCCGACAGCGCACATGTCTATACCCCCCCTTATTCCGACCCCGATGCGCACTACTAACACAAAGTGTAAATATTACTCTTTTAAGGTGCTACACTTGCAATCTTTGACCATGGACGGTTTTGCAAGTGTACGGGACAACAGGTAGCAAGTCGTCAGTTGTCAGTATTCACTGAACAATGGTAGTTTGGTAGTTCTATGACACACTTTCTCAAAACTTGATATTTCATTAAACATGAACCAGTAAATATCTCGCTCATTTTAGTAATAAGCGCTTTCGGAGAAATACACGACTAACCTATACCAGAACATAAATGCATAATTAAAATAATAAATGAAATTCATATTAATTAAATTTGAAGTTGTGAAACAAATATGTTATCCACAGATTTAAAAAAATCATTGGTAATACTCACTGCGCCATAAAATATAACCTCTTTACAAATTTACTTAAATAATATTTAATAGCCATCGGAAATGTACCTCATCAGCAAGTATAGTTACCAATAAGTTTAACCATGATGGAGAAATTATGTTTGCTTATTTTGAAGTTCCAAGTGGCTTAGGTCTCAGTATTTTAAAGTGATATTGAGTATATTTTTCGGATATTGTCGGAAATAGATTTTTGTGTATTAAGAACATAAAGTGATACTTTGTCGCTTAAGAAAAAAATCTTTCGAAAGCGACAATGACACTTTATGCTCATAACATACATTATTTATTCTATGTTCGTTCTACGATAAACGAGTATATAGTATAGTATTTCTAAAAAATATCTGACAGGATTTAATATTAAAATTTGTCAAAAGTGTACAATCTATTTTCATATTCATATAAAATGAATAAATAAAACGAAAAAGTTCTCTTTCGCTTGTTGACATGAGAGACGCGCGATAAAGAAGTTTGTTGCTCGCTCCTCAAGAAACATCAACTTTACGATGACATGTCTATTTTTCATAGCTCTCGTAGAAAATGGATGTTTGTAATGTTTTTTCCAAATGTTGCTTTCACTATCAAATGATAAAATATCTAACTACTTAAACCACATAGATCTCACGTAAAAATTTGGCAAATATGTTTTTTTTTTCTAGTACACCCATCTCTTTTACTCTTGTTGCTTTTATTTACTCAGACGCGTTGACGTCATACGTACGTCACAAAGGCTGTAATACTATTTTTTCGAATCTATTAATATGTAACAAATTTTAAATAATAATAAGTAGGTAGGTGTAATGTTTTGTTTTAGATAACTATTTTGATAAGTATGACTCATCAACGTAGTATCCTAACATTAAAAGTTAAAATTATGACATTAGTGTTATGATATATTTCATGTCGTAATAGTTGGCACGGTTGCTAGGTTACTATGTCATTATTTTCTAGCTAGACAAAGTCGTTCAAAATTAATTATTTTTATTTTATTTTAAATATTTTAATTAATTTTGAAATATAGTTATTTCATTGAATAGATACATAGATAATTATTTAAATAATAATAAATTGTATTTTATTGTATGAACTTCAATTATTATGACTCATGTGTATTGACTTGCACTCCGCTACGCGTCGCGCGTCTCGCATGACTTTTAGTATTTTTCATGTATATTGTATATGGTTTGGAAACAAATAAAAATAATTTGTTACGAAAATAACTATATCATTCTGTTTCGGAACATATAGACCCGGAATTCCACCGGTTTCTTGACGGAATTTTACTTGCATTCAGTAGTGTGAGTGGTTATTCCACAACCTACAAGGGGCCGACGGCTTATAGTGAACTCCGAATCAAACAATTCAACTGTATTTTTTGCTACAAGTTAGACTCCTATATTGGAGACGAACTCAAGACCTCATTTAATGCCTGCCTGTATTCTTGGATTACAAAGCAGATGCGCTAGTTATTTTATCAATGCTGAACTTTGGTGCTAGCGTGAAGTTGGCACCAATAATATTTAATTTGCAAAAACTTATTTATCATAAACATTTTGAAAACAAAATTATGGGTACCTAAAGGTACCAATTGGGTACTAAATTTTTGTATAATTTTTATTTAAAAATTTCAACCTTACGGTGCTAGCGTGAAGTTGCCACCAAAATAATTAAACAATGAATAACTCCTACGCAGAGTAAAAAACAAAAGTTTTTTTGTGGGTACTAATAGGTACAAATTTGGTACTAAATCGTATATTATATTACAAGAGGTGGTCTCATGTGGATCCCTGTACTGCGACCTGTAGATCTATTGTACCCTTCAGATTTACTCCTATTCTACGAGTCCTATTTGTTTAATAAACTCCAGGGTTTTCTTCAGATCTAAATCTTTTAGCATATCCTGCTGAATCTTTTCACGTAAATCGTAGTATCAGTTAAAAAATTAGTACCCTATACCTTGGTGCCAACTTCATGCACCTAAAAATCTGATGTGGCCAGCACATGACCTCTCGCTAATTTAATGTTTATAATAGCAAAGAACTTTACGTATATTATCAATTCCGGTTGACGATGTTTCAAATTATATACGAGTTTTAAATATCAAATTTTAGAAGATTTGTGTCATATTTTAATATATTTTTCTAGAAAATCTGTGTATAGCTTTAAGTAAAGTACTATTTCCGGTTTATCAGTTTTAGACAAAATGTAATATGTCGTTCTCATTAATATAAATGTCTTAAATACCAAATTTGAAAATTTTCGGATTGTATTATAATATACATTTCACGAAAATCTGTTCAGAGCTTCAAGTAAAGTATCACTTCGGTTTACCAATTTTAACCAAAATCTAATATGTTATTCCCCTTCATATAAAAGTCTCAAATACTAAATATTAAAATTTTTGGAATATGTCAATATATTTTTCACGGAAATCTATTCAGAGCTTCAAGTAAAGTGTTACTTTCGGTTTATCGATTTTAGCCAAAATCTAATATATTATTTCCCTTGATATAAAAGTCTTAAATGCTAAAATTGAAAAGTTTTGGATTATATTTTAATATAGTTTTTCATTAATAACTATTTTGGGCATCAAGTAAAGTGCTACTTCCGGTTGTCCAATGTTACCCAAAATCTCAACAACTCTTTATATATTAAATGTAGAAAGCTTAAATAAGGGAAATGGAAATTTTTGGTGGTTTGTTATACGAGTCACACAAACACCCAAGCGCACGCACGCTCGCTAGCTCACACACACACACACACACACACACACACACACACACACACACACACATATATATATATATATATATATATATAAACACAAACACACACATCATTGTAGAAATACTATAAAAGTGTTGTAGAGACCCTAATTTGTGCTTATTCACTAAAAACTCACTATCAAATTTTTGGACCAAAAACATTACCTCTCTTACCTATGGTATGTCGAGAGGTAAAAAATCTGGTGTGGTCAACACAATACCTCCCGCCATTTACCGCCCGAGTCACAAAAATCATTAAGCTAATCCTTAGTTTTGGATAAGCAAATTTTACTCTAATTTTGACAGTGTATTTCTTAAAATATAGTCTAATTTAAACCAAGGAACTACCTTTTTGGATAATACAATAAAGATTAAATTTTAAATACCGGGATAGAATAGAATTCACTAACCCAAAAATGAGAATTAACTATTTTGCGAATCGCTAATCTAAACACATACAATTTACATCGATCTTTCCAAATACAATAAGTCAGAAACCAAAACAGAAACCTACATTCAAGAGTACAACGAAATATATAACCAAATCCATAACACCCAACATATATATATATATATATATATATATATATATATATATATATATATATATATATATATATATATATATATATATATATATATATATATATATAGGAATTGGAAAACACGAAGCAGCAGATCAAGCAGCAAAGGACGCCATTGAAGGAGACTTAACACATATCCCTATTCCTATTGATGATTTCCTGAAAATTATAAAGAATAAAACTACAAAGTACTGGAACGAAAGATGGAGAAACATACCAAAGAATAAATTAGGAAAAATAAAAGCAGATACATCAAAATGGATCAATATAAATAATCGGAAACACCAAATAACAATAACCAGGCTTCGACTAGGATACAGCAATATAACACACCAACATAAAATGAATAAAACAGAAGAAGAAAAATGTAACACATGCAACACTCCAGTAACAATCGAACATATATTAATGAATTGCCCAAAATATTCAACTGCAATGAAGAAACATCAAATCCGACCATCATTAGAAGAAGCCCTAGGAAATAATGCAAACCACATAACCAACACAGTTAACTTCCTCATAGACACCAACGTAATCCAACATATATAAATATAATACAATAACATATAGACACAAATAACTGTAAAATATTTAATGTTTCGGGTAATAATGGCCATAGTTGTCGATGTACTCCTTTTCTTTCTTAAATAAAAAAATTACAATATATATACAATTTGAAATGTTTAGCTTTTTTGACAGTGACATTTATCTGTCAGTTACATACATTTGAATAACTGCGTACCTAACCAAGAAGTTTTGTTTGTTTGAAGCGTAGGCTCCGGGATTTAAATTATAGATAATTTTATAACTTTATCTATAATATATATAGAAAAAGTATTAATTCAAATCTGTAGAACATTTAATAATCTTTAATTTTTATAATTTCAAAAAAATAAAATTTAAAGGTATTTTTAGAAGAAAAACTATTTTGAGCTTTGAGTAAAGTGCCATTTTCTGTTTTCCGTTTTACACCAAAATCTAATGGGCTCTTTCCATAAGAGAAAAAGTTCGAAATAGATGGTTTCAAAATTTTCTGAATTATAGTATTTGAGTTAGAGTGGAGGATCCACACTTACATACACATACACACAGATTCCCACATACACACATACACGCACACACACATACACGCACATACACACACACGCATAAACACGGACATCATCGTGAAAATGTTAAAAAAGGACCTTAAAACGTGCTCATTTACCAAAATCTCGTTATGCGATTTTTAGCATAATCCCGATACCTCCCTTACCAAGAGTAGCGGGAGGTAAAAATTGGCCACAATTTTTTCATTAATGTATCAATAATAATTTTATTTACATTTTGCAAGTAGACAAAACTTGTATCTTACCGTGATTTCCAACTTTCTAATCCCAGTATAATTTTTTAACAAAGATGTTTGCTAACTTCATTGTATTCCTTACTCATGAAAAAGTTACTATAAACAGTTAAGTACCCACTCATATTTTATTTATACTTATACATATAAACTGTATAAGAACTTTGAGATTAATTGAAAGACTTGTGTTCTAATTAAAACTGTTGCGAAATTGTAATAAATACCCGGTGTTATTAAATACTAAACCATGGATCCCTGAGTAACACAGAACACTTGTATATCGAAACTTACGAGAGATAAAGTTTTGAAGAACTCTAATTATCCGGACCCATTACTAACAAAAAGGCTCGTAAATTTCAGCTTCAGTAACTACTGTCAACTTTATAATTGAAGTCATGATACCGCAAAAGTAATCCTAAAATATTCAAGAAGTTTCAGGTTAAAATAAATTCAAAAATATGTAAAATTATATGAAATATACATTTAAGTAATGCATATTAAGATCATATTTGTCATTATTTCATTATTTGCGGGGCCAGAGTAAGACGGAATATTAAAAATCACGGGTACTTCTTGACAAATCTATCGTCTCACTTGTTATATTTTATAATATTTAATACTGAATAATACACAATTTCATATATTATGTTCTAGTTTATATAGTCTTCGCTCTCAGTATACGTCCCTAGCCTGACAGCTTATGCTTCTACTACAGTCTTACCAACCTTGTTACTAATTTACCACATTACTATTTACTCGTATACTTTAGATTAGTATAGATCATAGGGACACAATTTTTGCTCTCTGATTGGTGACAGTGTAAACCAAGTTTACAATAAGGAAAATACAATAATGTCAGATGTTAGTTGTCAGCAATCAAAGTATAATTAACCATGTTTTTCATTTTAATTTTGTAGTTTTTAAACAGATCAGATACTGAAAATTTTTACAAAAAATTTATTTGACAAAGTAAAATTTATTTAACGCATGTAAAACCGGTCAACACTGAAGCAACATATACTCCAGTTTTAAATTAAGTAAATTATTACTAAAATATTAGTGCCTAATTAAACTGATGACAGAATGATGCTACTATGAAGAGTTTTTATTCAAATATAAAATTTCTGAAGTTCAATTTTCATTCCTTACTGGCCAGTGCATCTTTCTTATGTCCGGTAACTATTTAACCATTAATGTGTATTTCCATGGCACTCTTGATTTGAATTTTTTTATTGTGTTTTAGCCTAAAATTATTTACTTATAATATTTATAAATAAATTCGTAAGTTAAACCTTAAGAATATAGGTTAGGTAGAATTATCGATAACTTCATTTGATTTATTGGACTTACAAACTTACTAATATTTAAAAAGGATTAAAAATAATTAATAGCCGTGAAAATACTAAAATTATCAGGTTAGAATGTAAAATAATTAAGAATCAATTAGAATGTATTTTTTCAATGTACGGGAATCATTAACTACTAGATATGATCATAGCATTCGTGGTACCGCAAAATTTAGAGAAAAAAAATTATATGTTTTATACCCTCATTGTATACCTAAATTGCACAAGTGAAATTATATTTCCTTATTTTGCAGTAATAGAAATGTATGATATGATATATTTAAACTTCTTTATATAGTGTTCATTTAAAAAAAAATTACATAATATTTCTATAATTATTTCGGCAATTTTTTTTTTTAAATATACAATTTTCTTTATAATACCTATAAATAAATTGACATTAAAGATTTGCAACTTGTTCCTCCTCTGAAGTATAAAAACGCGTTCTTCTTATAAACATATTCATTTGTATAAGGGCTATTGAGCCACTAGTTTGTTCTATACTAAATATTTTAGATTTGTTTTTAAATAATGGGGTCTCGTGGCCGCATGCCTGAGTGTCAGGTCGCGAATCTGGGGAACCGGGTTCGATCCCGACCGACGCCAAATATTTTTCGAATTTTATATGGCACAAAATTGACACCTGTGGTGCACTCTCCACGCCAGCAATGAGTGCCCGTGAGGTGACGCCTGGTAAGCGCCTGCACGGTGCAAATATTTCATCATTACCGCATCTGTGTACAAAGCAGATTGGCACACCCAGCAATATGGGTAATAAGCCGTGATGATATATTTATTTATTTATTTATTTATTTATGTTTTTAAATAAAAATCATATATGGTTCCATTTGAAGAAAATATGTTTGCGTTATTTATATCTCGAAAATTTACTTGAAAAAATATATTTTCGCACGCCGCTTAACAAACAATAAAAATAACTTTCTTATGTGGAATATTTTTTAGATTACTGATAGTATATTGCTTTTTTCGTTTTATCTGGTAGCCTAAAATTTTTGCAAAACAAAACACATTTACGATGGCCTCTCAAAGGCGCTCAAAATGTGATTTATTTTAAGTGTAGAAACATTTCGGCGGCTAAAATTGAACTATCAACAGTCTGTATATAACACTTCAAATATAATACATAACTGAAGGTAGTCCACTCAATGGAGACAAAAAAGATCTTTGCGTTACAAAAGGTGGGTAGAGATAATTTTAATATATCTAATATTATTTGGATCGGGACTCTGATAAAAAATTCAAGTTTTCGATTGGGTCCAAGAGCCCGCTTTGACATAGTTGCTATGAAATAATTTTTAATTTACACTTAATTTTTTAATTTTGTATTATACTAAGGCATAAAGGTTGTACTTTCTAACATGACCAATATAATGTAAATATAATGAGGTGAGTCACCATAATCAAATTTGAATATATAAAAATTAACCACTATAACTTCTCATTATAGTAATTAAGCTTATTCTGAAAACAAATCATATTTGAACCGTTGATCTAAGGTGGCTACTAGCATCTACTCTCCCTAAAGTCGAAACTTTAAATTTTTCATTAGAATCTCGACCTAAACAAAATATATAAAAATCATTTCTATCCCACCTTTTGTAGGGCAAAAATCAAATCTTCACTGACTAGGCTAAGATAACTACGTACTTGGGGGGGGGGGGGGGGTTATCTTATTTAGAGTAGGGCCACCGTAATATTTAGCCATAGGAACACATTTATAGGCTGACGTGCTCACGATGTTTAACAATAGCATGTAACAAATTATATTATTACTTCATTAATTTAGTCTTCAAATGCTATTGTTCAAAATAATGTTTAGCCTAAATATAGAAAATAAAACTCTCTCTTCAAACCAGATACGTCTTTACATAGAATGTAGACAGATTCATAACGCCAACTCAAACTTATTGTTATGTAAAACAGTTTAGCGTACCTATTCATACGCTTATTTTGAATTCCATGTTAACATACAGTTAGACAATACGAATATTCCAGCCAATTAGATACAATAATGAATCACAAAACTACGATCATATATTTTAACATAATTACAGAAATTTACTAACTTAGACAAACAAAATTACTAAATCACTTTGTTAATTACATTGCGTTTGAAATTAACGTCCTCAATTTGATGGAGCATATCAAGGCGTCCACATGAAATCATCAAGTGTGCGTTGACATTCATATGAATTGTTTTTCAAGAATAAATCACTAAATTCGTTCAGGATTGATTGATTGTGGTAAAATGTCGAGTTGTCATGTGATGCTTCAATATATGTATACATCATTTATATTAATACAGAATCAATTGAACTGTCGTACGTCAAATAAATTTGGTGTATAATTTACATGCACTCAATATATTACAAATTTAATATTTAATTTTTTAAACCATTATAAACAGCTAGGAAATGAAGCTCGAAACTTTTCCATTTATAATTCATTTTGTATACAATATGTAATTAATAATGTAATGTAACATAACTATTATAAAACAAAATAATAAATGAGAGTATTAATAATCATGCCAAACAAAATGAGCAAAAATATATACGACAGTATTAGTTTTCATAGAAAAATAAATTAATATGTCGGTATTGATTCCACGCAGTAAGATAAGAGTAGATGTTGAAGTGGACCATTACAGAAATTGCGGTGCAAGAGAAAAACATACACGTATGTTTACCTACAATTTAAGATAAAAATATATCTTCGTTTCATGTCATTATTTACAAAAATATATAAATAAGACTATCCAGATAAATAAAATTAAGGAATACAATTTTATGCATAGAGAAGAGACTTTTTGTTTTAAAACGAAGGAATTGCTAATATAATGCAATCTTACAAAAAGACTTTGCGCAAATAATAACCGCTCAATCAGACCCTGTATATACTAATTTGAGCTCATAGCATAGTTAGACACCCAAATTTGTAGGTGCTTGAGTTTTTCCTAAAACTTAGCTCTGAAAAAAAAATGCGTATTGAAAACACAGACAAGATTTATTTAGAAATTATTCTTATTTATGACCAAAAAAATACTTAAAATATTGTGTATATGGGCAAATTTTCTTTTTTTTTAATTTGACGTCAGTCGCAATCGAACCCGGGCCATAATAAAAATTGATACAGATTTTATTTTAAAATTAATACTTTTTATAAAAGACGTATTAAATTCTGGTCTCATACTAGTAATATATAAAAATAAATATAAAATAGAGTTTTACGTCTTAATCTTGGGCGATATGGAGTGCAATAGCTGTAAAACGTTGAAGTATTGGAACTTTCTCAGCTGAAGTTGTGAGCTGATACGCAGTGTTAGAACTACGTTCCCATTTAAGAATGGAGGAAGAAGATAAGATTACTTCAACTCTACTGAATTGAAATCATAAAACTAAATTTGACATGTGATTGTATTACAGTTCTTTTCCGCTGATCTTATTATTCTGAACCTTAATCGGGCTAACATGGAAATTTTTATACGCATCCGTCAGTTCTATATTTCAATTGGTTAAAGTTATGAAAACATAAATTGACGCTTTAAAAGTACTTTTCAATTTCATAACAATGTCATTGCATATTTAATAAATATCAGAAACTTGTGGAGATAGCGTTTTCCGAAATATTTAATATTAATATCATTCACATAATAATAGTATATTATACGCCAATGTTGAGAAGATAGTCATTCTTGACCCAGCGCCAAGATTGTAACCCGAGGGCGAATTTGAAAATTACTGTTCCAGAAGTAGAATTTCAAATCTACTCTGAGAAAGAGCGGGAAAAAATCTCAATTATAGTATAATTTGAAATCTAGTAGAACTAATGTTACAAACTCGAGGCCCAGAAATGTCTTGTAAGAATTTCACTGTGCTATTAGCATTAGGTTTCATTTACTAATTTTGGGTATTTTTAGTTACAATTTTTTTTCTTGTATTTTTTCATACTGTATTTTTGTATAAATTTTATAAACTGAATTTATATATATATATATATATATATATATATATATATATATATATATATATACATATATAACAACTAAGACGCAGTAAATACAATTTTTTTATTAACTACGAAAAATAATACGGATTACACACGAATGAAATTTATTTATTACTAAACATCCATATAATACTATGTAACAATGAATTAATTTTAAATTTGGCAAAAACTAATTATCATTATTTGCTTTCATTCGAGCACAAAAAATTAGATCAGACAATTCCAATCGAATTTTAATCGTTATTTCTATTTATGATCATACGTCCCCATCATCCACGATTGTCATCAATTATACCCTCTTTCCTCTAAATTGTTAAAAATGCGATTATTCTGATCGGCTTGCTAGTAACGTAGTATTATGTTTTTATTTTAGGCTAGTGTATATTGTTTTGGTTCTAGTGTTAGAACTGTAGCATCTAAAACTAGATATTTGTTAGTGCCGCCGATATGTTAAAATATTGAAAAATAATTAATCAAATCTGACTGTAATTAAACTTTATTGCATAAATTTATTTCATAAATTATATACAAATAATGAATTTTTAATATTCATGATTGATATGTTTTATAAACTGACAGGTCAATATAATTTCTGTATGCAGCAATGTATAGACGGTATAACAATTCTTCCGTATTTGTTGCAAAACGATGACTAAGCTTCAATTAAATTAAAGATAAGTCTCATATTTTATATGGAGTAGTGACTTGAATATTATTTATGATTCCATGGTGCGTACCGGCATTTGAATGAATATTGCAAGATACCTAATTCGCATACCTTACAAGTTTACTTGTACTGTTAGTTATCTATTCTTTTCTAAAGTTTTGGTAGTTCTGATTACAATATACTTTCCAAATAAGAAGTGTCAAGTAATTAATTTGACAGAAATTTCTGTTATAACTTCGCATGTTTTCATTCAAATAATAATACCTTACCCTCCGATAATAAATGCAAGTAAATTAATTACCTGAATAAAAAACATCGTTCCTGTATGTCATTTCTCTTTGAAATTGATTTCGTTAAAGTTAAATTAGACAGTATAGTTTACTTTATTATATTGTATTTTTTTTTCGAAGTTTATATCAGAACGGATCAGGGGGGGATTTAGAGGGGGGGGGGGCACTCTGGTACGTGCCGCCCCCTGTTCCTTTAAAAAATTTAATTGTTACATATTTTCATTTACGTATTACACATCATTAAACATACTAATAAAAATACAGAATTTCTATTTATTTTCAAATTGTTTATTATTTTGGAAATGCCCCCACCCTCATATTTTTTATAAGTGTTAGAACAAATGGTTCATATAAAGGTTTTATTATTTCCCTCATATTTTTTATATGTGATAGAACAAATGGTTCATAAATAAGTTTATTATTTTAATTATACTATTTGATGGCAGATGTAGATATTTTTTATAAAGTCACGTTTAAAAGATACGACTATCAACTTTTATGTTTTAAATAGCAAACAATAATTATTTCATTAAAATATGAACCGCCATTTTTTGTCTTAAGTGATTCTTATTGGGTACTTAATTTGATGTTTTAACTTGTTTTATATAACATTGTTGCATTTTATTTATTTTCACATGGCTACTTAGTATATTTGAATAAACATTATTATTCATCAAACTCCTTTACTTGTTTGGGGTCCAGCACTTTGATTTTTTATTATTTTAAATAAAAGTTCTTTTAATTTTGAAGCAATTCGTAGTATTAAAAAGTCTTTATTTTTGGTTTAATTGAATTTGATTTTTAAAGTCAACGTGATGTCACGGCGACACCTATTAGTTATATAGTAGGCAGCGAGAGAAAGGTAACACTAATTTGACTTCACAGTGAAATTTACAACAAGCCTCAAATATCTCGAAAAGTAATTATTAAAAAATTGTTTTCTTCATCTTAATCGCTATTTATCGAGTAATACTTTAAGTATAAAGTGTACATTTTATTATTTTTTGATATGGTGCAGGATCCCAAATAGATCATTAAAAAGACAAAAACCGGGGTTTATATTTTAATAAAATAATTATAGGTTGTATTTTAAAATAAAAGTTCTGACTTTATATAAAAAATATTTACATCTATCATCTATTAGCATATTTAAAATAATAAAACTTTTATATGAGCAATTTATTATAATACAATACAAAAGTTAACGATGTGGGGGGGGGGCTCACCCTATATACTTAAAATTTGTTTTTCCGAATTTAGTGTCCTCCCTATTATAATTTTCTAACTCCGTCACTGGAACCGATACGAGGCAGATGTAAATGATGAAACTTATCAGGTTTTTCAAGCTGGAAGCTGGCACTTGAACAAAACGACTTGTAGTTTTTCCACTTAAAAATAATTTTTTCTCAAAGAATGCAACCACGATTTAAAATATACTAGAGATGCCACTTTTGGTGATTTCATTGTTTTTAGGACCTGAATCTGAAAGTTTCCTTGAATATACGTTGGATGCGCTATGTGACAACGACCCTATTTTGTAAAAATAACAACTTTCGATTAGAAAATTTACAATAATTTTGATCAGTATTGAAAAATTAAAATGAATCCTTCTTAATATATGCAAATGACGAGTGAGAATCGGATCGTTATCACGTTGCGCGTCTAGTTAAAAATCAGAGAAACACGTATCACTTTGGATACGCGTTTCAAAGATTGTGACTAGTGACACAACCAGTTTATTTTAAATTGTGAATGCAATACAAAAAAACCTTGGAAACGGTTTAGCTCAACTAACTGAAAAATGGATTCATTTACAGTCGATTTCACCATTAGTCTGTTAATTAATGATCAACTGATTAAGGAATCAATCTGATTCGTACATCTACATTATTTATTCTAATTCACCAACTTGATATCTGAATCGAGTAATCATGATCAACATATTCACAGTTTAGTTTTGGTTTTTGACAGTTAGTGTAATTATAATGCAGTTTTATCAGTGGAAACTGTAGTTTCCGTTAAGTTTTTAATTTATTTATAATATATATTTTGTAATTTTTCTGTAATAATATTATATTTACCTTCTATAATACCTTTTGTTATTATAAATATTATAGAATATTTTATTCTCTACGATTTGATTACATTTTATACTTCATGTTCAATGGATATTGAGTTAAAAATTATAAAGAACTTAAATTTCATAAAACAGCCAGCTATGCAAAAACACTGGAAACAGCTAATATAATTTAAAAAATCCGATGTGACCAACACATGACCTCCCGTCAATTCCATGTTTAAAATAGCAATGAGCTTTAAGTGAAGTATCACTTCCGGTTGATCGTTTGTAAACAAAATCTAATTTGTTGTTCCAATAAATAGAAAAGTCTGTAATACCAAATTTTGGATTATATTTTATTGTTTTTCCACGAAAATCTGTCAAGAGCTCTAAATTAAGAACCACTTCCGGTTTATCATATAGGTTTTGAATCATGTTTTAATATATTTTTTCAAGAAAATCTGTTTATAGCTTCTTTTAAAGTAGTACTTCCGGTTTATCAATTTTAGAAAACATCTAGTATGTCGTTTTCATTAATATAAAAGTCTTAAATACTAAATTTGAAAAGTTTCGGATTGTATCAATTTATTTTTCACGAAAGTCTGTTCAGAGCTTCAAATAAAGCATCACTTCCGGATTGTCAATTTTAGTCAAAATTTAATATATTATTCCTCTGCATATACAAGTCTTAAATACTAAATTTGACAAGTTTTGGAGTATATCGTAATATATTTTTCACGAAAATCTGTTCAGAGCTACAAGTAAAGTATCACTTCTGGTTTATTATTTATATAAAAGTCTTAAATACTGGATAATATTTTAATATAGTTTTTCATTAAAACCTGTTATGAGCTTCAAGTAAAGAGTCACTTCCGGTTATCCAATTTTACCCAAAATCCAATCAACACTTTATATGAATTCAGAAAGCTTAAATACAGAAAATACAAATATTTGGAAGTTTGTTATAAGAGTTATTGTGGACGAAAAAATTGTCACACACACACACACACACACACACACACACACACACACACACACATACACACACACACAGACAGACAGACATCATCGTAAAAATAGTAAAAACGTGTTGTGGGGAACCTAATTCGTGCTTATTCACTGAAAATTTACCGTCGAATTTTTGGACCGATAACGTTACCTCCCTTACCTATTGTATGACGGGAGGTAAAATTCTGACAGACATATGTCAATGTCAAGTGCGGTTGACATGTATGTTTGTGTTACAATTTTTTATTCCAAATATAAAATCAAATCTAAAAAAAACTTTCTGTATGGAATTTGTGCAAAATACATAGAACTGGCGGAAGGTAGTGTGTTGGCCACATCAGATTTGATATAAGTAGAAATTACATTTATTCTAATAAAGGAGTGTTTTTCAATATAGTGAAAATATAAGTTTTAAAACTATATTAGAAAATAATAAAACCAATGAGGACAACAACCAGAATCAGGACATAACTATAAATAACAAAATTAGGATCAATGCTAATTTCATGGAATATAACGTATCTGTTAATTATTGATTTTGTTTACTAGATTAGCTTTTTTATGGTAATTCCGCCGTTAGACAAAGATCATTTTTGAACGGTGTAGAAAAAATTGTGCAGCTCTCACGAGCATAGTGTCTATCTCGTTTTCGAAAGACTGATGCACGTCAGGTAGCGGAGCGCGACAATTTTTTTAAGCGTTGTCGTACGTACATATCACTTTCCTTTCTACGTACACAAATAACTAATGATTTTTATTCTCAAAGGCCCCGAAATAAAATCTTGCACATAATCCCGCAAAATATCCACCGGTCTTGATTGCATCACACGTTTGTTTTATCCTGTAATTGGATTACTGTCTCGTAAAAAGAAAAAAATATTGCTGGGTTTCTACATGAGAAGAGAGTTTTTAGATACTTCCTTGCATTTCATTCAAACGTATATATATATATATATATATATATATATATATATATATATATATATATATATATATATATATATATATATATATATATATATTCTGTTCGATCACCACCTATCCATCTATAATCCTGATTCCATGTTGGATGTATAACCCTTGTCGATGTATACGGGTACTAGATACATATACCGGCCCACATAGATATACATACGGGCACCCTGAAGCAAGCATGAGTTGTACTAGGGATTGTTATTGTTCCGTAGAGTCTGTTGCGGACAGAGACTACGACAATGTTGATGAAACAGCAAGAGGCAGGAGGAGAAGGAGCGAATCTAATAGTAATAAGGAATACATTATCACAGGGAGATTTGACTGGGTGTTGAAATTGTCTCTGTCACCTTGATATTTGGATTATGTTTCTGTATTGTTACATCAAAATTTCTTTTCCATCACGTAATGTACAATATACCACACCCAATATGTTTTATAAGCAACACATGATATTACTAGTACAGTCTAAAATACTCGGCTAACCGGTACAAGCAGTTGAAAGGAAATTTAAAAAAAGAATAAACGATTAAACTGGTACTGCAAATAACCGAAAATGTAGTTGGCTAGTCGGGCAAGTTGCGGGTGGCGCTATTATGGGTGTATTCTAAACACAATCCGTTAAAATATATTATGTAAACGGATTCCGTTAAAATATTTCTTATAAACGGATTTCGCTAAAAATTCTATTCACAATATGACATTTCAACGGATCCGTTAAAATTAATATAATAAACGGATCCGTTTGCTACTGCAGGGCAGTGTTGTCAAATTGTAAATGTCAACATATTTATATTTTGATAATAACAAAATATATTAAGATCTAAACAGATATTTGTGATATATAAATTTAGAGATACTATTTAGTAATTATTTTAAATCAATAAATAATCACAATAATGAATATATTCTTCAAAATAATCTTTGGAATGTTGGTTGGTGAATACTTTGTTTTAATACATGTCAAAATTGTCAGTTTCATAACCTTTTGATATTATTATATATTATTGTAAATTTGGAAAGAAATGGGCAAAAAACAAAAAAATCTATAAAACCATAATTCGTTACTTATTAAGCGCAGCTAAATTAATAATGAAGAAGGTCCCCAACGCCCAACCCCAACATTTATCTTGAAATTATAGACACCACCAAATCTACAGTATCGAGAAAATGAACATAAGCGGGGCCACAATTAAATATAGGCGCATGCACTTTAAAAACTACACAAATTATAAAACACACATTATGAGCTTGATTCTTAATTCTTCGCAAATATTAATGACATTTTCTTCATTAGATTCATTCATCTAATCAGTATTATTGGAATATAATCAAAATATCCTTTGTTGTAATCAAAATATTCTTTGTTGCGATAAAAATATCCTTTGTTGTAATCAATAATTATAAATAAAGGCACCAATAGAACATTTGTGTCTTCGGCCCCTGAAGATTAAATGCAGTCCTGAAAATACTCGAATATTTTTAAAACATTAGGTAAAGTACAAGATTTGCAATGTAGAGTAAAATATCTGCTCGTTTCATTAGAGAAAGCATTTTTAATTTTTTTGAGAACGATAAATGGATAATTTTTGATTTGTTAAAATCTTTCATCGAACCGATTTTTTATAAGTTATGTACGAGTATTATTTAGTTATAAAAATTATTTATTTGTACTTTCCTTTCAATTACATTTTATGAATCCAAGGGTCGGAGCAAACAGTAAAGGATGATAACGCCATTCTTTGCTTAAAATTTAGAAATTTCTAAATATTTATGTATTAAATGTCGTCCGTTTACAATTAACGGCTATGAATCATTCTCCGTTTAAATTTTATTTATAAACGGATAACATAAACGAATCTTCGTTTATATTATTAACGGATAGTGTCTTTAGAATAGCAAAATCTAGTTAACGGATATCTCAATTTTAACGGTTTATAATTAACGGAATGCCTTTAGAATACACCCATTAGTCAATTTTCGCGTTTAAATCGTCTCTCCCGAAAGAAATCCGCCCATAACCCAATCTCCGCGCATCTTAACTCCTGAAAACGCGTCAAGATCGTATTCCACGATAAATGGTTGAACGCGCCTTTAAAGTCAATAAAAACCCCCAACACGTATCTCCCCGTGCAAGTCAATACCGTCTCCTTCACCAGGGCTCACGCGTCCTCGATCAACCTCAGGTCAAAGAGTACAGTGAAAAATATGCGAACTAGGAGCGTGCACGCTCTTCAGCCCAACGCAAAATTCGAGCTCCACTTGGATCGTGCGAACCAACCGAGCCGAATGCACTTGACCACACAGGTCGAATGCGCCGCACGAAAAAATTCGAACTCAGTGCGTACTTGCGCTACCAGTCGAATGCGCTATAACAAAGTTGAGAAACTATAATTTAGAAAAGGTTTATAAAAAGTTATTTATTTGTTATTGCACTTACCCTTGCTGTATTATATTAACATTATACATATTTTCGTTTTTATAATTATATTCCTGAACTGAAGTTTAGAAGCGAAGTTGTTGAATTACTTTATTTTATTCCGATCTGTATTTCAATCGATTGTATGTATACATATTTGTAATTAGTTTCATTAAGCTCGTTTGCATGAGGCAATAAACGCGTTTGTGTTTGAATTGCAGTAGTGTAGTTGTAGTTCTCCGTATATATATATATATATATATATATATATATATATATATATATATATATATATATATATATATACAGGGTGTAAATGAAATAAGTGCATTAAATTCAACCAGTGATTCGAGAGCAACAATTTTTCTTAATAATTTTTTTTCTAAATCATCTAGTTTTTGAATTAAAATTCTTTAAAGATTTGTCTAAAATTTCGTTACCCGCCACTGGCAAGATCTCTGCTGCTCTCAGTTATCTGAATTAAAGACCGATGTACACAGCACAAAAATTGTCGGGTGGTGGTTGCATACATGAAGACACATTAATTAATAAACGATCAACGGAAAACATATTTATTATTAAAAAATTCGTAATAGTACAATTTTTAAAATAAAGAAATTTAAAATTTGAATTACAAAATTATAAAATTGTGTATTAACACAGGTTTCTGAACTGTGTGAATAGAGTAATAGCGTGAGAAGGGCATAATAGTTATGGAGGTTATAAAATGAATTTTCGTGTGTCAGCGTGTCAAAACGGCAAATCATAATAGTTTAAATACGTTATTCAAAAAATGTAAGTACATACTTTTGTCTATTTAAACGAGGTGGGATTATAAGAGGACCAATGACTCGTCAATTTATTCCCGTCCAACAATTAATGATATTTTTTGTTGAAAATTGTGTTTCCTTCTTACAGTGTGAGGATTTTTGTGACCATATAAGCATATTGCGCATTATTAAAGACACTATCTCTAATATATCCAGCCCTATCAGTAAACAATACAACTCATTCGCAAAATTGAAATGCTGGAAACAATGAAATTTTTGCACATGGTATGGAAGTAACTGTTACTCTTTTAAAATATTCCAAATTGTCATATGTGACACATCAAACTTTGATAATCTCGAAGATATATGTGGTACAACATTACGAAGGGGATGATTTTCGTTAACTTCGTTGACCTTGAGAACTTCACCATAGGTAATTACAATGTCTGTGTATCCGCTAATCATAAACATACGCATTTTGCCAGAATTTTACCTTATAAAGGGGCCCATTCTGTATCTCAGTGGTTAATATTTAACCACTGGTTAAATTTTTTAACCAATCAAGGGGCCTATTCTATAACTCAGTGGTTAGTTTTTAACTACCGGTTAAATTTTTTAACCAATGAAGAATGTTGATATATAACATAAAAAGGGGTTTTTAATTGTCAAATCAATATCTATTGGATAAAAATTTTAACCAGTGGTTAAAAATTAACCACCTAGTTACAGAATAGGGCCCGAAGTATGTTGTTATATAACAAAAAAAGGCATTTTCAGTTGTTAAATCAATAACTATTGGATAAAAAAATTAACCAATGGTTAAAAATTAACCACTGAGTTACAAAATAGGCCCCAAACAAGTTTATAACTAATGTTAAAATTTAATTGCAACAACTGACAGGACTATCAATTACTAAAACAAAATTTTTCATAGGTATTGCTAATGCATTCAATTATTACAAAAATATTTGAAACGACTCGTCAATTTACGGGGTGGTAAAAATGCTAAAAAAAATATGCGATTTCGAGAAAAAGTTATTAAGAAATATTGTTGCTCTCGACGAGTTATATTACTGGTTAAATTTAATGCACTTATTTCATTTACACCCTATATATATACAGGGTGTAAATGAAATAAGTGCATTAAATTTAACCAGTAATGCAACTCTTCGAGAGAAACAATTTTTCTTAACAACTTTTTCTCAAAATCGCATATTTTTTAGCATTTTTACCACCCCGTAAATTCTAAATCTTCTAGTTTTTGAGTTAAAATTCTTTAAAGATTTGTTTAAAATTTCGTTACCCACCACTGGCAAGATCTCTGCTGCCCTCAGCTGTTTGAATCAAAGTTCCATGTACACAGCACAAAAAATGTTCGTTTGGTAGTTGCATACTTGCAAATACAGTAATTAATAAACGTTCAACGGAAAACATATTTATTATTAATAAATTCGTAATAGTACAATTTTTAAAATAAAGATATTTAAAATTTCGATAACAAAATTATAAAATTGTGTATTAACACAGGTTTCTGAACTTAAGTGAAAACATTAAGAGCGTGGGAAGACGAGAAGAGCATACTAGTTATGGAGGTTATGAAATGAATCTTCGTGTGTCAACACGGCAAATCATAATAGTTTAAATACGTTATTCAAAAAATGTAAGTACATACTTTTGTCCATTTAAACGAGGTGGGATTATATGAGGACCAATGACTCGTCAATTTATTCCCGCTCAAACAGTTAATGATATTTTTTGTTGAAAATTGTGTTTCCTTCTTACAGAATGAGGATTTTTGTGACCAATTAAGTGTATTGTGCATTATTAAAGACACTTTCTCTAATATATCCAGCGCTATCAGTGAACAATACAACTCATTCGCAAAATTAAAATGCTGGGAACAATGAAATTTTTGCACATGGCATGGAAGTAACTGTTGGTCTTTTAAAATATTCCAAATTGTCATATGCGACACATCAAACTGTGATAATCTGGAAGATATTGTATGTGGTACAACATAAATTTACGAATATTACGAAGAGGATGATTTTCGTGTAACTTCGTTGACCTTGAGAACTTCGCCATAGGTAACTACAATGTTTGTGTATCCGCTAATCATAAACATAAGCATTTTGCCAGAATTTTACTTTATAAACAAGTTTATTACTAATGTTAAAATTTAAGAGCAACATAGGACTGTCAACTACTAAAAAAAAATCTTCATAGGTATTGCTACTGAATTTAATTATTACAAAAATATTTGGAACGACTCGTCAATTTACGGGGTGGTAAAAATGCTAAAAAAAATATGCGATTTCGAGAGAAAGTTATTAAGAAATATTGTTGCTCACGACGAGTTATATTACTGGTTAAATTTAATGCACTTATTTCATTTACATATATATATATATATATATATATATATATATATATATATATATATATATATATATATATATATATATATATACAGGGTGTAAATGAAATAACTGCATTAAATTTAACCAGTAATGTACCTCGACGAGAGCAACAATATTTCTTAATAACTTTTTTTTCTAAGTCTTTTAGATTTAGAGTTAAAATTCTTTAAAGATTTGTTGCATATTTCGTTACCCGCCTATGGAGAACAAAGAGACAAATGGCTGCGCTGCCGTATTCAAGTGAGATACAAACAGCTCAAAAATTCTCGGTTATCGGTTACACTTACAGTCACAGTCATTAATAAACGAATCAAGGGAAATAACATTATTATTAATTAATACGTAATAGTACAATTTTTAAAATAAATAAATTTAAATATTGGATAACAAAAGTATAAAGTTGTGTATTGAACCAGGTTTTTAATCACGTGAATAGTGAAAAACAAGGAGAAACGAGGTAACGAGACGAAGACCAAAAGCATAGTTATTAGGTTATGAGATGATTATTTATTGTCGACAAATCATAATAGTTTAAATTCGTTATTCAAAAAATGTAAGTTCAAACTTTTGTCCATTTAAAAGAAGTACATGAGTATTAATAATTAGTCGTCCATTTATTGTTCCCCAAACATTTTTTAATGAAAATTTTTACAGCATTTTCATCTGTCAAGATGTGTATTGTGCATAATAAATACACCTTCCCAAGTAAATTCAGTCTCATAAATGAACATTATGAGCCATTCCCAAAATTGAAGTCTGTTATGTGCTGAAAACATTGAACTTTTTGCACACGGTATGGAAACAACTGTTGCTTTTTTAAAAATTGTCATATGTGACACTCCGTATTGTGATAAAGATGTACAAGATTAACAAATGTGCGAATATTAAGAACAGAATGATTTGGTGATGATTTGGAAACGCTCCGTGTAAATGCGTTGGCAACTCCATGACACTGTCTTTATGTGAACCGTGATGTCAAGTAAAATGTAGTACAGATACGAGTAAAAAATAAATAAATAAACCATAGGTAAGTAATTACAATGTCTGTGTACTCGCATTTTGACAGAATTTTACCTTACAAACAAGTTTATTACTAATGTCAAAATTTAATTGCAACAATTGACAGGACTGTCAATTGCTAAAACAAAATTTTTCATAGCTATTGCTGCTGCATTCAATTATCACAAAAATATTTGGAACGACTCGTCAATTTACGGGGTGGTAAAAATGCTAAAAAAATATGCGATTTCGAGAAAAAGTTATTAAGAAATATTGTTGGTCTCGATGAGTTATACTACTGGTCAAATTTAATGCACTTATTTGATTTACACCCTGTATATATATATATATATATATATATATATATATATATATATATATATATATATATATATATATATATTTCACGAGAATCCGGTCATGTTAACGAGATACTTGATACATTGCGTATCATTCAGTGTCTCCTAGTAGACAAGTATGTTAAATTACAAATCTGTCAACAATTTGTTTTGGATCATTAATCAACAAATTGTAACTGATCTTTATTCAAAATGGTTAATTAAGTAAGGATGACGCAAACAGTTATTTGACAGTTTATGAGATTTTGTTTTGCTTAATAATTTTCAGTAATAATATAACGAGAGTGAGAATAAAATGTAAATAATCTTACAGATTTTTCGAAAACTTGTTGCCAGGCAATAGTCACGAAAGCCCATAGGACTTGAGTGGTAATTGCTAAATGGCAACAAGTTTGAGAAAAATCTGGAAAATTATTTTCTAATTTATCAAACTCTCGAATTATATTTAATTAAATTATTTTTTTATTCAAACAACGGAATTAAGCTCTCATGCTATTGGAACGCTATCTTGCTATTTACTGTCGTAATTAACTAGCTTCATTCATTTACATGGCTTAGTTGGTAAATATCTTTTGACAACTAGAACACACTTCGATAATGCCAAATAAATAATCAACAGATATAATTAGTAATTATGGTATTTCTAGAGGTTGTTTCTATAATTTTTTGGTTTATTTCATGATCAGAATTGGCACAAAATTCGTCTTTTTCGCTAATTTTACTTATGTGTTGATTACTATCTGACATATATCAACAAAAACAAAAGCTACAAAGATTATTCCCGGGAATTATCTTTAGAGCTTTATTCTCAGTATATTAATGACAGGATTGGTTAAAACGCAGACACGTGACACAAAATGAAACATTTCATTGGTTGTAAGAAATGTCAAAAAATAATCATAATAAAATTTATTATTTTATTATGTTGAACTGAATAAATTAATATTGAAAATAGAAGTCAAGTATCTGTAAAACATGTCCATATTTAAGAAGAAAAGTAGTAAATCAACATTTATTAATAAATAAATTAAAAATTTCCAAGTTTTTATGCAAATTACAACAATAATTAAATCTAATATAATATTTTATATGCCCTATTCTGTAACTCGGTGGTTAATTTTTAACCACTGGTTAAAATGTTTATCCAATAGATATTAATTTGACAACTAAAAATCCCTCTCTTTGTTATATATCAACATATTTTATTGGTTAAAAAATTTAACCAATGGTTAAAAATCACCCACTGAGTTACAGAATAGGCTCCTATGACTGTTTATAATAACATTTCTGCAAGGGAAAATCAGAAATATATATATATATATATATATATATATATATATATATATATATATATATATATATATATATATAAACTAGCTGCATATTTGCTTTAATATGATTTTTAATAAAATTTAAGTTGAAAAATGGTAAACATTTCCACTTTTTTGTTAATTCTTCTTATTACAATTTTTAATTTCCAGTTTTTCATTTTTAATATTAATGTCATATTTATAAAAATTCCGAGCACTGTTTTTGATACAGTTAAAGTGACAAATAATGTATCATTCCCTTAAATCAGCATTTCTCAACCGCCGGTCTGCAGAAAAATCTTAGGTACTGTTAGTGCAGTTAATTATGGGTGACATTTAAGTCACATATAATATAATAATGGTTTCTAAGTTTGTTAATTTTTTAATATTTTAATCTATAGTTAAAAAGATTAGACCCGTATTTTGTATATTCGCCGAAAATATCTAATACGCCAGACGTGTGACGTCATCTATACCGAGAACATACGTTTCTAGAGCCGAACATGGCGAAGGCCTGGCTACCACGTTCGAACAGCCATTAGCCAATAGCATTTAGCAGTGTCCATCTCGTCACAAATATGGCTGATACTGAATTTTATGTGCTCGATTTAAATGTATTAAAGTTTCATTTTGATATAACAGGGTAATAAAAATCAAGAAAATTAACAATTATATTCACCTTAATATTACTCATACATGACGAGCATTGATATCCAATAAGTATTTCTTTTAAACCGTAGACCAGGAAACCACTATCACTGGTCCTCGTAACGACCCGCGAAGAGTAAAAGGTTCAGTAACCCTGATTTAATGAACTAATAGCAAATAAAATATGAAAGATTATAATATATTAAATTTGGTTAAGTTCAATACACAATAGTTTCAGGGTAACTGAATAATTTCCAATAAATCCACCAATCTATCCTAACCCTATTTAACATACCTTTTCCTTTTAAGCGTGCACAAATCCTTTATCCTAAGTAAATATACACATGCACGTAATTTTTTATCTTTGTTGTAATGTATATAAACTTAAGTTAACCAAATATCAACTTTAAATTATGGTAGCCATTGAGTAATAATTTTTTTCATGAACGAAAAATGATACAATATTTCAACATACAGCCCACATCAACCCTGTTTATCCATGAATGGAATCACGTGTATATGCCAAATGTATTTCAGTCTTCAGGCGGATGTTAGCCGATATGTCAAACGCACATCTGTATATGTATAGACAAGAAAGAATATGTTATACGCAAACTTTTGTAGTAAAGCAATGACTTTGAACGCATATGAATGGGTTTCTGCATACAATATCTATCATCCAATCCACTTCACCTTATAATAATAAGGTGAAGTGGATATGAAGATTACAATGACCATAAAATTAAAAGCCTTAGAAGAGTAATAAAATATTGCAACATTGTCGTTGTACATAAACGCTCTTAACTTATCTATTATTCAGAGTAGAAAAGATTGTAAAAATGTTACATTTTAATCAAATAATACCCATGTAGTTTTGTAGTTATCTAATATATAGTGGATACTTATGGTTAATTTCAGCAGAAATGAGGATAACTATAATTTGTTTATATGAACCGCAAACATACATACATGTGTACTGTATAGCGTTTTGATTAATCCTACTTTTTAAATATTAAGTATTAAAATTTTTAATCTTGATGTATTATTTTAAAAGAAGTATAATCAATAAAGGCAGCTGAAAATTATTTTTGTTAGTGAAAATCTTTTATAAATTGTAACTTTGACATGTTTAGTGTAAGTTATCCTGTTTTCAAAAATGAAGTTAATATTCTTAAAAAAAATAAGTGATGACACGAAAATCCATCTTTGATATTGATTCCGGACGATCAAGGCCATTTGATTGAAACTCCGGTTCCTGTCGAATCATTTGGGGAATCCGGCCGAATCGTAATAAATTTTTCGTGAAACTTATTTCGGTATAATTAATATTTTTAGTACATATTTATTGAAAAAGAACTTTTATTCTTTTATTATATAGGGCGCGAGCAGACACGTGACTCGCGGGACCTTGGCGTGCTTAGAATCAGCTGATTTGTGTGTGCATGCCATTTTGACAAGAACAATTGTCAATTTGACAAGACCAATGTTTTTACTTATTTTGATTTTAAATTGTTAAAATGTTAATATTTTATAATTTTTTGGCAGTAAAACACATGAAATTAAAAATAATAACATTTTAGCAGTTAAAAATCAAAGTCAAAACATTAGTCTTGTCAACATGATATTGTTCTTGTCAAAATGACATGCGCACACAAATCAGCTGATTCTAAGCACGTCAAGTTCCCTCGAGTCACGTATCTGCTCGCGCCCTATAGGAATTTAAAAAAATGTTACTCCAAAAATATAAAACACTCCAAATACTAAACACGATATCAATATTCAAAATTACACTTCGGCAAATTGTGATGGTGATCAGTGAAAAGCATTTTTTTGCGTTGAGTTAACCTAGAGCGCCGTTCTTCATTACAGAAAATGTGCGTTCGCTCTAAACGCTACAAGACAAGAATCGCTGGGCTTTTTTGCTTAATTCGAGATACAGTCCGACATGGTTTTCCACCAAATAATCAGAATTTCTATCTATTACTGGTAAATTCAAAAATGAAAAATAATGAACGATCTGGAGGCCAGAATTCCGGCGATCCAGTTTACCGAAAGGCCGTAATTCCGGTTCCGATGATTCGGCCAAAGGACGATCCGTGTCATCACTAAAATAAATACGTAAATGTTATGAATTCTATTGTAGTTTATTTCTACTTTAGGCAATGAGAAAGGAAGAAGGCGAAAATATTTTCGCTCACTGCTTTCTTGCAGCCGTTGCCAGAGGAATAATTTAAATGGACAAAATAGAAGGTTTAAAGTTATGTATCCAAAAAAAAGTTTCAATACCAGAATTAAACAAATGTATAATAAAATATGTTTGATTCTGCTTATAACTTATATTCGTGTTATGTTAAAGTATAAATTTTTACATGGACGCCATATTAGAAATTACACCATTGAAAAGAGATTTTTGTTTAGTTCTCCAACTACTTGTCTATACTCATATGTTTTAAAAAGCGAAAATACATTGTCTAATTTAACCGACTTCGTTTTCTGGGACAGCCCGAATATAAAAAAGTTCGCGTCTGCATACGATGCCTTTTTAAAATAATAACTTAATCCTTATAAAAATAAATTGTTTATTCAGTTCAAGTATGTAATGTACATAAAACTAATACGTCCTTTACGAGTGCAGTATGTGATTGATCATTAGCTGTCCAAGTCGTAGAGGCCCCTGGCTTCTTTTACGGTGTCGCCCCAATTCTCTCTGTTTAAGTTCTTGTAAGTCCATATTAACTGCACTAAACCAACGTTGTTTAGATCGTCTTCGTCTCTTTATCGTCTACCATTAAAGGCTTTGAGATGTAATTACTCCCGTTATGCTAAAATTATTGTAAAGTTCCATTAGCATCGAATTCGTTCTTCTTAATAATATTTCGCCTTCTTTTTCACTCACTAAAATTTTAACTTTATAGCTCTGTAATTCTACTCGGCCCAACCCGTTGTTTTTAAGATTCGCCCGGCTCGAGCCTGAAAATGTTTTTAAAACAATTTACCCGTACCCGGCCCGAACTCGATTTTAAATAAATAATATGAAAATAACAAGTGAAATCACAATTATTATAAATCCAATAATAAAAATATTAAATTGTGTATATTTGATCCACTAGATACGTAATCCGGCCAGGCCCTTGACCGTGCACCTAATAGGGACCCGTACAATATAAGGCGACTAATATCGTGTACAAGGAGATATTGTAAGACTTCGGTTAATAAAACCTTCGGACGGTAAATTTTAAATTTCTATCGTGCAAAGCCAGGATGTGGGTCGCTAGATTGTATTTTATCGTTTTACTTATTTAGGTGAAGTGTAAAAATCAAAAATTAAAATAGATGTTTATTAAAACGATAAATACATATTAAAAAGATAATTAAAAGATAATAACTCTACTTAAACAAATATTAAATACAAATTTAAGCTAAGAATATAGGTAATTAATTACTTAATTATGAAAATTATTTATTTAAATAATTCACACATGTCACAGATATTATTTTGCATAAGATTATTTTTATTAAATTTATTATGTTTTGTTTCTAATTAGCTATTTAGGTACGTAACCGATGCTGTTGGATAAGAGCTACATTTAATGATACTGGTATTCACGTATTTTATTTCAGTTTATTTCTAGATTTCAGTGTGAGAACATCGATATTATAGTGATTCAGGTGAGAGAGTTAATCTAGCATGTGTATGATTGTGAGTGTGCGTGTGAGCAGTACTGGGTACTGTAGTGGCCGCATCGTGTGAACCCGAGGGTCGCCAACGGTAGCAGCAGGGAAGGCTGTAGTGACCCACATCTGGTGTCGCCAACGGCAGCAGCAGTTAGGGCTGTAGTGATCTGATCCAGTTGGTTAAGAGGAATGTCTCCGGATCACCACCGAAGCGGCAGTGGTTCCGTAGTGGCCGCTCGTGTGAACCCGAGGGTCGCCAGCGTAGCAGCAGGGAAGGCTGTAGTGACCCACATCTGGTGTCGCCAACGGCAGCAGCAGTTAGGGCTGTAGTGATCTGATCCAGTTGGTTAAGAGGAATGTCTCCGGATCACCACCGAAGCGGCAGTGGTTCCGTAGTGGCCGCTCGTGTGAACCCGAGGGTCGCCAGCGTAGCAGCAGGGAAGGCTGTAGTGACCCACATCTGGTGTCGCCAACGGCAGCAGCAGTTAGGGCTGTAGTGATCTGATCCAGTTGGTTAAGAGGAATGTCTCCGGATCACCACCGAAGCGGCAGTGGTTCCGTAGTGGCCGCTCGTGTGAACCCGAGGGTCGCCAACGGTAGCAGCAGGGAAGGCTGTAGTGACCCGCATCTGTGGTCGCCAGCGTAGCAGCAGTTAGGGCTGTAGTGATCTGATCCAGTTGGTTAAGAGGATTGTCTCCGGATCACCACCGAAGCGGCAGAGGTTCCGTAGTAACTAGCGGTACTGCCCGTAGTTGCCAACATGTGTGTACGGTGTGTGAATGCCTGAACCTTTTGTACTTGATTGCCTCCTCACTGAGTATTTCTCATGTGTTAATTCTTTTACAGAAATAGTCACGGCGTGAAGGAGGATTCCGCGTGACCGGGTTCGGCCAGGCGACGGTCATCTAGATTTGTTATTATTTTTGTATTAATACTGTATATACCGGTTTGATGATAAATGTGTTTTTATATTCTAATTTTCAGCGCTAACATTTAATCGTCATTTATAACACACATCTATTCATTTTTACGCTATGTGTATCACTATTTATTTATATAGCTGCCCATTACCATCTGGAAACCTCTCGAACATTCCACTGAATTCAAAGGCTTCAGGCGACATGAAGTAATTAATCAAGTCTAGACTCGTTTGTTTACTTCGCCACTTGCTCGTGCCGATTACGTCATCGACTAACATAGACGCCTGGGGCCGTATTCTCGACTCTTCGTAATCGTCAGAGTCGTGCGCGTTCGTACGCATAGCGAACGAAATCAGTAAAACGGTATTCTCGACTCTTCGCATCGTTACGAATTCGTGCAATCGCCTTCGTGTTCAAAGCGAGTGGGTAAAAGCATTCGTCTCACCGGTTGTCGCGTTTATTTGCGCCTTGTCTTTTAAAAGTGACGTGTAATCAGTTGTTGTAATAATGCAAATTTTGTAATATTATTAATGAATAAGCTAAAAAAATTGTTAATGAAGAATTAGATATATATTAGATTTGAAAGAATATGTTGAAGAGATGAATAACAGGGATATGGAAAATCCTGTAGATGTTCTAACAGATACACCATTCAAAAAATTATTATATTAGAGTACTACCTAAGAGATTGTTTTTGTTTTATTATGCAGCGTAGATTGGCACGAAAATATATATTTCTGCCTATAGTTATATTTTGTGATGCTTTCTCCTTACAAGTTCAGCCTTTTTTTAAATAACACATTTATCAGACTTCATAAGACAATGTAAAAGAAATGAATTTGTTTTGTTAATAACTTGACAAATTTACAAAATATTTTATTTATAATTTATTATTACACGCTTTTTGTACATTTTATGTATATAAGCGGTGATTTAATGACGATGAGACAATTTTCTTACATATTTTTCATATCTTTGCATTTTGTATTCGATGGGAATGAAGATAAAATTGGGAAAGACACACACCACAACCATACCTTACCCGGGATTCGAACCCGGAACCCTTGGGTCGTGAGTCAGCTATATTGCTCACTACACCACAAAATAAGAAAATATAGTGAAATGATATATTATTAAGAATAATAAACAATTTTTTAGAATACATAGTATATAATTTCTGTGTGTATATTTTTTAGTAGATCAAAAACCAGTACCATTGAAGAAACTCTATAGCGGTACGATTTAAAAAAAACTTAGTAAACTTTTTAAAACATCAATATACCATTAAGCGTAGGTACAAAATATACATAAAATAAATATTGACAAATATATAGTGCAATAATGCTAGTTTTACAAAAATTAATTGATATATATTTCGATTTAGTTCGGGTTTTTATATGTTGCCGTGCATGTCTGAAATACATATTGGTAAACTGTAATAATATATTGCATAATAAGTTATAAGTTGTTTTCCGCTATTAGAAATTAAAAGTATTTGAGATTTTTAACATTTAGAAAAAAATATTTTTACATTTTTTCCAATTTTTTCTAGTTTCTAGAATACAATTTAAAACGTTTGATATTTCCTCCCATTTCGTTTGCGGATTTTTAGATGTAAAAGATGCTGTATATTTACAACTTACTAATTTAAAGTTTTTCTTAATTAATTCAATATGCAATATGCATTGGTCTTTGTTTCTCAGATATTTTGGCACTGTTTGTTTCCATATTTATAATAGTAAAAGCTAATCACTCAAAAAATAAGGTCGATTCAAACAACACTTAACCATCCATTCATTGAAAACAGTTATGCAACTAGCAACACGTCCAATGTCCAATGCGACGTTGCTAAATATTACCGTTCGTCTAAAATGCGAATGCGCGTGTGGCGAAGCGAAGGGTACTTGAGAATAAGCTTCGTGCTTACGCATCGCGTTGTACTTCTCGTTTCGCCTTCGCATTCGCGCGAAAGCGAACGATGTCAAGAATCGAGCCCCTGCTCAGCGCCGATGCTTGCACGTTACAGTATTATTAAAAAAAGACACCAAAGTAATTCGAAACCGTAATGTAGATACCAGTCGTGTGTCGTATAAAATTTTTCTGTATACTTAACAATTATTTTGAAAGAAAATTGTTTTTAATAGTTATTATTTAATCAAAAGCGTCGTTTGGACAAGTTTGCTGTGACGTTGTTAAGGTTTCTTAAACGCATTATTTTTCTTATTTTCAATTTAATTTTTTTTTAATGAGTATAAGATTGTTGCTATGTACCACCGGCCTAGGCCGTAAAAATGTACCTACCGGACTCGTTGCTAAGAAGGTAGATAGTTGTTCACTTTTTGAGTATACAAAAAAAATATTTATTTGTTACTCATTTGTAAACTTTATTTATTGATATCGCCTACTGCTTTTGAAAATTAAGCTTTACTAGTTAAAGTAATAACTGTATCTGTATGCAGTGGCGCCGACTATGTGGGTGCTTCAGGGCTTCAGCACACGATAGAGAACGATATATACGAATGTACCTATTAAACTATATCTGTATACCGCTAAAAGGCACACAGGAAATGTCCGGAACATTATAGGTTTGTTCCAACACACCATCAAACCAGTTTGTGAACGGTCGGGTACATGCGCAGAGTGAATTTAGTGTTCCAACATGAATTTCGACTGAATAATGTACTAAGCGTCGATTGTTCCAACATAAAATTGATTGTTCATGAACTAGTTCGTGAACGGTCAAATTAGTCAGCGAATTTTTAGTTGTACTATTTGTGCGGGACATGCGCAATGCATACAATCCATTAGTAACCTATTTTATTCCGTATTCTTTGTCAGTTATTAATAATGTATTTTATAAAATGAGTGATTCGGAGGGATTTTCCAGACATTTGATAAAATTTAATTGATTTTCTAATATTTCTTAAAATTAAATTTCAAATTTCACAATTTATTGGGCACGTATTTATTATCGATCGCTAGGTAAGTTAGAGTAAAAAAAATCATCTATTTTATTAATGTGAGTTGTTACGGCATTTGAATTTCGAATTTTAAACTACTAGTTACAGTTCTGCACCGTTGCAACAAACACAACATAGTTCTGGATTAGTTCAAAACTAGTACTATATTAGCGCCTGCGTAGAAAATAGTGCATGGACCGTAACTTGAACGATTCACAAACTGTATGTTGGAACAAACCTTATATTTGCGGGGACAGGACCCCTTGCTGTGCGCGCATGAGCTTGTAGACGCGTGCCCGAGTGCTAGACAAGAATGGTTCACGACATCTACTGTATATTTTAGCAGATTAGATGTTTGGGGTATAATCAGTACTCGCAGTTAATTTTAACATCCTGTTTAAATTTTTCAATACTAATAATGGTAGGTAGACAGTGAATAAAAAATTTAAATGATAATATATTTGTTTCTACTGGCTAGAAATTTTAACAGGCTGTAAAAATGAACATGGTAGGTACGATACAGAATTCATAAGTGCATATTGCATTAGAAAATCGAATATTAACATAGCCTGTCCAGCACGTTTATTGTAATGTAAAATGTAACGTAATAGTCGCACATTGTGTTGTGCTTAGACAGTTTATCTAGATAACTCAACAATCAGTTAAATATATTCTCTTTTCTAAAATGTTCCGAGATCTGGCAATTTATTTTTGTACAAGAAAGGGGAAAATATGCAGCTTAAAAATATATAACTTTCATTTATAAGGCATTCGACCTTGAATGGAAAGTTTTGGTGCACGAGCCGCCATTGTATACCTAGAATACTACTTTTTCAGGTTTCGGGCACCCGACAGAAATATAAAAAGTCGGCGCCACTGTATGTATGGTAATATTTTTACCGTACATGAGGATTAAAGCACATAATTTGAATATTTGTCATATTGGCATATGCCAATATATATATATATATATATATATATATATATATATATATATATATATATATATATATATATATATATATATATATATATCTGTTAACAATAGCATTCTGAAAGTAGCATTAATAAAAGAATTTCATAAACTATTGAACAAACCACGGATGTTATGAATCATAACAAGCATTAGATGTTTTAAAGTCCTCGCTCTACGAGCTCGGATTTCAAAATAACATCTGCGGCGGTAATCATATACATAACATTCCTAGGTATGTTAATAGTTAATACGTAACGTATAAGAATTTTCTTAGATGAATTCAACTTTACATGTAAAATTTAGTATTTCAATGAGAGTAATTCATGTACTTCAAACTCTTTGTTTTTTATTTTATTATTCAGGAAGATAGAACGTCGGTAGAAAAAGATAGTCCTTATCCGTTTCAGTGTAAGCGTAGATTGGGAATAATTCATTGGACTATTCACAAGTAACACAATTAGACATGGGCGTAAATCTTCCATTTGAATAGCAATCTAGTTAGCCATGGTGCGTATTTAATTACTCAAACTGCTCAAGTTACTCTGCAAGAGAGTTTAAGGTTTACGAATAGTTAAGTACCTATTCATTAATGCCAAATTTACTTACCTATGCAAAGAAAATACCTTCATTAGTTTATCACACTTCTACAATTCAATAAGCCTTATTTTATTATCCACTTATCCAGAAATTACTTGAATTGAATTTAGTTGATTTTACAAATTTGTGCTCTCCAAGTATTTGATAGAATAAACTCACTATCTTAAATGTCTAGCAAATTTATAAAATGTAAGTTAATCTAAAAAAATTTATGTGTTTACTTTTCCATTTCGATGCTCTTTGCTGGTGTGTCATCATGAGCATATCCTGTTTTTCAGATGACAAAATGTTCAATATCGTTATATATAAAATAAAAATAGATACAGACTCAAGACAACAAGGTAGAAGAGACCGGCGCTGACCACGGAAACGCTAGACAGAGTTGAATCTCTACATCAACTGTTACACCGTAACTGGGTGAAAAATAACATGATTACATGTATATAAAAGAAGTTGAAATAAAAAAGAGACGGAGTCGATTTTACCATATTTCATACCAACTACAATAACAAATACCAAATACTTTGCCGAATAATATTATAATTACAATATTATTAAACTATAAAATATTTATTCGTTAAACGTAAAAAGCCGCGCATGAATCGAACACGAAATAAGTACCTGTGGCACTTGGAGACTTTTGGACCTGCAAGGGCAGGGATTATTATTGTGTGATTGATGTTAATGATAATGAAAAAAACTGTACTCAGGACTGCTGTCAGTTATTTATAATTTATTCTAAGGCCAACCTTTCGCCCACAGTTGGAGCTTTTTCGGGACAAACTATGAAAAAAAAAGTGGGTAAGCATTGTTACAATTATAAATACAATGGTTAGGCCAGTCGGCAAAGAGTTTGTTAAGAAATAAATGGTGGCAAGCTGGAATAAATTTTATTCTCTTTATTGGGACCTCCAAAAAGACATATTAATTTTGCACCCTCTAGCGACTCCAGATTTTGCCGCCATCTTGGATCAAAGGTGCAAAAAATGAGTTTACAAGTATATAAAAGTAAAGCTCATAATTTTTTGTACATAAAAGAGTCCTTACATATTTTACCTAGGATTAACTCTCAAAAAATATGTTAAAAAATAATTAACCAGAATAACAATTTATGATATAAATTTAAATTATTCAAAAAATAAACAATATTATAATAATACAAGCTTAAGTTGTTAGTAGCTCGTAAACCTCTCATCGGCAAAAATCATCTAATACATGACATGCTGAATTCAAATTTTCAAACCGCGTTATCATATCTTTAACCAGGTTAAAGTTGAAAATAAACTTGTATGAAAGCGTTGAAAAAATTAATTAAAAATCATCAATAATTTACTTCTTTCGATGCCATGACGAATGTAAACTGTTAGTAAAACCGATTATACTAAGTATTCTGGTTAATTATTTTTAACATATATCTTTGAGTGTTTCTCCTAGGTAAAATAAATATGTAACAACTCTTTTATGTACAAAAAATTACAAGCTTTAATTTTGTATTTTTGTAAAATTTTGATATGTTTTCTAGAAAATAGCCAAAAACTTTTTTTTTCACCTTTGATCCAAGATGGCGGCAAAATCCGTGGTCGCTAGAGGGTGCAAAATTGGTAGGTATGTCTTTTTGAAGGTCCCAATAAAGAGAATAAACTTTATTCCAGCTTGCCACCATTTATTTTCACAACAGCCTCTTTTAAACTCCCTGCCGACTGGCCGTACTTACAGAACAAGTTAAATGTTCAGTACTTTGTAAATTTGAATATTTGTCATAATAACATATATCAAAATAATTATACTGTTTATCATAGCATTCTTAAAGTAGCATTAATGAGTGAATTTAAAAAAAATATGTTTACCTTATTAACATTAACTTATTAACTTTCTGAAATCGATAAACTATTGAACAAACCACGGATGTTTTGAATCAATAACAAGCCTTAGATGTCTTAAAATCCTCGCTCTACGAGCTCCAATTTCAAACCAAGTCAGCGGCAGTTATGATATTCATAACAATCCTAGCTATGTTAAAAGCTATTATTTAAATATATTTTTTTATTTGACTTTATTTGTGGGGAAATGGTCATACGAGTACAGGTTCAAATAGGTACTAAGTCTTTATAAGGAAATAAATCAAATAACAGTGTTCTTTTGTTTCTTAATAGAAACTGTAAGCTCTGAATTTATATGCACAAATATTTATAATTAGAACATTGCACAATTTATATTTTAATTAATAATTTTCAATAATATAGATTAAAATCTATCGTATCATGACAGAATGAAATATATCATCTGTTGACGTTATTGAACTAGGAAATAATATATAATATTTGAACACGCAGATGGTTAAATAATTAAAGTGGTGAGTAATGAAACTTTTCTGTTTACATAAATTTCATTCATATCTTTAAAATAATTAAATTTATCACTCTTTGATGACAGTACACTGAAGGAAATACGCATTACATTCTTAAATATTTCTTACAAACTATTCTGTATATTTAATGGTAATACGTGCATTTAGATAAAATTTAATTTGTTTTCTAGCAAATATTTGAGTGTCAGAGTGATTACGTCGTTAACCTAAATCTACAAAGTGCGATGTATAAAATTTTATTATACGAAATTGAAGAATAGAATTATACTGCTATGGGGAGTAAAAAACTGTCTTCAATTATCTATCCCAGGAATCGACATACTTTGTTTATGTGCAAATTTAAATAATTTTGAAAAAGATAGATGCTGGCAAATATTTTTATTTTCCCATAAACAAAAGATTTTAAATGAATATATTTATGACTTCGACAAAGTTCTTGCGTATTAATTTACTGATATTTATTTTAGATCACGTTATCAAATTGTAATAATAACTTCCAGTTAAAGGTTGCGTGGCAGCTTTTCAATTTATAGTTAATTTAATTGTATATAAAGAAGAAATTTTGTAATAAAATAGAGTCATTACGAAGTCAGGACGAGCTAAACAAATGCATGTGTGATATACTCGTAATAAAGCAAATGTGCATGAAATAAATAAATAAAATAAATATGTTATCGCGATATATTACCCATTTCTGCTTGTGCCAATCTGCTTTGTACACTGATTTCGGTAATAATGATATGTAACGTGAGGGCGTTACGAGGCTTTACCTCGCGTGCATTGCTGGCGTGGAGAGTGCACCACGAGGGTCAATATTGTACCATTTAAAATTCGATATATATATATATATATATGTATATATACCGTGTGTCTGTCTTAAAGGTGTACATCGGAGATTAACATGGGAAATCAGTTTTTTGCTCGCCTAATTATTTTAAGCAAAAATACGCCAAAGAAAAGTTTTAGGGCATAAAATTCTACATCTAAACCAATACACAGAATTACCTTTAGATGCCTTGTAACGACAGAAATTAAATATGAAAATATCTAAAATTTCTTTGAAAATTGAACAAAAAATAAATAAATGCTTGACATTTTATCAAATTGTCAGAAACGTCAAATAAGTTAACTTACGTTGTGACAGATAAAACGTCAAGCATTTATTGATTTTTTGTTCAATTCCATGGCTGTCGATATTTTTAACGTAATTTTCGACATTTTCATATTTAATTTCTGTCGTTATAAAGCATGTAAAGCTAATTATGTTTATTGTTTTAGATGCAGAATTTTATGCTCTAAAACTTTTATTTGACGCATTTTTGCTTAAAATAATTAGGCGAGCAGGAAATTGCAAAAAAACTGATTTCTCATGTTCTCCTATGTACACCTTTAAAATACACACGGTATATATACATATATATATATATATATATATATATATATATATATATATATATATATATATATATATATATATATATATATATTCAAATTATATTATAGGTATACAGGATGTTCATTTTAAATGAGCTACCATTGTTATCTCGAGAACTGTAAGAGCTGCAAAGACGGTTATTTTGGACCAGTGGTTCACAATATTCGGAACCTAACTTTTAATTTTAAATGAGAACATATCTTTTTTATTTGCTCATTCGTTAGACAAATTAATTCTGAATTCAGTGATATATTTATTCCTTACATAACGATTTTTTAAAAGAAAAATGCATGTAAAGTTTTATGTTAATTTGTATAAAATATAGCTATAATGATAGGGTCATGTCAGTAGGTATTATTTAATCAATGGCATAAAGTTCAAATGATAGGCACTAAAATCAGCCTACATTTTATATACAATACAGCTAATCTCAACTATTTATTCCTGTAAATTTGTAATCCACATCTAACACGAACTTTGCTATGGGTATGGTGGCTTACTAGGTTCACCCACGCACTGTACTGTAGTATCCCTACTATCCCTGTTTTGTATAGATATTGATCGTCTGCTCCCCGAGTACGGGGTGGCCCAGATTCGAACTGTGTCACGCAAAAAATTACATGTGAACTGACACGAGAAATAAGAACAGCCAGTAAACACGTTCTTTATTTTCCTCCCTACAGCTCAGGCTTTGTTAGATCAACAACAGGAAACAAAGTGTGATGGAAAATATGGTGTAGGCGTGTAAGAGGTACAATGTTATTTTAAAAGAATTTAATTTTCAGGTACATTAAATATTAAATTAGTATGTGCTGAAAAGAGTTCTCATAAATTTATGCATAACATCTTGTGTTTATGATGTAATAAAAATATTTTAATTAATTTCTTTTTTCCAGCACGGGCATGTTTTCACACGGTGAAATACATAATTTTAAAAAAATCATGTTTGTATCTCAAATATATACGAGTACTTTTAAATATGTTAAATAAAAACGTTTGACTCATTATATTAGTGGTGTTCAACCTTTTTTAACATAAATACCTCCATATCTTTATTATATTAAGTTATTCGGCGAACTACTTTTTGAGAAAAATTATTTAAATTACATAATTTCTTCAAGTAAGATATAAACAAATCAGATCGAAATATATATACGAGTATCAATAATTTATTAGCAAGCTTCCCATACGAGTCTAACTGACTGCCAAAAATGCATCTGAGCCTGAGGTCACCATAAGCCTCCGAGCGATTGTAGCCTGTGGTTTTACCACTCACACCACTAAATGCAAGTAAAATTCGGTCAAAGAAACCAGTGGAGTTCCGGCCCACCGTGCTCCATATAGGAATCGACCCGCAAGAGTCAGGGTTCTGAACTACTTCCAGAAAATCACAGATAAAGTATTTCGAGAATAAATAAATATAATATAAATTCGAAAAAAATTGATAAGAAATATATCCCTACGAGTATAATGTTAATTTAATTCCTTAGCCATAAAAACAAAAATAAAATATTTTGAAATCTGTTATTTTTTCTAAATTAACACATTGTACAGTCTAAAACTCCGCATTAAATAACTACTAAAATTGATTTATATAAGGCGATATGATGTAGCGTAATTTTCACTACTTAATTTTGGATGAAAGTACACGTTGAACTGCTACAAAAGTTAACACAGAACATCAACTAGATACACCACTACATATATGTATGATGATAAGAATATTTATAAATAAAAGAGAATGTGTCCGAAGATGAATTGCCTTTTGCCTCTTCAATAGTTTCCGAGAAATAATATAAGGTAGTGAAAAATGAGTTTTACAGGGTTTACCTCTGATATCTCGAAAACTATAAAAGTTACGTCTTACACTAAAGAATACGATGATGTGCTTTTTTTAAATCAATTAATTGAGCTAAGTTAAATAATGTGCCGACCTTGGCAATATTTACTTTTCAAATAACTTCGTAATCGTAACCATTACAAATTGAGAAAAATGTTTCATATAATTTTTTTATAGTCGATCTACTGGCACAAAATTCTATTCGATCATTATCATCATCACGGCTTATTTCTCGGAAACAGAGTTGAAGATCAGACCTATGTTGATTAAGCTTTTACTCAGTACTATATGACCTCAAAGTGTCGTGGTTTATGGTACATTCTCTATACGAGTATATACGTATTCAAATAAATAAAACTTTATATAAGCTATATAGCATATGACTAAACCTGAGCCGTTGTCGGTACACTAACTAATTCGGATCCCTAAAATTTAAGTGTCATAAGCATTTTTATAAATATAAATCATTATTTTCTTGAAATAAACATGGTAGAAATTAGTTAAGAGCTGGATAAGTTGATACACTATGCATTGACAACATTGAATATTAATGGAATTTAGATATTTACAACCCAGCCCTCAGCAAACTGAACAACGCATTTCACGGTTGCATGCGCAGTGGAAAAGTAAAAGGAAAATTATATTGTGCAATTCAAAGCAAAAATAACAGTACCAATATTCTTTATTATGTTATATGTTTTACATTAAGCCCACTGTATAAATAAATAAAGTAGTCACAATAAAAAATTTCGTTCCATTTAGATATTATTACAAGACCAGAAATCATTTTCTAGTGTTTGACTCAAATGCGTTCCTAACCTGGGCGAGCTGTATTTTTAATCTATTATAAGAAATATCAAAGAGAAAAGAACAATTACTAAATGTTACAAGGCTGATTGATATAATAGAAGAAAATAAATATTTAATTAACTGTTCGGTTCCCCATACTCCACAGCAAACTAGCGTTAAAAATGAATTCGTTTTCAATATTGTTTTATAAAATGTCAATTTTTTTTGACAATGGTGTATCATATAATAGGTTTGTTTGTTCCGCTATGCTGCGTTTTATTGCAAAACGCGGCAGTAATTGTCGCTGCGCTTTGCGATTCACTGCCAATCGCCGCGGTAATAATTTAAGTTACTAAAAATTATTTTTCTAATCGATCCGTTTGCGTTAAATTATTTTCGAAGATACTTCAGACTATTATAATTATAAAGGATACTCAGTAAAAATATATTATTCCATTTTGCATTATTTTAATTGTTTACGTTTGTTATCATTTAAATTTACCTTGTTACAAATCATAATTCATATGACATTGACATTTATATATTTTACAAATGTATTTCAATTTCTAAAACAGAAACATTACAGAGCATACTTATTGAAAAATAACAATTTTTTCCTAATATTTATTTGTCAAACACTGTCATACTGGCACTTCATATGTAGACGCGAACATTACCGCCGATTATTTTTTTACCACCGAGTCATGAGTCACTGTAAAAATTATCACCGCCAGCTGCCGCGGCGTTTTACCGCAAGTTACTATAAAAACGGAACGAACAGAATCTAGTGACTTTACAGTGAACCGCGAATCGAAAAGAACAGCAAATTTCACCGCCGCGGTTTGCGATAAACGCAGGGTGGCGGAACGAACAAACCTTTTGTAAAATAAACTTATTAAAATAAATGTAGGGTTATAAATTATATTTATTTTATTTTTATGGAATGAATATGTATCCTGCTACCTGCTCACTTTCGTCGACTTACAAGAGGAATGTACGAGTGAAGCCCTGGCTAAAGCAACATCACCATTACCACGAGGACTGAGTTATGCTATTTTCTGGAAAATAAAATTTAATTAGGCCACATCTCCGCTAGAGTTTTGCGGACGGTTCTCCACTAACATGAAAGAAGTATTTCCGGCGAAGATTCGTCCTCGTCGTCCTGGTTACCTTGGTTGTAGCTTATGCAGGGCGATGTATCAGGACCATTGACTTTATAATCCTAACTGTGAACTATGCGACCATTTTTTATATTTACTATGTACCTATCTATAATTTTTTGTTTCGTCTTTTATATCCACACGGTTGTTTAAAATTATTATTATACTGCATTATATCATAGTTTGAATACGAATAATACAGTGTGTTCAAAAAAATTCCTAACTCGGAGTAGGCTATGAACAGAGGAACGTGTGTCTGATCATTATTCAATTCAAAAGTCAAGTTGTCAAAATTGACCTTGAAATGTAATTTTAAAGAGAAAAGACAATAAAGAAGGATACAGTATATTGACATTCGCCGTTTTCTAATTTGTTTCCATTTCTAAAATAAGATACAGGAAGAAAAGCTTTGATTTCTTTACAAAACATTTTTGACAATATCTTATGTCAAATTGACATTTAATTAATTGACATACGTTTCTTTGTGCATAGCCTACTCCGAGTTAGGAATTTTTTTGAACACACTGTAGTAAAAATTATTGACTTTCTCGAGACGTAAATTTTTGTTGTTACCCGTTGGCTATAAACTCTACTCCAAATCTAAAAATGATACTGTTACAAGTTACAAGTATTCAGCCCTAAGCCCTAAATTCATTGTCACGCTAAAATAATATCTTTGGCGTTTTTCATTCATATTACCTATGTTCAAACTTTTCAATATGTAAAAAAAAAAAATCTGGAAAAATTAACAAAGTAAGTACTTATATCAACTGTTTGTCACAATCGTTACTTTTTCCTAACATACCTTATTTTGAAAATTGTCATGGATAGGACTTCCTTCTCTAACGGAGCTATAGTTTATAATGAACTCTGAAGCACAAGTACAAACCGAATAATTCCTTGGTTAATATTGAAAAATTTTAAGATCAAAAAGTTTTGTTTTAACCTTATTAAAAAAGAATTCTCTAAAAAACAATAATGATATTTGTAACTTCAACTTTTATAAATATTATTATACATTTTGTTTAACAACCTACTAAGCACTCACAATATAACCGTCGTCAGTGAAAATATTTTATTAGGTACTTGCATTTTTTTACATACATTACTCCTATTCTACCTTTGGCTTTATATTTCAGCCACGTCGCAACGTCTACAGTTTTACGGCACTTATACCATTTTTACAACAATGAAGTTGACACATAGAACTTCTTCCTGTGAAAATCTTATCTTACAAATTATTTTAGCGTTTAGATCTTTTTGAACTAAAACGATTCATATTTGAGAAATCTTTCATTATAGGCTCGACAATTAATTAAGTAATTATAAAAATTTGTATTTATTTTCTGAATAAATGCAAATAGAATAAAAGACAGTACTCGTAATTCTAGAGCACAGTTTATTCTGAATGTTAAATTACTTTTGTTATAAACAAGCAAATTAATTATATGCTCTATTTACGCTTCATATATTTCTCAGGAAGTAATTTCGGTTCTTTACCAAGTTTTTCATTTTAAAAAGCAATTATTTTTTCTTTAATTATGTTAATTTTGCCTTGATATATTGACTAACGTTAAAAGCGATCTTTGTTGGTAAAACAAATTTACATTTTCCGTTTTTTGTATGGAAATCCTCGGAAATTCCAGTTTCTCCGTTTAAAATGTAGAAGAGAAATTTAAATAAAAAACATATCAATTACGAAAATGAAATATGCTTCTTAAGTGTAATTGCAAGGTTTTAAATGTCACGTTTGAAAAGATCTCAAGAACGAAAGAATTTTAGCTTAGTGGGGTAACCCGCACTACATGATTTAATGCACTGACACAAAAGAATTAGAAAACGTACAAATTTGAACAATTATTAAAAAAGGGGTTAGCTTTTCTACATCTTTTCAAAATGTAGTGGAATATGTAAAATGACATCTGTAAATCTGTATGTGTATATGAATAAATTTATGCTATACATAAATTCCATTGGGCAGGAACAGGTCATTTTTTGATTAAGGCTGTTTCCCCGGTACACTTTTATCAACAAATTCACTCAGAGCCGGCCCGATAGGTGAGGCGGCGAGGCGACCGCCTCAGGCGACGACATACTTAAAATATATAATTTTAATAAACAGTTGAAAAATTTCTTAATAATTGAATGCACTTATAACATTTATAAAATTATATTAAATATAATTACAACCGATTCTTCGTTTGCCACTGAGTTTGCCTTTTTTGTAGCGACAACATACGAAACAAAGTACAAGAGAAAAAAATTGAAAAAGAATTTTTTTATTTTAACAGCGTACCTATTAATTCTTTGGATGATTTAAATTTTAAAAAAATTACAGTTAATGTTCAACGATGACGATGAAGCAAATAAATTTGCTATTGATCTCAATGAGGAACTAATAAATATTTGTCTAATTTTATCAAAGGCACTAAAAAATGAACAAGAAAAATTTAATTTTATTTGTAAATATGATTTTCAATGTAGGTACAATTATATTACCAAACGTTGTTATAGTTTTAAGAATACTTTTAATATTTGCGGTAACTAGCAGTAGCAAAAAGCTGAACATAATTTTTCGAAAGTGTAAATTATACATAAACGATTAAATGATCTAGGCATAATTTCCTTAGAAGTAATATATAACAAAACTATAAAGATGCTACCAAGCTATTTGTGGTAAAAACAGCTCGAATAATTATTTAATAAATGTTTTTTCACTATACAGTACTGTTTTAAATGTTTTGTTCCTTTTTCTGCATTCTTGATGTTCAATGACATTTTATATTTAAATATATTTTGAAATACATAAAAATTTCATGTTAATTAAGCCATAATTTTTCTCGTACACCCGTTGCCATATTAATTTTAATGGGGTATTTTAAAATATTAGGATGGGTCACATGAAAATAATAAGTAGATGAGGTTTTTCTTTTTGCTCAATATAATTTTCGTTTTGAAACTTGCCTCAGGCGCCATAAACCCCGACCCTGTATACACTAAATGTCGTGCTAAATGTTAAAATTATCAAATATAAGCTCCTTGGCCTCTATTTTATAAAACAGTTTATTAACATAAAACATCAAATTAAATCTATTTGTTTAATACCCTTTTGTTGTTTTGTTGCTAGTGTTCCTATGCAAATTAACAGATGTTACTAGAGATACAAGAGCCTAGCTATCACGCCGATAAAAGTCCCGAAGATACACGATGTCACACAAAACTCGAGTCCTTGTACTTGTTTTTTAAACTTATTTTAAAAACGAATGTAACGACCCGAGTTTTGCGGGCGCTTGGAACATACATCGTGCTACTGCTGCCGGCTTGACGACTAGACTCTTCTGTGTGCGATTTGTAGTGATATTCATGTGATATAAACCTGGATCTCCAAAATGCGACGTCAGACACAGCTTAAATGTTGCTCAGAATTTCTATTGCCATATATAAAATTGTTTTTATATAGCAATATATTTTATATATTACTTTATGGGCATTATGGACAACAGCACAACTTCTTTAATCATATAAACACTTAATAGACGAGATGATGAAATATGAAATGAAAAACCCATACCTTATGTGATACTTTACAACCCCAGGGTTGCGGTCGCAAAGTGGCATCATTGCCACCGCAATAAAGATTTTGTCATTAAATATTATTATTCATTTTATATGTTCATGAAATATGTGTTAAATAATTAAAGTATAATGTATAACTGAATAGATTGGAAAAAAGCTATCTATCGATTGTCCATCCACGACGAAGAAGCAAATAAGGAAAGTATGTATAATGAATATTATAGTTAATATCTTTTCTACAGTCTATATACAGAGTAGCCATTTACGCTCTCTTTTGTCAACGCAAAATGTTGCTTTGCCGCTTGTGCGCAACAAAGTAGAAAAACACGCGCTGTCCAAAATTCGAACTATACAATGTTGAGAAATGACACTTGTCTACAGTCTTTATGGAAATATTTAGTCAGAAACTAATGGCACTGTAGTTACACATTATACCACTTTCACAAGTCAATCTAACATATAACTGCTCTGTCGGTATATTACATAACCAAACAAAACGCCGTACTGCTGTGAAAATAAAATAGGGCATTCATTTAGAAAAACGAAAGTATAAAATGCTTAGATTAGATTAAAGCAATAGCTCAAGAAGTATGAAAAATAACAATAAATTCAAATAAACTATAAAATAAATAATGTGAACAGTGAAATCTTGTGTGTGTTTCGAGCGCAAGTGGACATTGTCGATTTCGAGAGAATGCAACCTCTCAATCGACAATGTCCCATTTTGCGTTCTTAATACGCAAATAGCTATCCCATGATAAAGTTAATCACCCTAGCTTTTTACGATTTAGTAACAATTATAATTCTATTTTAATGTAAAAGGTCGAAATGAATATCACTTCCTTTATACAAACTTATACTATGTGAAAAGCAAGTTGAGCGCACCAGTATATGCCGTAGAAATTGCACTTAATATTTTTAACTGGTTTTTATGTATGGAAGTAAATTGTAAACAAACCACGAAACTTTATGTACTACGTTCTATAATTAATCATAATTAATTTTATAAACTTTGTAAAGCGGCTCCTTGGTAACCGCCTCGTCGAAATTATTATTTCGTTAATATAATTTTACACGTTACAGCATCCAGGTAAACTTACCTAATTGAAAATATTTTTTACAGTTTGTGTATATATAGCTTCATTAAAATAAAGTTACGTGAAATTTATTATTTTATTAGTGAAATATGTAACACAATTTACTAAATCTGACAATTTAATATACGTTTTCGTTGTTCATGTATGAATATGATAAAATATATAAATTAAATTATGTCTTAAACGTTAAACTTACATTTAGAATTAATGGCTATACAATTTACGAAGCATATATCGTGCTTTGTATTTATAATACAACAATAGATAGAGTTTAAAAAGTTTAAATAAATTTTTCCATAAGTATATTACGCAAAAAATATTTGATTAATAGAACTAACATCACAGAATTGTCCGCCCGGGGTTACCGGAAATTATTAGATTTGTAAGACGCCTGATTTGAATCTTTGATCTCTAATTTTGACAAAATAACTATTCATTTCGTACAATATTTTTTTCTAAGTAGGTATACCTTAACTCACGGTCACTCGCATATCAATTTGTAACGTGATCACTCGCATGTTAGATTTTATCTAACAAATAATTTTTTTAACAATACATAAATGTGGATTAAAAAATTAAACCAATATTTGAAAAATTCTTTACTTAATCACACAAGAATAAAATAATAGGGTAAAAAAAGGAAAAAAATAGATACGTCAAAATAATTTTACATAAACTAAGAGGAAATCCCCAACAGAACAATATACGAAACAAAGAAATTGTAAATGTTTCAATTTTTTCTTATGAAACTTCGTTTCCAGAGATTCCTTGTTGTAAAGAGTTCGAAAATTTTTAAAATCATCACATTCTGAACATGACTGGTTGGTATCCGTGTTATATATATGTTCTGATGGAATATCTTTTTTTGATTTATTACTTTCAAAACTAGAATATGTTTTACATTTTATTCGCAATGGTAGAAGGCGTTATTGCGCCTATTCGTACAAAAATATTTTAAAAAATTATAAATAACTACATCACTCGCGTATTATAATTTATCTAACATTGACTAATCTGAGCAATATTACTTTGGGTACAACTAAGCAGATAATAACAGGTTTATTTTACGTCTCCTACTGAGGCATTGCTGGAGCCACAACAACTAACATCAAATTTTGTAAATCTAAAGCCGGTATCCCACTGTAAAAAATTTATTTATAAATTTTTTTATATTTTTTTTATAAAAACGTGCCATGAAAAGTACTGCAACCCAATGTAAAAAATTTTACGCGTTTTTATGGAGTGTTGCATAACTCATGAAAGAGAATTGGCGCCAAAGATACTACTAAACATCATTTTGTGGCCGTTGTTCTGCAGAGGTAGTTGCGTTTTGTAATTTTATTATGAATAACGTCAATTCAAATAAAAAATTGTTAGTTGCAATAATTATTGGAGTAATGGGTTACACAGTTATGCAAAAAATAAAAAAATCAGAACGTTGCTGGTGGACTATGGCTGGAGAAAAGAAATAAATCGTAGAGATTTAGTTATCGCATACAACAAATTATGAATAAAAGATAAAATAAATTACAGAAATTTTCTTCGAATGAAATACCATTTCTTAAAAACCATGGACATTGTGCGAAATTAAAGTGAGAAACGTGACACTCATCTAATAAAACCGGTATCCCACAGTAAAAAAAATTATAAAAATTTTTACAATTTTTTTTTATAAAAACGTTCCATGAAAAGTACTGCACCCCACTGTAAAAAAATTTACGAATTTTTATGGAGTGTTGCATAACTGATGAGAGAATTGGCGCCAAAGATACTACTAAACTTCATTTTGTGGCCGTTGTTCTGCAGAGGTAGCTGCGTTTTGTAATTTCATTATGAATAAGGTCAATTCAAATAAAAAATTGTTAGTTGCAATAATTAGGGCCAGTTGCATAAAGCGTTGTTAGCTGATCTTGTGTTTAACTACACATTAAAACCATGAATACATATCAAAAATACATTGGAAAAGAATCCTTGTTAAAGTTAACGTGATTAAAGTTAACAATGCTGTATGCAACTGGGCCTTAATGTTATACAAAAAATTTAAAAAATCAGAACTAGTGGACTAGTCTATGGCTGGAGAAAAGAAATAAAAATCGCAGTTTTACTTATCGCACACAACGAATTACGAATAGAAGAGAAATAAATTACAGAAATTTTCTTCGGCATGGTTCGAAATTAAAGAGAGAAATGTGACACTCATCCAAGGCAGTGTATTTCGGCACATGAAAAATGGGCATTGTTCTATTTAGTGTATACATAAATTTTCAAAATTTTATCCTTTTATCGTCACTACTTACAGGGTACGACGTGAGTATAAAGGTGAATAAAGTCCATCTTAAAATGCTTGAACGGGGCGGATTTGTATGGGCTTCTCATTTACTTCATTTTTTATTTTTGCAAATTTGTATAGGTAATTTAAAATACACTTTCTATAAATTATAGATCAAGATATTTATACTAATACTACGTAAAATTATTGGTTGAAAAACTTCGTTGGTTACGATTAATGATTATTCTAATAGGATTCAGATGGATATTTAAAAGGAGAAAAAGAAATGCAAAGAATAACGCATGTATATATTAACTTTAATACTTATTTTTTGATGTTGTATTGCCTGATTATTATAAGATAATAACATTTAGCAGTTGATAATCGCATTTTGCCTGGCGTATTTATCATAATATTCAGGTGATTTTGTGTGGTATAAAACTTTTCTATACATATAAATTAAAACGCTGTCTGTTCAAGCAACAACTACACATTTTGCTTTATATTATTTCCAATTTAAATATAAACACACGCTCACCGCTGTTCAAATAATGTCAGAGAATAACAACAATGCTGTCACTTTAGAAAATGATTTTACACATGGTTCAAGCAACCGCATTGCGCACGCCCGCATCAACATCCAATCATAACGCAGCTTTCAACAAAATTAATACAGACTTCTGTATTTATGTGACGTCACATCAAAATTTTTACGTGACGTCATGTAAATACATTTTTCATAAAAATTCTGTCAAAACGGTTTTTATAACAATATTTACGTCCATTTTTATAAAAATAATTACAGTGGGATACCGACTTAAGGCAGTGTATTTCGGCACATGAAAGATGGGCATTGTTCTATCTAGTGTACACATAAATTTTGAAAAAGGGTACGACGCGAGTAGGTATATAGGTGAAAAAAGTTCATCTTAAAATGCTTGAACGAGGCGAATTGGTATGGGCTTCTCATTTACTTCATATGTTATTTTTGCAAATTTGTATAGGTAACTCAAAATACACTCTCTATAAATTATAGATCAAGATATTTATACTAATACTAGGTACGTAAAATTATTGGTTGAAAAATTTTGTTGGTTACGATTAATGAGTATTCTAATAGGATTCGGACGGAAATTTAAAAGGAGAAAAAAAGAAATGCAAAGAATAACGCATGTAAATATTAATTAAATTTAATACTATTTTGCGTTATATTATTTCCAATTTCAATATAAACAAACGCTCACCGCTGTTCAAATAATGTCAGGGAATAACAACAACGCTGTCTCTGATGATTTTACTCATTGTTCAAGCAACCGCAGCAATCATAACGCAGCTTTCAACAAAATGAATACAGACTGCTGTATTTATGTGACGTCACATCAAAATTTTTACGTGACGTCATGTAAATACAGTTTTCATAAAAATTCTGTCAAAACGGTTTTTATAAAAATATTTACGTCCATTTTTACAAAAAAATTACAGTGGGATACCGGATTAACAACGCGAGTGGCAGCAGGTTAAGATAACCTCGTTAGGTTACGTTAAGGTATAATTAGAAAAAAATCAAATGATGGATGTCCAAATATTAATAAAATTATGTTATATTAAATCTTAGTTGATTTCATATTGGTCCTTACTTAAGTCATGATTATCCTTGCACATTCACATTTAAGGCCAACAGTGCAGTAACATGTGTCTTATTTTTGTATAACATTTATTTTATATAACAATGAAAAATTCGAGTCAAAGAGGACTACAATTTTTTTATCATCAGTTTATATTTATATTTTAACAATTGGCCATTCAAACTGTTTTACATGTATTTATTTATGATTTTATCCTGTACAACGACCAACTCTGCAATAATTTTATTCACAATTGTTTCTTATGGGTGGTTGCCACAAACCTGTAACTAGACATTTCTGTAAGTATTTGTTCATTATTTCTATTCTGAATTTTATATTCTTCTTTCTGTAACTCATTTGTATATACTATTTGTATGTTTCATTATAGTGCCCTAATGAAGGCTAATGTTTTAGTCGAAACGTTGGCATGAAATAAATAATTTAATCAAAGACTACAGTCGCCCACCACTCAAGTTCATAATGGTTTAGATGTACGTTTCCGCGATAATAAAACAAGAGTATCATCATAACAATAATTTTACTTCGGAATTACCACAAAAAGTAACTTACAAAAGAACCATCTCCTAAAAGAGGTTATATTAATATGAGTATAATGTCAAAATAAAAAATACATTTCATACGTGGGTATAAGTTTACTTAATCACAATTAAATCAAAACTGTACATTAAATAATCAGGAGCACAGATTGCTCTTTGAAATTTGGAGTTTGTTGTTCTTAGTATAGAAATGTCGAAATGAATGCATTCAAGGAACAACCATCCTTATCCGCATATTTCTTTTACTTCTCAGTGGTATACTATTAATCAGATCTACCCACTTATAACGCTGTTCAGCCTCAAGCTCACAAAACATAAGTGTACGAGTATATGTTATACTCTATACCCAAATTCGGGCATAGTCCGAAAAATTTTCGTAGAACTAGTTTTGACACCTGAAAATGCCCCAACCCAAAATTTTCTGTCTAAACGGGTATTGATAGAAACCTTAACATAACCTAATTACCATTACTTATTGTTTAATTCTGTCTATTTTATATACGTTGAAGTGCATAAATTCGGGTTTGGGCATTTTAAAATGTTCTAAACTTGTAGTTCTGAGCAAATTTTTCGAACAATGTCCGAATTCGGATATAGAATCTAGAATGTACCATATACATTTCACATTTCTTTCTTTCTGGAATTCTAAATAGCCAAATCATCTTAACTGATTTAAATTAATAAATAAACTCCCTTGAAAATTCCTACAAAAATATGAAGATATCGTTTGTCTCACAAGGTTTGGCATAAATTTCAACAGTTTGTTTTTCTAATAAAATATGTATTTAATTAAAGTATTATAATACTTAATAATTAACTGTTTCATAAGCTACGAAATTATGAACTTAAATTAAATAAAGAAGTCTATGTTTCTCCCTCGGTTTCTCAACAAGGCGCAACTTTCTGCGGACACCTAGCATTAGGTTTTGGACGACATTTACACCGATTTCTCGAACTCCTTATTCCTGTATATTCTGGGTTGAAGTTTGTCTTCATTTTGGGCTTCCCATCCTCCAATCGTAAAGTTTTGAAGATAAAAATGCCCAAAAATCTTCTACGGGACGGGCTTGGAGAAGAATTGTCGTTTCGCGGAACTAATGGTACGTTTTGGTCTGTTAGCCAACTGTGGACTTGTCTTGCATAGTGACAAAACGCAAGGTCTAGCCAGAAGATAAATTATACCAGCTTATATAAAATTAACCAATTATCGATGTAACTTTGACAATCCAGAGTTTCACCTCACTCGGCCTACATAAGGCTTGGATACACCCGTGTTGTAGAAATAACGAATCATATCAACACCTTATATGTAATTTGACTTTTTGTTTATATCAGACATTATCAGGGATCTCTGAAATATTGTCAGTAAAAAAAAAACATCATTTCCCTTAGTTTCGGAGTTGAAGTGTGAAGTCCGAGAAATCGATGTAAATGTCGTCCTAAACCCAATGCTAGGTGTCCGTAGAAAGTTGTGCCTTGTGCAAGAACACGCCCATCTTTATTTATAATTTCATAATGTTGTTGCTTAGGAAACAGTTAATTATTAAATATCACAAAACTTACAATAAATGCTTTTATTACAAAATAAAATTGTTGAAATTTCTGCCAACACTTATGGGATATACGTTGCGTTCTTTTTTCTTCATTGTAGAACTAAAGTTTTGAATTCTACATGTTTCAGTGGTATTTTTATTTGCATTTGCATAGTCGTACATATACGGTTACTAACTTTGCTGGAGACGAAGACGTATAACTTATAATAAATTTAAAACAACCATATATTTTTGTCAAACTATGGATTCTGAATTTTAATTCTATGATTTTATGCTCAGATACATCTAGCATCTGAAAACGAATTGTTATAAACTACTAAACAATGTACAAATGTAATTGTTGATGTTTCCATGGATACACAAAAATATTTTCGTAAAACAACAATCATATACCACACTCATTTATATTTGAACATATTCGTTAAACAATACTCCCAGATAAGAATATTACAATATATTAAATTTAAATTCCGTAGCTTTACCGATAAACCAAAAGAGTCCAAATTATTTTGATTAATTTTAACTGATTTAAAAGCATTATTCGATAAACGATTTGCTTTTAATATTATTTATTTATATTTTCATGAAGAGAAAGGAAGCCCCAAAAACATACCAACCAATACCTTTAAAACACTGAAAGATTGAATCAAATTTGATAACTTATATACATAAATTTTATTTGAGAAAGTAGTGTTGCACTAAAAATCTTAAAAGCAAATTATTTCTAATTTTGTATATTTTCGTATATTTTGAAATAATATGTTTGACAATACAAGTGAAAGTAATTAATGTTACTATAGTAATAACTATTATTGTTATATAAATTGTTATCTATTCAATAAATTATTGCTACGAAATTTCTAACAAAAATATAAGTACCTACCTAACTATTAATTTGGAATTCACATAATTATGACTAGACCTTTGGATAGAACAGTTTCGGCTAGCACAGCGTCCGCGATACGTTTGCTATATCAATTATGAAAAAAGTACAATTTATTTAAAAGATATTTTTCAACATTTTGAAAAAATATTGATTACTGATTTTGACAAATGTAACTTGTGATATTTTTATTGTAGTTATTGCGGAGCGTCTATGACAAAATAATCACATTACGTCATCCACAAATAAGTCTTTGTGCCAGTAACGCCCTTTTTTTATTGACCTAAGCTTTAAAAAAAAATTGGCAACCTTTGGACTAAAGTATCCACTTTCAAACTAGTAAGCTGTAAATAAGCAAAAAATTGTATTGAGGAACTAACTTGACAAAAGAAAAAGTATAGGTAAATTGTAAACAAACCAAAACTACTAATTTTTTTCTGTAAATCAGAAACGTATTATAAAAGTATTACATTTAAGTATCAACTTCGTAATATGCGAGTTTCTTGGATGATAAAGTCAAATTTCAAGACAAACTGCAGATGTCCTGAAATACTTTGAATCAAATATAAAAATTTCTTTTCCGTGGAGCGTACACTATTTTGTATGTTGTCGACAATATAATGAAAAATAAATTAACACGTTATTGAAAAAAGAAAATAATAAAAATCTGTGCATTGACGAAGTCATCCGAGCAACGAACATTTTATTGCGATTTTGTAGGAATCGTTATTAAATTCAATATTTCAAACAAATAAATAACATACGAGAATCATCAGCAAATCATATGCATGTGTATATTAATTTCGTTATTTTGCAAATTTCGATTAATAAAAAACTGTCACTGGCTGTTATTTTGAAGGCATTCACATGTGCTTCAAAATTTCATTCTAAATATTGTTTTACTATTTTATTTAATGACTAGTAGTCGTTTTACTCCACTTCTGCAGTTCTCCTGTAGTTATTTGTTCTCGTCGGTTGCCTGATGATGATCATTTAATGATAGTAACCGGTCGCATTATAATTAAAATAAATAAATTATAGAACAGTGTGACTAAGACAAGAAAAATTTAATTTCCCCCTTTTTCATCCTCCATTTCACCCTTGAGTGTTCCATTTCATATAGTCGTTTATTTTGCTGTCAATAAAAGCAATATTTAGCAATGTATTTAATTATTATCATTTTTGAATGTCACCAATCTGTATTTATTTATTATTTATATTCGGTAGCGACGATACATCTATAAGTATATGTAAACCTTTCTGTAATTGGGATTTAATCCTGTTGAGACGTTATTAAAAAAAAAAGAAAAGAAAATATACCGTTGAAGTTCACTAGATGTGGCGGAGGATACGCCGTGCATGAAGAGTTCATAGTGCTTCACAGGAGTAACTTTTGTCAGGAGCAGGAGCAGACTGGGATTTTTATTTTTATCGGGCATCCTAGTCCTAGTGAATAGCCTTAATTTTACCGGCCACGTATATTAGAGTCACTATACGAGTACATATTTAGAAGCTGGCAGTTTAGTAATGTGCAACATCTTGTTACTGGTGGTAACATAGCTATACGGTGAGTATATCTACATACAAAAATAGTTATTTACGTAACAAGTGTGTAAAGTAGTACTTTTTTGGTCGAGTGCGGAAATTATAGCACGAGACAAAAAATACTATTTTACACACGTGTTGAATACAACATTTTTCCTAGAACCGAAATCGTATTGATGTTTCTCATAATACTGAGTGTACAGGCATTCAGCAGCTTCAAATACTGTTAGTGCTCTTTCTCATAACACTGTACAAAATGTAACTTAAACACTTGGAAGAATCTCAGACAGACGTTGATTAGTTTTTATAATGTACAAATTGTACATTTAATATTAATATTAAAAATTAGGTTAGGTTAGAATGCATGTCAAAAAAATGGTAATGTTCTTAAAAATTAGATTAGTACTCAATCTGTTAAAAAAATATTAAATTTGTTTCATTTATATGTATATTCATATTTCTCAATAAATTTTATTACTTTCATTATTATTTACTACCTAATTATATACTTGACAGGTAAATTAACCAAATTTTAATGTTACCTAGGAAAGCCTATTTACTTTTCAAGCACTAGTGCGTGAAAAGTACTTTTCACGCACTAGTGCTTGAAAAGTGACACTTTACACACTGTAATGAGTGCGTGAAAAGAACTTTTAACGCACGGTTGTAGGAAAAATAGTTTTCATTACAACAAAAACTATTTTATTACAATAACGAAAAATTTATTCACACAAAAAATTTGATCATAATAATAAAAATGATAAATTACACAAAAAATAAATATTCATAAAAACATCCTTTAGAATATTCAAATTATTGCTAATTGTAATTATTATGCATGGGAGTTCAAAGTATAATATAGGAAGAGTAATGAAACTACAATTTGTGCAGTCATCACTATCTGCAAATCCCATCACCTCTCTATATGACAACAATAAACAGAGATATGGTATCCGTCGGCGAAGCATATAACCTCTCTAGCAATGTGACTCTCCCTCAATCTGTCATCGTAATCCCTAATCCCTCTCATATGAAGGCCCTTCAGCTTGAGTGTCGATAACGTGAAAACATCTTTAGCGCTATCGAGAGCGAATTGTGAAATATTTACTCAAGTTTTTATACCAATTATTGATTTCTTCCTGATTGATTACACTATCGGCGCCTAATGGAAAGTGATAGGGTTAAGTGAAGCTTTGAAGGGCGTTTTCACTGAAATTTAGTTTAAAATATGAAATGTGATTTTGATTTTACAAGAATAAATTTTCGCAGAATTTGTTTTAATAAAAAAAATTACATACAAAAATATATTCAATCCGTTTTTTACAAAGCGGGTTGACATAAACCAGTAGGTAGTTCAATCATGCAATAATTATCATTTCACTCATTCCTTTCCGAACACATTTCTCCCGCTTCATCCACATTCATAATTATTACATCTGTATTTTCTCTCCTTCGTGCATAACTTACAACATTCACTAATTTTATGTAAATCTCTATTTCATATACTAAGAAAGATATTTTTCAACTATATTTTTTATCTTCTGCATTGTCATAATCATAACATTATAAACATTAACTTGAATATCAAAATAAAATTCATTAAAAAATGAAGCATCTGCGAGTACTATAATGAATCCATTCTTTTATGGATATTTGTTTTTCAAAATAAAACTATTTTTTATACTATTAAAATTATAAGGTAAATCTTAGTCTTGTTAATGTGATCTGATGTTTTCTGTTTCCTTAAGGACTTTGAATATTCTTTTATGCTTATCAGTTCGTTTTATTGCGGTGTTAATTTCCAGTGGTTGTTCCAAAGATGTTTTTGTTGGTATTTATTTTTAAATACACTTATCATATCTTTTTATGGTAGTTTGAGGCAGATCATAAAATTTTAAATGATGTTAAAAGCGTTTTTCATTGTCTTTCTGGAAAATATGTGGGACAATTTCATTAATAACATATTGGATTTTGGTCTAGAGCTTCCAGAATAGGGGATTACAGTTCAATCGAATTAAGAGAAATTAATAAAAAGTAGTGAAAGTATATGCTTAATAATGAATATTAATAAAGAAATAAAATTATATAATTTAAATAACTTACCAATAAGGAGGTTTATAATATAGTGGCTCGTCACGAATATGAATTTAATATATATTATTTTGATTAGCGAATAAAAGAGTGCTTATAAATATATAACAAATACCAAGGTAGGGAGGCGGGTACCTACTAACAATGGAACTAACAAATTCAAATAGCGGAGGCGTAGCTATCAGTCCAGCACTACAATTCTGAAACAGTTTTTATTTGAATATAAATGTTTTGCATTAAACTTAATTTAAATACACTTGCAATTATAAAGTATGTAAAATTATACGCTGTTATACTATTTTTTATAAATATAATTTAGAAATAGCATTTATTTCAAAATTATTTAGGTTCACGAAGAAAACAGTTTGATATGAAAACTTATATTCGTGCCGTCACATTTGTTTTTTTAAATATCGGGGGACCATAACTCGTTTATTAATAGGAGATTTTCCACTGGTTTCTTACTTTTACTTATACGTTCAGATCAGATGAAATTAGAAAAAATGGTGAAATGTCTCATTGATAGATATACCCACGGTCGGGATCTTTAACTTAAGACAGCGTTGTGCTTCTACGCGTAATCTATTATAGATTACTTACATGAGTGAACAATGCGTTAACTACTTAAATGATGTCAAATGTAGGCAATGCGTAAAGAATATAAAATATGTCAACTATGTATATGTAGCACATGCGCACTAGCGAATTACACTTGATATCTTACTTAATCTGACAGTCCAGTGAAAATCAGTAGGAAGTACAAGAACGAAAGAAAATTTAAAAAAGTTAATTTTACTTAAAGCCCGTAAAAGTCAAATACAAAGCACTATGCAATGTTTGTTTAAAAATATTATGAAATACTGGTGCATCTCGATTTGAATCCCAAAGGTAAATATATTAATTGTCTTAAATTAGCCAATAATTTTGTTTTCATTAGAGTTTCTTTTTGTATTTTTAAATTGACGTCTGTGGTGCACTCTTCACGCCAGCAGTGAGTGCCCGTGAGGTGACGCCTGGTAAGCGCCCGCACGGTACAAATATTGCATCATTACCACCGATATCTGTTTACAAAGCAGATTGGCATACCCTGCAATGGGTAATAAGCCGTGATGATATATTTAAATTTATTTATTTACTTTATATTTTTTATTTTTTTATTATTATCTAGAATAGTATGTCAGCAACTCAACGGAACTTATTCCCAGTTCAACAACTAAATTAATCAGTAATAGTGATATTTTATGTCCTTTTTTGCAAATAAAAATTAAAATGCGCGTAGACAATATAGAAATTTTAATCACGTAAACGTCATTCTCTACTCGTAGACAGTGACGTATTTTATATAGCATAGATTACAGGCATAACCCTGCTTAAGAATACCTAAATAAAATAAATAAATAAATATATCATCACGGCATATTACCCATACCTGGGTGTGGCAGTCTGCTTTGTACACAGATTTCGGTAATGATGATGACATATTAATATCATGCGAGCGTCACGGGCACTCATTTCTGACGTGGAGAGTGAACACAGGGTCTCTTTTGTGTTATTTAATATTCGAAATATTTGGCGTCGGTCGGGATCGAACCCGGTTTCTAGATATCCCATAAGAATTCCTCATAAAAAGAAATCGCATGCTGTCAAATCACAAAATCTTGCTGACCAAGTGATGTCGGCAATTTGAAAGATTACAGCTTGGTACTATTTCTCGCTCAGTGTGACAGATAGAGTCTTCTGGAACTACATGTCACTGAGATCCAAATCAACCAGTTCAAGCAAGAAGAACCTCGAATCATATTGCAGTAAAGAGCATTATTTTCAAAAAAAAATAATTCTTTTCACAATGACAACGCGTTTTTCTTTCGTATAGTGTTCTATATTTACTACTCGGGACAATAGTATATTCATATATCAAAGTTTTCTCTTATTGGAATACCTTTGTAACAAAATTATTTTCAAAATTTCTGGCTTTTTGTTCCATCTTAAAACAAAATGTCCGTGCATTTGAAATATTTTGTTCTAAATTATATAATATGATAATATCTAAATTCTCACAAAAAATGGAAACTTTTGTGTTTTAAACAACTATCGATGTGCTTTATTCTTTTCATTAAAATGATTGCAACGAAATTCGGAACTTTAAAGTTCGTAAACAACATTTTTGCACGATCGGCTTTTTTTAACCTTTACCGATAGTGTTTCTAAGGCAGTAAGGTTGATTTACAAATTACTGACCGGTAAGTGATGTGGCTCACTTGCTGATCTGGAAACGGAGGCTGTAAGTGATGTGTAAATAAAAACAACGTACAAAGCTTACTTTCAAAATAACATTTATTTTTTTATATCACAATACAATTTGCAAATCTTATTTATTTTAATTTTGGGCGTCGATCGTGCAAAAAACGTAATAAGCATTGCGGTCAGTAAGTGCTCTTCTAGCGATATCGGACGTATTAGAAACCTCGATTTCGTCTCGATCTCCAAAATCATCCTCAACCTTAATACTTAAATAACTATATTTACAAAGTATATAAATCAATGGCTTTACTAATCGGTCATTCTTTCAAGATGCTAAATTATCATCTCTCTACAAAATATTTTCTAATCATACATTCTTCATGTACCAAATCATTTATCAAGCAAATACTGTATTATTAGAAATCATTTTACATTAAAATTTCTCTGCTCATTATTTCTATCATTTATAACATCAATTATTATAAAAACAAATTATCCAGTGAATATCTATAACTGAACATATCTGGCAGGATACATTACATTTCTAACAAAGATATCAGGATAATCCAGTACCTTACAATTTGGAGCAGAATTTACAAGCTACTCTAAATGTGGGAACACATAGTACTCACATGAGCGCTGTTTTAAAACACGAGCAACGAGAACGCTTTCATTTCGCGATTACAAGAATGACGTTTTTCGCAAGTGGTTTTGTAATGAACAAAATTGTTATAGAGACATTTGTAAATTCGTTTTGTCTGTAATAATTTAAATTTGAGGTTTTATTTTCACAGTTCATAACTAATTTGCTATGAAAAAATATGCATTTAATGGTGATTTTGTGAGTTTTAATACACGAAAATCGCACTGGATAATAATTACTCCCATAAAAAGTTTACTCAACTAAATTTAAATTTAAATTTTCCAATTTACAAAAAAAGTATCCGTAATATTTATCTCGGATTCTAATATTTTTTTGTTACTAAATTTATTTCGTTGTTAATCCCTTATAATCCATATTTTTGTTGTATTATTTTCTTGCTTTGTAAATACATCATGAAAAGTGAAAACGTCATTTTCCCTTCTTTTTTTCTACTTTCACCTGTGCTTTTCATTCATTTCAACAAAAAGCTATATCTAGTGAATTAAGGAATCAATAACAATCAAGTACTAACTCAAATCCCGACTATAATTTACCAGAAAAGGTTCGTGAACTTGGGGTGAACACCCTAAACGCAATTAAAACCAGAGCAGCAGAGCTTACTACTTTCCTCGACCTCCATTAAGTCTAGATGTGGTCTGAGCTTTATATTAAGGTCTGTTTATAATACACGCTACATTGACCACATTGTCCGAAACCGTCGTAGCATCTTAACTATTTTTTCTTTGAGACTGCTGTTCCGACAAAAACAAAACGAAACAAAATAAAAATGATCCGGTTCCTTTATTCCGTTTCACCACTCCAAACAAGTAAAATTTGTGTTTGTCCCAATTTTTTACACACAAAGTGATTTTATATACAAGGTGTTACAAGAAAATTGGGCCATGGGAAAATAGTTTTTCGTTGACCAAAAGTGGCCTATTAATTTTGAACAATAATGCTTTAAATAAATGCTTTAGAGAATGAAATTCTGCATCTAATTCATTAATATTTTATTTTGCATATTCCGTAATGGAGCAAATTGAATTTAAAATTTTATTTTATAATGTTAGCCATGGTATTAAATTAAAATTACAAACAAATGTGAAATAAATTGTGAAAAATTGTCTGCCATCGGGATTCGAACGCGAGACACCTACCTTGCTGGAATAGTGCTCTACCAACTAAGCTATTGGCTACTCGCCTCTCGATAGTTGACAATTTTTCACAATTTAAGTAAATTATGACTCGTCACTAGATGTTTAAACGCAGTGGTAGCTTGGCAACTCCATATCGAATCATGTGATGATTAATAATATCTTCAGCAGTTATACGACTTTAAAAGTAAAAGATTGTTCAGCCATAGAGAGGCGAGCAACGAGTAGCTTAGTTGGTAGAGAACTATCACGGCAACATAGGTGTCTCGGGTTCGAATTCCGATGGCTGACAATTTTTCACAATTTATTTCAAATATAAAAAGTGCTAACTCATTGTTAATATTAAAATTTGGTCTGGTAGGGCCTTGAGTAAATTATGACTCGTTCACTAGATATTTAAACGCAGTGGTAGCTTGGCAACCCCACATCTAATCATGTGACGATTAATAATAATTTCAGCAGTTATACGACTTTAAATGTGAAAGATTGTTCAGCCATCGAGAGGCAAGTAGCCAATAGCTTAGTTGGTAGAGCACTATCTCGGCAAGATAGGTGTCTCGGGTTCGAGTCATGATGGCTGACAATTTTTCACCATTTATTTCAAATATACAAACTGTTAACTCATTGTTAATATTACAAGCTAATGTAATGACATTTTACATGTCAGATATTAATAAATATGCATCAAAATAATATTTTTTAATAATTTGATACTTTTCTTCGAGTAAATAATTATCCATTTTCAATAATAATGGCTCTAATAGATACAGGCAACTTGACAGATACGTTTCTGACAAGTCAAATAATGTCATAACTTTTGCTTCCGATTTTAAATCTATACCATGGCTGGCACTATAAAAATAACTTTTATAAAAAAATTAATTCAATTTGCTACACACGAGCGAACTACAATTGTTACTTTCATTTATTACAATTGTTTTCAACAAGTATAACTATACAATTAAACCTGTAGAAAACGAAAACTTTAGTACATATACTAGCCCAAACTCGTATAGTTTAACAGGAATGTATGAAACACACAGAAATATGTTCTTGCACATCCGTGAAGTACTTATTTAGTAGTTATTTAAAGTATTTTTGTACGAAGAGTGAAATTTTACGAACTTATTTTCGGACGAAAAATAACACTTCTCTGAAAGTTATCACTTTTCCTCCGCAAATATTTTTCGTCTGCAAACCTTTTTCGTCTGCATACCTTTTTCCTACGCTTAACCATCATTTTTCGCCCGCAAACCTCTGCTATAATATGCAATTTTTTGTCCTAGGTACCGACAGTTATGTAAGTACAGTACTAAGTATTAATTTTGAAAAGTATTTTAATTAAAGTATTATAAATACAGGATTTTTTAAAGTAATATTTACAATACTTTTACTTCCCAGCTCTGGTAAGTAATAACGTCACCAAAGTGGAGTAAAAATATGTCGATAATTATTTAAAAATTCTTTGTAAAATAATAATTTTACAGAAAATAAAATATTAAACGTAAGTATGAAATACTATTACATGAAATATATATTGTTATTCTGAATTTTCTCGAATTTTTCTAGAATCCTCAAGAATTGCATATAGCCGAATTTTATATCCTAATAATAATTCCCATTTTAATTTAAAAAAATCTGATGTGGCCAGAACATTACCTTCCGTCAGTTCTATGTATTTTGTACAAATTTCATACGGAAACTTCCTTCTATTTCTTGTACATTACCTTCCGGCAGTTGCATGTATTTTATGCAAATTTCATACAGAAAATTATTATTTTGTGACGTTTTCTACATACAGTGTAATGTATCTGCAGAAATAAAAGATTTATTATTATTATTTCTTGTACATTACCTTAAAGCAGTTGTATGTATTTTATACAAATTCCATACAGAAAGCAAAAGATCCTATATTTCCAGTAATATTATAAGACAAACACACTATGTCAATTTCACTTGACACTGACATCTTTCAATCAGAATTTTCTTAATATAGTAGCTGTTTCCATAGCTATGGCTACTTTATGAAATTTAATTTCTTTATAATTTTTTAACTCTATATCCATTTAATATTAAGTATAAAATGCAGTCAAATCGTATAGAGAATAAAATATTCTTTAATTATTATAATAACATCAAATGTGAAAAAATTATATTTAACATAGTTTTTTCAAGAAAAACTGTTAAAATCTTCAAATTATGGTACTTCCGGTTGCCCAATTGTAACCAAAATCTAATCAGCTCTTCATATGGATGTAGCGAAGAAGTATACGAAAAAATTATAATTTTTGTAACTGTAGTATTAGAGTTATGGCAGACGAAAATTTTGTTACACACACACACACACACACACACACACACACACACACACACACACACACATCCACACACACACACACACACACACACACACACATACAGACATCATCGTAAAAATAGTAAATTCGTATTCTAGGGACCCTAAAACGTGCTTATTGAATAAAAATTCATCATCGAATTTTTTGACCAAAGACAATACCTTCCTTACCTAAAGGTGACGGAAGGTAAAAATAATGAAAACGTGCTAATTCAATCTATTCGAAATTAAAGAAATGAAATGAATATAAAATGTTTCATTTCACGTACGTTTATTTTAATTAAATTAATTTCAATGGGTTGTCATTAATCTACCCACATTCAAATTCCTCGTTGGTTGCTAATAAAACAAATATTTTTTCATATAAAAATGAGGCTCGCTAGCATAAAAAATAAATTCTAGGCTGGAATATTACATAAAATATGCGAATGTCAGAGTAATGTAAATGCCTGGTTTCATATTTGACAAGTCTGTCGATAGAATAAAACATACATTTGTTTGTATATGTTTTTCATAAATCTTTTTACCTTCCGTCATACCTTTAGGTAAGGAAGGTATTGTTTTCGGTCAGACATTGCCTTCGGAGAATATTCTTCTTGTAACAATGTTTGAGTTATTGTTTGCATTTCTTAGATTTTTGTAGTTTCCCGTTCTATGTTAAGCTGAATGATCAGAAATATTAGTGAGAATGTTATCCCCGCAAGTTTTACTATTTGCTGTGATACGAGTTGGTTCATTTGTTGTGTTCTAAGATAGTTTTTTTTTCTCGTTCATATCTATAAGTACATTGACATTAAAGTCTCCCAGAACAAATAAGTTTGCGTCCAGATTCTTTACTAAAATTTTTGATAGACATGTATTTAATTGTTTTAAAAATAAGTTTTAAATTGAGTCAGGTGACCTATATATTACTACAACATAGTGCATAATATTCATGTGGTTAAACTTTATCCCACAGCATTCAAAAATGAGTTCCATATTAAAGTCTTTTGTAAAATCAATAATTTGGAAATTGATTTTTGGATTACAATAGATTATAACACCTCCATGTATATGACGACTACGGGTGAAAGAGCACGCTAGTACACAACCTGTAATGTTGTAGGAAGGAGTTCATGTTCCAAGAGCCAGTATTCAGAAAGACACAAAATATCGCACGGTATTGAATCTAAAAAAATCTCGAGCTCTTCCATTTTGTTTCTTAGGCTCCGAATGTTTTGATGAACAATGTTTATTGACTAAATTAGTAATTGAGTGGTTCGGGATATGTTGTTCCGAGTATATGGTAAAGGACGTCATACCACCTTCTGATGCTGGCTCCGTTGCTGAAAATACCTTGAAATATATGCACCAGTAGACCATCTTTCAGGCTTCACAATTTCTTCAAGGCTGGTCAGGTTGTCAATTATTTTAAATGATGAAAAGTGTTCTGGATATTTAGACTGAAGTTCCTGCACTATGAGTTCTGAAAAATCAGTTTTTAAAAATGATGTCAGTTCTTCAACACTTGTTTCTGGTTTTATGCGTGACGCGTAAATAAATGCTTTCTTTGGAGCAATTTTTATTGAGGTAAGATTCTTTTCATGTTCTACAATTCCTACCTTCTTCTTATTATTTTTTCACGTATTACTTCATTCCAAAAATTTTAGTCATTGTCAGTTATCTTCTTTTTGTTCATTATTTTGTTGTGTTGTGTGATCGATTATTTTTTTTTTTTATGATCAATATTAGTTGAAGTTTCTGACCTTGTTGGTGTCATGTTTTGCACTACCGAGCTTGTGATTTTGTCTGGTGTCGCTTGAGCATAATATTTTGAATGTAATTGTTTATTTGAATCGACCTTTTTGCCGATAGATAACACCGATGTGTCCTTCGGAAATGGAAACCATTTGTTTATTTAATGAAAATATTACAGTTTCTTTGTCTTGAATTATTTTTCACTTGTCTTTTATTATAATACTTTTGTTTTTCCTCTTTTTCGCGAACGAAACACATGTAAACAATAATATTAAACTTATTGGATGAAGCTTTTAATTTTGAATATTTTAGGGGCAGAATTTACATCTATACGAAAATTTTACCTTTGTATTTCCTAAGGTCCATAAAAAAGTAGACACCCGGTTTTATGTGTCCCTGATTGAATTACTCCAGTTTTATTAAATGAATTTTGATTATTACAAAGGATACAATAACCAAAATATGATTATAATAATAAAATAGTCTAACAACAACACACAAAATCGATTATAATGATTTTTTTGACGTTTCTTAAAACCAATGAAATGCTTCATTGTATGTGACGTGTCGGCGTTTTAACCAATCCTGTCATTATTTTACTGAGAATAAAGCTCTAGTGATTATTCCCAGGAATAATCTGTCTAGCTTTGATTTTTGTTGACATATGTCAGATAGCTATTGTAACGTGGAACGCCCGCCGTCGCCGCCGCTGTAAGCGAGTGTCTATTTATAGCGGTGACGTAATAGCGCTAGCAGCCGGGCGATGTAAACAAACTGGTCGCGACATGTTTAATTACTTGCGGTCGCCAGAACCTTTTGTGTTCATTGTTATTATGCGGTTGAACATTCTAGGGCTTTTCTAGAAGATAATGACAGTTGTTTAAAAGGGACGTAGCTATGCTCGAGAGTTAGTTACATTCAGAGACATAGAGATATTCACATAGAGTGTTAGTGAGTTTGAGAAGCACAGCAGTATCGTAGTGAGCGTATGAAGTAAAGTGTCGAGTGGAGTAGGTACTCTGGAAGTTACTGGTATATTGGGATAGCTGTGAAAGTGAATACTCGGTAGTGTGGACGAGTATTGTGAAGCTAGGTATACAAACACAGTAACAGCGAGTTGGAGTGGATACTCGGCATTGGTGTTGGAGAATTGTGGCATACGGATAGTTGGTGATACTGAGGCTGTGGAAGGGAGGAAGTTAATTACATATAGAGTCATAGAGACATTCACATGAAGTGTTAGTGAGAAGCACAGCAGTATCGTAGTGAGCGTATGTAGTTGGTGCCGAGTAGCTACTCGGGAAGTTACTGGTATATTAGAATAGCTGTGGATGTGAATACTCGGTAGTGTTGACGAGTATTGGGAAGCTATAGTGTACGAGGACAGTACCAGCGAGTTGGAGTGGATACTTGACATTGGTGTTAAAGAATTATGGCATACGAATAGTTGGTGATACTGAGTCTGTGGAAGGAGAAAGTTAGTTACATAGTTAGTTCAGTTGAGTCCCTGATCACACAACATTAGTTATGTGATCGGGGGTTGACTTACATAGTTCAGCTCCATTAGTGAAGACGGACAGACACTTACATTAGTGTAGTTAGGTAAGTTAGTTAGTTAGTTACATAGTGTGTTAGACAGTAAAGTGTTAGTGAGAAGCACAGCAGTATCGTAGTGAGCGTATGCAGTTGGTGTCGAGTAGGATACTGGTACATTGGGATAGCTGTGGATGTGAATACTCGGTAGTGTTGCCGAGTATTGGGAAGCTATAGTGTAGAAGGACAGTAACGGCGAGTCGGAAAGTTACTGGTATACGGGATAGCTGTTAAAGAGAATACTCGGTAGTGTTGAAGAGTATTAGAAAGCTAGGTATACGGGGACAGTAACGGCAAGTGGAAGTGAATACTCGGCAGTGGTGTAGAAGAATTGTGGCATACGGACAGTCGGTCATACTGAGGCTGTGGAAGTTAGACAGAAAGTTACATAATTAGACAGATAGTGTTGTGAAAGAGGTGACTTCTGTCCGAGCAGTTGAATATACAGACGCTGTTGAGTTAGTTGAGTATACAGTCGCTGTGGAGGTCGGTAGGCGGACAGTTGAATGTGATATAAATAAATAGTGACATAAATAGTCGAAATAAATAATTTGTAATATCGTGGAAATACATAGTAGTGTTAATTGGTTAAATAAATAGTGTTAGTGTTATTTAGTTAATTATAGTTTTAGTCTTAATTCGTTTTTAATATTTTTTTAATATTAGTAACAGTAACTTTCATTATAGTTTAATAAACACAAATTTTAATTAATAATAATTGTGTAATATTTACACTTCACCCAAATAAATAAAAACGTTACACTATCAATACATAAGTAAAATGAGCAAGTGCCGTTTCTGACCATGAAATAAACCATAACTAGTAACTATAAATATAATTCCAGATTGTTTATATTTATTTTGCTTTGTTGAAGCTAGTTAATAAATTAAGACATTAAAATAGCATAAAAGTCTGATTCCGTTGTTTGCAACAAATTTGTGAAACAAAAAAATAATCTAACTAAATATAACTCGATAGTTCGATAACTTATAAAATAATTCTCATGTTTCTTTCTCAAACTTTTTGCCATTTGGCAATAGCCACTCAAGTCCTACGGGCTTTCGAGACTATTGCCTGGCAACAAGTTTTCGAAAGATCTGTCAAATTATTTTCAATTTATTCTCATTATCTTGTTATATTATTACTGAGTATAATAATTGTTATCTAGTGTAGTTATGTATTTAGTTTAACTCGGACGTATGTACTACCATTGTACTATTTATGAGAAGGCTGTAATATAATGAAACGTCACTCTGATTAGAATCTTCGAAGAGTAACCAAAACATATTTTTATCTACGGCCCATAGAAGTCTAACTCAGCTCAAAGCACTGACATCAAAAAGTCGGAAGTTCTTTAATATTTGCATTTCCCTTGAAACTAAAAATAATAAATATTACTTGGTTAAAAAATGAATTTCCATTTCAATAATAATGATATAAGAAAACATAGCTTATTGAGGGTTCAGAAATACGGCAGTGTGATTAGAGTGTCAGCTTTGTGATCAGCATATCCGAGTAGGCTACACAGCAGCGATATATTAGATGGGTGAACGCACAGCAACAAAAAATTTATTACACTGCGACTCGGTGCGCCCGGCACCCTTCACCGAAAGGTACAAAAAGGGTTACAGATTATGTATATAGGTTATTAAGGGGTCCACCAATTATTGATATTAATTTCATGTCCTTTTTCCATAAATGCATTTCTATCATACTTATCGAACGTATTATTTAAATTTTCTCATTATTGACGGCAATAAAAGATCTTAGAATTGAAATCATCAATTATCACATTAAAATGGATGATGATTGTCTTATCTGCTATTGTCACGTAACCGTAGGAATAGTTTACATACATCACAACTACTCGTATATCTATAAATTTTTATCACCAAGTTTAGGCATTATGCTAGTCCCATTTTTCATATGCCAAATTTTCATTAAATTAAAGAACATGGCACGCTGAAAACTGACTTGTGAACCGGAAATACGCCTCTTCCGGTGTCGAAACGAATGTCATTTCTGAGTACTGTAATCCTATATCCAAATGACATTAATGCTTCAGGAAAAATCAATAAAATACGTAGTTAAATATACTCCTTCCTCAACTTCAGATGAATTTAATCGAAAGAGAGAAGTGATTTTAAAATAATTGTTTGAAAATTCTTGCCATAGTCGCATAAGACACGATTCTAGGACATTGAAACGATCTGTTTAATTTAAACAAGAATTCACTTTTACATACAAATAGACTTGGAGTTAACTCATTTGTAATTATGCGCTTTCGTTTGTCTTTTATATTTTCTTTTTTACAATTAATTCTGTTTATATTTACAAACAAGTAATTATTTTATAAATAAACAACAGAGCCGGAGAGATGGCCGAGCATGTTTGAACATATAGTATGTTTAGTAGAGTCCGTTCGCTGTAAGAATATGCCAGGCACGTCATGAATACGCCATTACTTTAGGGCTACGCAGTGGTCAAAATTAGAGCCCCCCGAAGCAATAAACAACTTTGCTTAGCAACGGGACGCTAAGTCTATTCTATTAGCTAAGTCACTGTTTGTTGATGGGCGTGTCTGAAATATTCTCGCGCACATAAACGATGACGCCCTGGACGTATTCTTGCAGCGAATGGACTTTACTTTCTCAACTAACTCACCTAAGAGACAGTTACAATGTTACTTGCAAAATGTAAAAATACTCGTAAAATTGCACCAAGCATTTTATAACTCTTAAGACCTTCACTGCCTGACCCTAATGACAGAGTAAGAAAGAAATTAGTAGTAGAATTGCACAGAGAAATGTATAAAAAATGCTTCGTACATAGGCTGTATCACAACTTTAGCTACAAAATTTAGGGCAATAAAGTACTGACCAAAATGAGTAAAAAAAGCTTAATCAACATGGGTCCGCTCTTCAATAGTTTCCGAGATATAATGCATTGAAAAATGAGTATTTATGGGACGGGGTTTACCTCTGCTATAACAATAGAGTTACAAGTGTATAAATTGAATATGCAATGATACAGATGCTGCTTGCTATAAGAAAAAATCTGATGTGACCAGCACATTACCTTCCGTCAGTTATATAAAGTATTTACGAAAATTCTACCGGTGAACTGTTACCGGTAAAAAGCATTTTATCAGGTTATAGCTATCGGAATCAATATTTTAAGAATACAAGTGGTAATTGTAAACAGGGTAGACCCATAACCTATGAAAAAATTTGAAAATTTAAAACAGGTTAGAAATTTGACGTAGTTAACAAACTGAGCAGAGTCCTACTTTGAATACATTTCCACTTTTAACGCGCGCGCTTCGCTTTGCATCAATACCTTTTTTTGAGATTAGATTCTTCATGAATCCGTTAGATAGAACTGGGAAGATATTTAACAATTTTCAAAGACGGTAACTTTTACCACTCGTGTTTTCGAACACAGTCTGTAGATGCGGTATCTACCGGTAGAATTTTCGTAAATGCGTATGTATTTTCTATAAAATCCATACAGAAAGTTCCTTGCAAAAGATTCTAAATTTCTTGTATTTACATTACCTTTCGACAGTTGTATGTATTTTATACAAATTCCATACAGAACGAGCAAAAATATCCTATATTTCGAATAAAATTATAGCACAAATATACTACGAATATGTCAATTGCACTTGACACTGACATCTTTCAATCAGAATTTTCTTAATACAGTAGCTGTTTCTAGCATAGCTAGCTAATATATGAATTTTAATTTCTTTATAATTTTATAACTCTATATCTATTCAATATGAAGTATAAAATGCAGTCAAATCGTATAGAGAATAAAATGTTCTTTAATATTTATAATAACATCAAATGTGAAAAAATTATATTTAACACCGTTTTTTCAAGAAAAACTGTTAAAATCTTCAAATGAAGGTACTTCCGGTTGACCAATTATAACCAAAATCTAATCAGCTCTTCATATGGATGCAACGAAGAGGAATACGAAAGAATTATAATTTTTGGAATTGTAGTATTAGAGTTATCGCAGACGAAAATTTTGTTACACACACACACACACACACACACACACACACACACACACACACACACACACACACACACACACACACACACACACACACACACACACACACACACACACACACACACACACACACACACACACACACACACACACACACACACACACACACACACACACACACACACACACACACACACACACACACACACACACACACACACACACACACACACACACACACACACACACACACACACACACACACACACACACACACACACACACACACACACACACACACACACACACACACACACACACACACACACACACACACACACACACACACACACACACACACACACACACACACACACACACACACACACACACACACACACACACACACACACACACACACACACACACACACACACACACACACACACACACACACACACACACACACACACACACACACACACACACACACACACACACACACACACACACACACACACACACACACACACACACACACACACACACACACACACACACACACACACACACACACACACACACACACACACACACACACACACACACACACACACACACACACACACACACACACACACACACACACACACACACACACACACACACACACACACACACACACACACACACACACACACACACACACACACACACACACACACACACACACACACACACACACACACACACACACACACACACACACACACACACACACACACACACACACACACACACACACACACACACACACACACACACACACACACACACACACACACACACACACACACACACACACACACACACACACACACACACACACACACACACACACACACACACACACACACACACACACACACACACACACACACACACACACACACACACACACACACACACACACACACACACACACACACACACACACACACACACACACACACACACACACACACACACACACACACACACACACACACACACACACACACACACACACACACACACACACACACACACACACACACACACACACACACACACACACACACACACACACACACACACACACACACACACACACACACACACACACACACACACACACACACACACACACACACACACACACACACACACACACACACACACACACACACACACACACACACACACACACACACACACACACACACACACACACACACACACACACACACACACACACACACACACACACACACACACACACACACACACACACACACACACACACACACACACACACACACACACACACACACACACACACACACACACACACACACACACACACACACACACACACACACACACACACACACACACACACACACACACACACACACACACACACACACACACACACACACACACACACACACACACACACACACACACACACACACACACACACACACACACACACACACACACACACACACACACACACACACACACACACACACACACACACACACACACACACACACATACATACAGACATCATCGTAAAAATAGTAAAATCGTATTCTAGGGGCCTTAAAACGTGCTTATTCATTAAAAACTCACCACCGAATTTTTTGACCAAAGACAATACCTTCCTTACCTAAAGGTGACGGAAGGTAAAAAAATCTATTAAAATATTACTTTTAAATGAGTTTCAAAATTTGTTGTGATTTTCATATAATTTCAACTTCTAAATACAGTACGCTAGAAGTTAGAAGTAAAATCATCAGATTTATTTAAAAAGTAATATTATTCAAAAACTTAATTTGTAACCATAATAGATGTTTGTTAACATTTAACTAGATATAAAGAATGGTAAAAACAACACAACTGTAGGAAAACAAAATAAAAACATGAAGGAATGACCGTGACTTTGATGGACAATTAGTACCTAGCAGATGGTTTACTTTTTACGATCGGATAAGTTGAACAGTTTATTTCTTATCAAGGATATGCGCATACCCATTTTTAGTAACTGTAATGTAAAACTAAAAATTACTGTGAAAAAGTAATGCAAAACATTACAAATAACTTAGATAGCATTATAAAATTATTTATTAGAATAAAATGTACTGAAATTACATAATCTCATTTCATTACATGTAATGCATTACTGCCCACGTCTAGTTACAACTTCGATTAAATGAGACTTTTTGTTTATCTTTGATAGGTGCTTTTGTTTTTCCCAAAAAAAGTAAATGTGTCGACCTTAGCCAATATTTAGAAACTGAGAAAAATGTTTCGTGTAAATATTTTATTTTACCTCCCGTCATACCGTAGGTGAGGGAGGTAATGTTATCGGTCCAAAAATTCGATGATGAGTTTTCAGTAAATAAGCACGAATTAGGGCCCCCACAACACGTTTTTACTAGTTTTACGATGATTTTAGTATTTAATACTATTATATCAAGTGGAACAACATATTAGATTTTGGCTAAAATTAATAAACTGATACTTTACTTGAAGCTCTGAACAGATTTTCGTGAAAAATATATTGATATACTCCAAAACTTGTCAAATTTCGTATTTAAGATTTTTGTATTAATAAGAACGACATATAATTTTTTTTCTAAAATTGATAAACCGGAAGTGATACTTTACTTCAAGCTCTGAAAAGATTTTCGTGAAATTTATAATAGGATATGTTCCAAAACTTGTCACATTTAACATATAAGAGTTCTATATGAAGGGGAGGAACTTATTAGATTTTAGATACAATTGATAAACCGGAAGTGATACTTTATTTGAAGCTCTCAACAGATTTTTGGGAAAAATATATTGACATATTCCAAAACTTGTCAAATTTAGTATTTAACACTTTCATATAAAGGGAAGCAACATATTAGATTTTGGTTAAAATTGATAAACCGGAAGTTATACTTTATTTGAAGCTCTGAACAAATTTTCGTGAAAAATAAATTGATGCAATCCAAAACTTTTCAAATTTGGTATTTAAGACTTTTATATTAATGAGAATTATACTAGATGTTTTGGAAAATTGATAAACCGAAAGTACTACTTTAAAGGAAGCTATAAACAGATTTTCCTGAAAAAATATATTAAAACATGATTCAAAACTTCTCAAATTTTGTAATTAAAACTCGTGTATAATTTGAAACAACATTAGGTTTTGACTATACTATATATGATAAACCGGAAGTTGTACTTAGTTTTTCGAAGAAAAACATAATAAAATATAGTCTAAAATTTGATATTACAGACTTTTCTATTTATTGAAATAACAAATTAGATTTTGTTTACAAACGATCAACTGAAAGTTGCTCATTGCTATTTCAAAAATGGAATTGACGGGAGGTCACGTGTTGGCCAGTTGACCAAAAATTATAATTTAAAGGAAAAGGAAAAGAGAAAGAAAATAAGAATATTTAGATTGTTAACAGATATCAAGCAGGGAGGGAATTATAAGGGACTGAAGAGTGGGGCACAGGATAGACCGGTGTGGAGGTATCATTTGCGCTGAGACCAGTCCAAAAGCAGAACTCTTAAATGATGATTGTAGCCTTTTATATTAACTACGGGAATGATTAGCGCTAACTTGGTACGTTAGGGTCCTATGACAAGTTACACCAACACTAACTGAGACAGTGTAAGATTTTATACGTAAATAAAAGTTGATTTTAATATAATTTTGGTTTAATTAACAAATAAATATTGATGCAATCGGCCACTAAAATTTTATAATTGCGCCACAGCTAAACCGAAAATCTTTTCGTTACTGTGAAGGTGCCTTGATTTGTTTAGATTTTCAGCTTATTTATATGTAAATGTATAAAATATTAAGATCTTAAGAGGACTTCTTTTAAAAAAATCAATATTAAACGAACATACATCTAATATGAACCTGCATTTTAAAAAAAGTACTATTAAAATCTATTAGTATTTGACCTTGATTTTGTGGGAAAAACGAAAAATGCCGTTTTCCCCATAAAATCAGAGTCAAATCCTAATAGATTTCAATAAAACTTTTTAAAACGCTGGTTCATATCAGAAGTATGTTCGCCTAATGTTGATTTAAAAAAAATGGTAATAGTTCTAGTAATAACAATTTATTTGAATTTTCGTTTCATATCTAGTACGCAGGGGTTCCATTTCTCTTAATTTTTAACTGCTCGCATGGCATCTAACGGGCGCCACACTAATTTTCAATTAAAATATAAATTCTACTAACATATTTATATATTTGTGTGTTCAGGTATATATTTGAGAATAAAATCAGCAACACAAAGATCTGGTAAAACCCTATCAGGTGAACAGTTTAGAGTGCCTACAAGTTCCAAGAAAGATAAGAAAATTGTTTGGTAACAGTATTCAGCCCCAACAACAAGAAGAACCAGAAGCAACGACAAGTTCAAGAAACAAGTGTTATTTTTGTTCAAGATCTAGAAACCGATATTCCAAAAAATATGCTCTCAATGCAAAATAAAATTTATTGTTCGGAACATACAAAGAAGTTGTGCTATGAATTTTATAAGTCCTAGATTCTCATAGATATAGCATGTTATTTCGTAATTTTCTTTGAGAATTATTACAAAATGAAATATAAGTGTTTTTATGTTAAAAATCAGTACAAATAAGTAGTTACATGTGACAATAACTATTTGCAAATAGCTTTGAAATTAGAGCACAAAAATCCGGAAAATATGCGTTGGCAGGCGCCATGCGAATACTTATGTATGCAAAGTAGTACTTCACTAGTACAAATCGATCATCATCTATGACAAAAATATAGACAAGTTAACTCTACACCAATATTTTTTTTAAAAAGATTTAAATTTGTAATATAGCATTATTAAAATTAAATATTAATATTCTCATTAGCTTCAATTTCATAAATTTAATTTCCGGAGCCCGGTAATATAATCAGACACTGACGTCGAATATATGGGGGTTGGAAGACCGGATGTCTACACAATTTTTTACCCACCTTTATTAATATAATAAAAAATTTAGACTTTTTTCGAAAATTTCAGCCTAGGCTTTTCGATGTAAACAACCATTACAGTAACAAAAATGGTATGACAATATGAAATGCGTAACTCGTACATATAAAATTAAAAATAATAGGAATAGGATTAGGAAAAGAACATAAATAAACATAGCCACACGTTCTTCGAATAAAAAAATATGATGTGGCCAGCACATAACCTCTCGCCAGATATTTGACCTAGTTGTACGCATTAAACGAAAAATATTTTTAAATACAAATACATATATGAATTCATGTCCCACTACAAAATAATTCTCACATATATTTGCAAAATCTATGGGATATTTTAATATAAATTGTGTACAATACATACATTTTCTTTATATTCAATATCCCGAAATTTTCTTTTTCTACTTTCCTTTTCTTTTTCTTTATATTCGTCATTTTTTCGCAAATTCCTTTTATATTCATTTTTACGTATATTCTTTTGCGTTGTTGACTTTTTTTATTTTCATACTCTTTTTAATAATGTACAAATATTTTTGACAGTGGCATACAAATATTTTTGACAGTGACATTTATGTGTCTATTACAAACATTTGAATTTCTTTCCTTGAAGTAGTTTGATCTGACAATTTTTACATCAAATTATTTTATATGCATTTCTTTATCTCTAAATCTATAGAAGATATAATAATGAATTTATATTTATCGAATAAAGAATTTAACGTTCTTTGATATAAGTATTTACATAAATTTTCGATAAATAACGCACATTACTCAACTGAGCAACTGGTAGTAAATAATAATAATAATAATAATAATAATAATAATAATAATAATAATAATAATAGCCTTACCACCCGTTAGGGCATCGGCCTCTTCTAACAATACATATATGGCTTAACTATTAATATCTAGTGATTAATTTTAATACATAGTACATAAACATATTTAATTGCTTATTTGTTATTTTATTGTTATTGTATTAGTATTTTTTTTCCTAATCCCCTTATTAGATATGGTTAATTATGTTATGCCCTAATTTTCCTATAATAATTTAATTTAACTAACTTGATAGTATATACTTTGTAGTATTAGAGTATATAGATTAGTGTAGGTAAATATTATTAGTTTTAACCATTTAACTTTCACTTTGTTTAGCACCTCACTACACTGGATTTGATTTAGCATTGTCCTTCTTTTAGTGTGATTGGAATGACTCTTGGTTGAAGAACTTTCCTTCTAGTTTCTTCCATTCTTCTCGGTTTCGAGCCCTTCGCTGCCAGCAAGGTCCCTCGATTTGTTAATTCGTCTCTCCATCTAATTGGTTGACGCCCTCTTCTTCTTTTGTTTTGTAAAGGAATCCAATTTGTTGTTTTAGTGGTCCACCTTTCATCTTGCATTCTTGCAATATGTCCTGCCCATTTCCATTTTAATTCCTTACAGGTAGTTATTGCGTCTGTTATTTTGGTTTTTTCTCTGATATTTGTGCTATTGACTTTGTCGGTCAATCGTAGTTTGAGTATGTATCGTTCCATCTTCCTCTGACAGGAGCGAATTTGTATGTAATGTTTTCTTGTGAGCGACCACGTTTGAACACCGTAGCTAAGTATTGGAAGTATGCATTTGTCTAGTAGGGTCTTCTTTAGCTTAATTGGATATGCAGAATTAAGGAGTATATACTTTAGGGACCAGAATCTGTTCCAGGATTTGGTAATTCGGGCTAGGAGCTCTTTGGACTGTTTGTTTTTAAAGGAGATGGACTGACCAAGGTATGTGTATTCGTGCACCCTTTCTACCGCTTTGTCTTCTATTGTGACGTTCATCCGATATTGGTTTGACATAGATTTTGTTTTATTAATATTTATTGTTAATCCCGCTTTCCTGCTTTCATTTGTGACTTTTGTTAATTCTTGTATCTCCTCATTGTTACTAGAAATAAGTACTATGTCATCTGCGAAGCGTAGATTTGATAACATCTCTCCATTGATATTTATCCCATGCTTTTCTGTGTCTATGTTCCTGAAGATTTCTTCCAGTACTGCGTTAAATAGTTTTGGCGAGAGAGGATCTCCTTGTTTTACTCCTCTTTCCATACTGAATGGATTGCTTGTTGATTCTAATTTTATTTTTGCTTTACTATTTGTGTAAATGTTCTTAAGTATTCGGATGTATTTTGCTTGTACCCCTTGTTTGTCCAAAGCTTGCCATATGAAATTGTGTTCAACGCAGTCGAACGCTTTATAGAAATCTATAAATATTAAGTACAGGGGGATCTGGTATTCTGTACATTTCTCTATTATTTGGTTTAATGTATGCAGATAGTCCATTGTAACAAACCCTTTTCTGAATCCCGCTTGCTCGGGTGGCTGTTCTGAGTCTAGGTTATTTGATATTCTGTTTAGAATTATTTTTGCAAATACTTTATACAGTGGATTCAAGAGGTTTATTGGTCGATAGTTATTCATATCATTCCTGTTGCCTTTCTTGTGCAGGATTATAATATTTGATATTAACCACTGTTTAGGAATATTTTCATACATTATTATTTTGTTATATAGTATCTGAAGATGCTCTATCAGTAGTTCTTCTCCTACTTGGAGCGCTTCTATTGTTATACCATCTGATCCTGGGCTTTTTCCTCTCTGTAAAGAGCCTATCCCTTTAGAAATTTCCGATTTTAGAATACTTAATGTTGTGTTCAATTTTGTGTTCTCGTTAACTATTGTATTTTGTGCTGTATGTGGTGATATTAGTCTACTCTTGTACAGATTTTGATAAAATTCTGCAGCAGTCTGAATTATTTGTTGTCTATCGTGAACCAGTTCGTTGTTTTTCTTCAAGCTTGGGATCCATTTGGTGTGGGTAGCTAATTTTTTGTTCATCCTTTTAAGTGCGCATTTGTTAGTTATTTCTTCTTCTATGATCTTTGATCTGTATTTATGTAGATCTTCTTTTATAGATTTCTTCGTTAATTTTTTTAATTCTGCATACTCTATTTTTTCTATCGTTGTTTTGTTTTCAACTTTTCTGATTTTTTCTCTTTTGGCTATTAATTTGTGTGTTTCGTTTGAGAGTTTTGAATCTTTGATTCCTGTGTTTTTATTCTTGCATAACATTTGTATACTTTCTTTTATGGCATCTTCTATTAAGTTATAATAGTTTTGCATATTTATGTGTCTGTGGTCTTGGGGTATTCTCTCCAATTTTTCTTTTAAGTAATTGTTTTTTTGAGTGAGATTTCTCATACTTCTTGTCTTCCCTGTATAGTATTTACAGCGTAACATGCGGTGGTCTGAGTTAAATTTTGTATTGTTTACGACATGTATGTCGTGTACATTTTTCCTGTCTTTAGCTATAAAGTAGTCGTATTCGCTCTTAGTTTTCCCGTCGGGTGAGATCCAGGTCCAGCTTCTTTTGATTGGTTTTTGGAAGAAAGTATTTAGTATTTTGAGATTGTTTTCCTCGCACATTGCTATTATTTTCCTTCCGTTGTTATTTTCATTTGGAGAGCCAAATGAACCCATTGTATTGGTCCTCCTGTTTTTATTGATTCCAATTCTGCCGTTTAGGTCGCCCATGATTAGTACGTGATCGTTTTGTAGTGGCTTTAATATGTTGGTTAGTGTACTCGTATTATAGATTTCGTCAATTTCTTCTAGAGTATAACTAGCTGTTGGTGCATAAACTTGTACTAGCTTTATAAAATGTTTGTCCTTCATTTTTATTGTTAGCATAGCTATTCTTTCTGAGAAACCTATAAATTCCACTATTCTTTCTTTCAAATGTTTTTTAATTAGGAACCTACTCCGAATTGTCCTTTTGTTTCTCCTTTGTAGCAAAAAATATATTCTTCCCTTTCCTCTATAGCTATATTTGTTCTTCTAACTTCTGACAGACCGATTATGTCCCATTTTATGCTCTTTAGTCCATTATTTAGTTCTTCAAGTCTGTCTTCCGTTAGTAGAGTCCTCACATTCCACGTTCCGATATACAGATACTTGTTTGGTCGTATTGTTAGAAGGTTTTGGTCTTGAATCCCCACACTGACCAGGTGGCTTGGGGACTGGTGCTGTGATTGCTATTGTTTGTTTATTTTAATTGACGTTGGCTGGTTTTCATTTTGTATTTGGTTATTTTTTGAAGAAGAGAAAAACCGTGTGATATTTTCGTTTCCTTTCTGTTGACGTGTTGTCTTACTTATGCTGTTTGTTCTTTTCCTTTCTTGAATAATTTCTTGAGTTTCTATATTTTTAACTTTATTTACTTCTGTTTCTGATGGTATACTATCTTCACTTTTTTGGCGTTTTTTACCTTCCGTCACCTTTAGGTAAGGAAGGTATTGTCTTTGGTCAAAAAATTCGGTGCTGAGTTTTTAATGAATAAGCACGTTTTAAGGTCCCTAGAATACGATTTTACTATTTTTACGATGATGACTGTATGTGTGTGTGTGTGTGTGTATGTATGTGTGTCCGTGTGTGTGTATGTAACAAAATTTTCGTCTGCGATAACTCTAATACAATTCCAAAAATTATAATTCTTTCGTATTCCTCTTCGTTGCATCCATATGAAGAGCTGATTAGATTTTGGTTATAATTGGTCAACCGGAAGTGCTCTCATTTGAAGATTTTAACAGTTTTTCTTGAAAAAACGATGTTAAATATAATTTTTTCACATTTAATGTTATTATAAATATTAAAGAACATTGTATTCTCTATTCGATTTGACTGCATTTTATACTTCATATTACATGGATATAGAGTAATAAAATTATAAAGAAATTAAACTTCATAAATTAGCCAGCTATGCTAGAAACAGCTACTATATTAAGAAAATTCTGATTGAAAGATGTCAGTGTCAAGTGCAATTGACATATTCGTAGTATATTTGTGTTAGGATCATTTTGTTCGAAATTATCTGTATGGAATTAGTATAAAATACATACAACTATCGAAAGGTAATGTACATACAAGAAATTTAGAATCTTTTGCAGGGAACTTTCTGTATGGATTTTATAGAAAATACATACGCATTTACGAAAATTCTACCGGTAGATACCGCATCTACCGACTGTGTTCGAAAGCATGAGTGGTAAAATGTTACCGTGTTCGAAAATTGTTCAATATCTACCAGATCCATCTACCGGATTCATGAAGAATCTCAAAAAAAGGTAGTGATGCAAAGCGAAGCGCGCGCGTTAAAAGTGGAAATGTGTTTAAAGTAGTATTCTGCTCAGTTTGTTAACTACGTCAAATTTCTAACCTGTTTCAAATTTTTTCATTCAGGGATCTACCCTGTTTACCAGTTGCGTTCTTAAAATATCGATTTATAACCTGATAAAAAGCTGTTTACTGGTAATAGTTCGCCGGTAGAATTTTCGTAAATACGTCATATAACTGACGGAAGGTAATGTGCTGGCCACATCAGATTTTTAGTATTATTTTTATCAGCCAGAAGTTCTTCTAATGTGTAAAATTTACCATCTATTCGCAACTTGTTTCCTATAATTTTTACTTTCTTCCCTTCCTCTGTCTTCATTTTCCAAAACATGCTTAGTTGTGCTCTTATTTCTATTACCTCTTTTGGTAAATCTTCCTTTACTATAAGTCCTATTGATTTTAGCTCAGGTCTGCTTTGTAGTATTTCCTTCTTTTTGCTTAAGGAAGTTAATGTGAACAGTGTTGGAGACTGAGAGTCTGATCCTAGCCTGCGAATGGAATCTATGTCCGATTCGACTAGTTTTACTTTCTTCTGATTTTCCATTCTCTTGATAAGTTCTCCCACTATATTTTTGTTATTGAGATCAACATTCAGTCCAAAGACTATTATATTGCTTTTCCTTTCTAGCTGATCTACTTTATTTTTAAGCGTTGTTAATACTTTGTTCTGATTCTCTATGTTTGCTTCTAACTGTGTGTTTTTGTTTTTTAAATCATCTATTTCGTTATCTATTCTGCTTAATTTTGCATCTATTTTCTCTGTACGTTCATCTACTTTCCTTATTGCTTCATTCATCGTACCCAGTTGTTCTAATTTCTTGAGAATGAGTGTGAATTTGTCCTCCTCTGTTTCGCCCATCCTTCATACTTCTTGTAATACCTTCTTCTTTTGTGGGTTGCGGTATTCAGGCTCACGAAACACCGGGGAAGGTAACGTGCAAGGAAATGTGAAGGGCAAATTTTGAAAAGCTACAATAGGTTATTTATTTTAAAAAGCGATGTTTACTGACTTTCCGTATTATATTATACTTAGCTTGTTTGTGTATTGGTCGTGCTCACAGTTTTTTAACCTTTCCTCTCGATGTTTTTATGATGGTTTTCTTATACCTTGGAGGTTATATTTGGATTTTCCTGTATTTTGTATTCCTGGAGTTGATTTTCGCCTTTTGTAGTCTTTGTATTGATGCTTTGTACTTTATTCGTTCTTTTGCGATAGTTTGGGCCTTAGAAGTTGTCTTAAAACAGTTAATATAATGTGAATTGTCCGCGAAAGAAATTGTCAATATACACAATGTTTATTAACCTTCAAAATAAAACAATAAAATTTAGCATTAAACTACACGAATTTTACACTGATATAATCACTAAATTTTACTGATTCTAATGATATATAATACTTTATTTAAATCATTGTAAAAAGCACTAAAATATTGTTTAAACAATAGCAATAAAACATGTGAAGAACCAGCTTCAACAACGTCACCTTTTATACAACTGGTATTGCCAAAATGTAAATGTAAACGAGGTACAGGATACAATATGCACAGTAGCAAAGATTAGTATTAACACAGAGGATTAAAAGTCATTTGTTCAAATGATTTCTGGACGAACTATATTCGGCTTTAGTCTCCTATCTCCGGTCGGCTGACACGAAACTTCTGCCCTACCGAAATTTGTATAGTTCTTACAATTCTAGTAAATAAAAATTTACTGACATCGACGGAAAATTATTGATCCGATAAACTGTATAGGGTGGCATCGTGGTATGTAATAATCGCAGTCAATGGCGGATTATCCACTAGGCGCATGAAGCGCGCGACTCTGCTTTCACCTTAACAGTCTAAAATAGCGTTTCTTAACCTTTTTAAGGCGCGACCCAAATTTACCTGTTATATTGGTTTCGCGACCCACTGTATAATTTTTTTTACAAAAAAATAATAACGTCTTATTATAAACAATAATCTATTTATGAAAATAAGAAAATGTAGGAATAGGTACCTATATCACATACCTAGGTACATATTTATAAACAAAATAATAAAAATTTAACACCATAACAAGATCAACAATTTCAAATAAAACGAAGATTGTTACAATTTGAAAAGTACATGAATTTGATACAATTTTAATCTTGTCTGATAGTCAAAATTTTCGAAACATAAATATTACCTTCCCATATTTGTCTAATTTGATTTTCGAACATGATTGAAAATATCTTAAAAATTTAAAATTAATAATACGAGTAGCTTACAATAATTAATGTTAATTACTATGAACCTTGAGTTTGCATGATTTTAAAGTTCTTCGAATCACGGCGGTTCCTAAAATTTAGTTTTAGTAATTACAAGATTAGTGTGTCTTTTTTTTAAACCTAAATGAAGTCAAAGTCTCGGTAGGGTTATAAGCAGTAACAATTCTACATTGTATTGCTTACATTAGTAACATTGGTGAAATTATATATATATATATATATATATATATATATATATATATATATATATATATATATATATATATATATATATATATATATATATATATATATATATATTTATTTATTTGTCGCGACCCATAGGTTAAGAAACGCTGGTCTAAAGGGTCTCAACACAATACAGTACAATGTAACTATACGGATTCGATAGCTGTCAAAAATATTTAAATATTATGTAGAATTTATATATTATAATTATCTATAGGTAAATAGATACTTAATAAATATTCTCTTTATTTGTATTTAAATTTGTATAGTTACATTGTACTGTACTTTTTTGAGGCCCCTGTTTAGGTGATTCTTTGACAATTGAAAACAAAAAATAAAACCTCAGAAACATATATGTAAACCATAACAAATACGTGGAAATCGAATAATTTCGTTCTGTGCAGGCGTGATCAGTTCAGTCTACAAATTTGACTGTATCGCAGGGGTAGATACGAGGTGAGCGGGTACATAAGAATAATCTAGTAATCTACCATCTATCTCAAAAAAGGAACAATGATAGGGGAAATAAAGTGCTACATAGTGCTGCACCAGCAAGTAAATGGAAAGTACCTTTACGACCGGTTTTATTGTAACTAGCTGTTTGTATAAATATAACAGCGATTTTGCATTTTATAACTACCACACCAAATTTTGAAACAATAGCAAAGGAGGTAAAAAAAAGTTTAGATTTATTTTATTAATAATTGAGAAAAATTTATGAAAATTCTTTTAAAGTTTACACGTACAGTGCATAAAAGTTAGTTTATACGACTATAAAGTATGAAGAAACCTAATAGAAATTCTTATTTCATTAGATACAACTTTAGGTGTTTCTCTAAACTACGATATAAGTTTATTTAGCACCATAATTTCCCCTTATCATAAAGCCCATAAAATTTTCCATTACAGTCCTACGACATCATTCTCTGAAAATACTTCAGCATGAAAAGAATTCAAGCTTTCAGACGTTGCCATAACAACCTTATGAAACTTCAACTGGTATAATTTACGACGCACGTCCGTGCAGCAAGGGAAAAGAATTGTTATGTGAGTCACGTCTGAGATTTCTTCACACTGCGTGGCTTACTACGCTTTGTTTATGCCGTGGAATTAAGTTGAAAATGACGCACCGTACGTCGGTGATTGAAGAAGATGAGACTTCTAAATATAGTTGGGTAATAGGTTCTCAAGATGAACAATACTGAATTGTTACTCTCGGTATATTGTTCTATTTAATTGGTAAGTTCTACGACATTAGGTAGAACAATATGTCTTACTATTGTTTTTAGTTTGAATATTAAGCAAAGAGTCTACAGAATACTCCAAAATCGGCATCGAATTACAAAATTAACTGTTTTCTAAAATACGTAGTGAGCTCCTCATTTCCCATATATGATTAAATAAAGGATACAGATAATAAATATAATGTTAGGTGTTAATTTATTGATTAGGTAATTTATTGCTTTTATTTTTGATCGATATCATTTTAACAATTATTATTCCTAACAAACGCATCTTTGAGAACTTTTTCAGTAGCCACCTGGAATATTGATGTTGGTAGGGCGGCACTAAAATAGCCCTAACGCAACAATTTAATCGACTTAATATATAATAATAATAATAATGCAGGAAAAAAAGGAGAAAAATTCTCGGAAATGCAGTCAAGACAATATGTTTATTTGATTATGCCGACGTTTCGATCATATTATGATCATCCTCAGGGTTTAATAAATAATAACAATTAATACAATATAGTATAACTTACAATCAAGTCAGGTGAAACTAAGAAATATTTGTACACAATATTAACCATTTGTGAATTAATGTGAAAATACACTCGTTATAATTGGAATAAAGAACAATATGTTTTATAATATGGATATTATTAACTGAACAGACAGAATGGAACAAATCTTTTATGAAACTACTGTATTTCGGTGGGTGTACTTAATATAAGTAAGGTCAATAAACGATACTACCAATCTTTTTTTTCCTGCATCATTTTCACAGTCGATCATCGTTACTCCAAGAATAATAAAATAATAATAATAATAATAATAATAATAATTTATTTGCCCAACAGTGTACACCATAAAAAGGACATAGTACTGTTTTATGAATCTAAATAATTTTTAAATGAATATACGTATACATACAGACATAAAAAGGAATATAACATAAATTTATAATAAATGTCTAAATTGTATCCAAATTAGAAAATACATTCATTATAGAAAATAGTGATATAGTGAATATATCTATATCACTAATAATTTTATTAATGTTACTTTCTGAAAAAATATTGCATACAAAATACCGTCCTTATTTTTTCTTATTCGAATAAGCCAATTGTTTTTCACTATTATTCGAAAAAAATGTTTAATAAGGTATGTAACAAAAGTTTTCGGAAAAAGTTAGACCTCTTCATCAAATAGAAACAATTTTTTTATTGAAACTTTGAAATAAGGCGTCGTTTTCCTACAAACTAAGTTGATAAGAAATCTAATTTTATTATCTTCAATGCGACGCAATTTTTTAATACCTTTTCTCATTTGTCTCTGAACAACATTAAATTTACCTCCCGGATCGTCAGAAATATTCTTGTCTGTAACAGCTGTTCGTTTCCCAGCCATTATTTTATACTTTTCTGCTAAGAAATGCCCAAAAGTATTTAATCAGTTGCGCCTGAGAAACATTTGGGGGATTATACTCTCTCTGTGTTTTCTATAAAATGTTGGTTCCTTAATACTCTGCAGCATCTAGGTTAATGTCAGCTATTTTACTAACTATTTGTAGAGATAAAAAGTGATAGCTGTTAAATTGAAAAGATCTATTGTACATGCAACATGTTTGCATAGCGGCGCCTCTTTTTTAAAATTATTTGTAGCTGGACATCAAGATTAGCCACGGAACTTTCATGTTTCGTAAATTATTATCTTTTTGTAAGATTCTAAAATCGCTTTTCGAAGTTAAAGTCTTTGTTAGATTTTGGGATAGGTTTAGTTTCTTGACATTTTGTAAGAATTATTGCGTGTTGTAAAAGTATCTTTAAAAGTATAACATTACATAGAATAGGGCTAGAAAACACGGATGTGTCATAGCAGGAAAAGCAATTTTAGAAAATCTGGATGAGTGACTTATGTCACGTAGGCCAGAATCCGGGAAACCGTTAGATATTCAGTTCTTCCCCCAAACCTCTGAAATATTCTAAGTTACTTGACCAATTACATTGCGTTAATTTTTAAGTTAGCCAACAAGGGTATGAAGGTTGGACTTCGTTATTGGCAAGTGGGGTGAAATCCAGTAAAGATGGTTTTGAGATGATCTTATCTCAGAGTCTTGTTTTGATTTTTGTTTGTGACGATTGTTCTCCCCCCATTCGACTGTTAAAAATTTGTAACTTGTCTTAGTGACTCGTGAATTTTGTAGAGTCTTTGTGACTTGAGTCACTGTTGAAGTCCGCGTCGTCCCAAGTTGTTTGTTAAATTAATTTTGTTCTTTTATTCTAAAAAGCTAACTGTAAATATTGTAGTGTGTTAGTCTAATAATAATGTGCTTCAGTCGAGGCCAAGTTCTTCATTCTTAGTAATGGATGTTGACTACCTAAGCGCTGATAGCAATTCAGTAAACCTCGATCTTATTCTGAGGTCGTCCTTTTTAAAATTTAAATAGTTTTATGTGAGTCGGGTACCGTCCCATAAACTCTAGCCGTCACAATCCTTAGTCATTATTTTGTGTATTGTTCTCAACCATTTATTGTTTTGTTTAAAGAAATTGTTAAGTTAATCAACCAGTTTTTAGTTTTATTGTTTAAGTTGCCCGAGTTAACTATTTTCAGTTATTACGGAAGTGTAAGTATTCTTTGTGCATATTATTTATTTTGACAATTGATAGACCGCGTCTATTTCATACTTTTGGCATTGAACCTTTCTATCCGCGGACTTTGATAACACGGATAGTGGTGGCAGCGTTACCCTTGATCTGAATTAAGTTTTGCATTAATTAAATTAGTGTTTTACTTTCGGGTCAAGTATTCAAAAACCGTTTGTTAAACGGGTAACAGTAGCGAGTTATTAAAGTTTGTACCTCGCAACATGTTATATACATACAGGCTGAGTCTGGGAAGACGCCCCACCCCTTTAACTTTTTTATTATAAGTAATAGAAAAAAATGGCTCATATAAAAGTTTTATTATTTTACATATACTATTTGATGGCAAATGTAGATATTTTTTATAAAGTCAGGTTTACAAGATACGACTATCAACTTTTATTTTTCAAATGGCAAACTATAATTATTTTAATAAAATAGAAACCTCCATTTTTTTCTCTTTTCAACGATGTATTATTTTTTATTAATGTATTTGAAAAATTTCGAGAAAAATTAGATAATTTAGAAATATTAGAAATAATTTTTAAACAAATATTGTAGGTGGATGTATTTCGTTTTGGTTTTTCAACTGAACCTGTTTCTCGAAATCGGGTAAAAATCCTTCTCAGTGTTCTTAAACTCTGTTGCCGACGTCCAGGAAACCGCTCCCAGTAAATTCTTTTTGCTCTTCTTATGATTCCAGTCGATTCACCAATTATTAGAATCATATCAATTAATTCGTTCTTCGTAAACATTTGAAAATGTTTTTGTATACTTTTTTGACATTAATTTAATTGTTTTACATTGTTACGTTTTGTTTATTCTCACATAGCCACCTATAATATATGTTTAAAAATTATTTCTAATATTTCTAAATTATCTCATTATTCTCGAAATTTTTCAAATACATTAATAAAAAATAATACATCGTTGAAAAGAGAAAAAAATGGCGGTTTCTATTTTATTGAAATAATTATAGGTTGCCATTTGAAAAATAAAAGTTGACAGTCGTATCTTGTAAACCTGACTTTATAAAAAATATCTACATCTGCCGTCAAATAGTATATGTAAAATAATAAAACTTTTATATGAGCCATTTTTTTTCTATTACTTATAGTAAAAAAATTAAAGGGGGGGGCTCTTCCCAGACTCGCCCTGTATATGTAAATATTTTAGAAAAGTTTAATATGTTTGGAAATCCAGACAAACTGTGGTGTCTATTGCCATCCAGAGCAAAGCAACTATGAAGGCAGTAATACAAAGTTTGTTACTTTTCATATAACCAACAGAAGAAATGGGTTATACACGTAACTGGAAAAAAGGGAAGTATTATAATTCACAGACTTCTTAACGATGTGACTTTAAAAAATATAATAAGAAAAAAATCAATCCCGAAGGAGCAAAAAAGGAGAGTAACCCCCACTCCACCCCCTTGAGGCAAGAAAAAGGCAAATGTTTTGCTACTAGAATTAAACGTAGAAGACAAATTTCATCATGTAAACATAATTTGCCATTGTTATATTTTTCATTATTTTAATTTTTCTGATCTTATGATATATTAAAATTTCAATTTTAAATGAACTTGGCAAAAACAATGCAAAGAAAACTTTTTCTACGGTTTTCAAAAACTTTATTAACACAAGAAACAAATGAGAATGATTATGATTATTATTCTCTTAAAGTAATAAAGCTTACCATAGGCCTCTTCTCTGATTAGTACCTGATGATAAGCATTTCGGAGATCTATAGTGCTATAAACTATATATCTGGCAAACTTAATTTACTAAATCTCCAATAAAGAACAAAGAATAAGCATCCAGTTGAGTATAACGGTTAATAGTCCTAGAATAATCAATGACTATTATTTTTTATGACACTGTCGCTGTCAGTAATTAAAACTTGAGCTTTTAATTGAAAAACTAGGTTCAATAATTTTTTCATCAAATAGCTTCTGTATACCTAATTCTATAAATCTCTTAACTGAGTCACTCTGTCGACGAGACTTGGTAATAATAGGCTTCCAATCTTCTGATAGAAGTTCAAAGATTCAAGCCGGTTCAACATTTACAACTATTAGAGTACATATCATTAATGGAGGACGTTTGCCTCCAAATGGTACCTCTATGGAAGAGTGCTGTCCCAACAAATCATGTCCAAATATAATATCAGAACATAAACCAGATAGTATGCCTGTTTCGTATGTATGACCGACCTAACATAGTTAATTTCGCTCTACATTCCTGTTGTACAACGGAACTGAGTGAAGTGTTAGGCTTTCTTACTTGGCTATTCTTACGAAATTGGGAGCTTTATTGTACTACAATCAAACTAGTAGAACTACCTATATCTATCAAAGCGGTAGCGTTATAGTCGTTTATTTTACTGATACTAGAGATAAATGAAATTGGAGTTGATAATTTTGGAAAAACAGAAACAATTGTTGTTCTATTATATTTTTTTTTCTTTCGTTGATTGGCATACTTTCTGGAAATGTCTTTTCTTTCTACATTTAAAGCAAATTGCATTTATAGCAAGACTATCTGAACGTAAATGAGAACGTAAACCACAATAATAAGTTTTTGAACTATTCATTACAGCTAATACTTTCTCTTGATTCTCATCTTTTACTACATTAACTTCTTTATTGACATTTGATTGAATGAGTGCGTTTATTGAGTTAGAACTAGATGTAGTATAAAATTGTACCTGACGTTGAGCGGATTCAAGAGATCGTGCTTGTCTATATGCATCATCCAAACTATGATCTGGACTTTCTAATAACCTTTGTCGAATATCAGCAGATTGTAAACCTCTTATAAATGAATCTCTGTTACAATCATCCTTATTTCGTTCAGCAGTCACTGCTTTAAAATTACATTCACGTCCCAAAGACTTTAGTTGATCTAAATAATGGTCTATTGATTCTCCTAATTCTTGTTGACGATTAGCAAGTTGATATCTTACAAATACTTCATTAATTGGCCATAGCATTATTAAATGTTCCACATTCACTAATCATTTCGTAAGTTCTAGAATCCACATTTTTTGCTTATCTGAATCGGTAAGCTTCATAAGAGATACGTAGTTCATGAATGTCTTGTGCCAGTGCTTCCATTCCATTTGTGCTAAAGGTGAGCAATGGACAATGGATAATTTTCCTGGTTTCAATAGTTGATCCATAATTGGTTATTTTCTATTTTTTCTAAATAAATTAGTTCAATATATACTAATGAAAGAATAATTTCTCTTAGAAAAGGTTTATTAAACATTTAATATTTACATGTTATTATGTACCGTTATGGTTGGGTAATAAATTGTCCCCACCAGGGTGAGGCTGCCGGCTTCTCAGGGAGAATGGGGTGGTTCGGTGAACTGGGCGCCACGTGATCGGACAAGCTGTCCTCATCCTCTAGACCACAGTAGTGTGAAGAACAACAAAAATATTTAAATTGCTCAACGCCAAAAATAAATCCTGCAAAATCGTTTGGAGAGGAACCCTTGGGTGATTTTACAATAATTACCAAAATATAACTTAATGTGCATGAAAATATATTGAACAACAATATACAACAAATAAATGTATAGGACATATAATTAACAAAACAGTAAAACTGAGGACAACGGATGTTCGCGACGCCAATACAAAAAAAAAGAGAGAGAAAGGAGATAGGAAGAGGAGAGATCAGGGTAGAAGCGCGTACACCGACGACTATATTTCCCGCAAGCTCTCGAACTAAACCCTAGAAACCATGGGTACATACAAGGGCCCTAACCTACCGAAGCTGGCCCGTCGGTTCACAAATAAAATGGCGGGAGTAATCGCGGAGAACCGTTGTGAAACACAGCGCAGGCGCAAAACAAAGGCAAAAATGACGGTCAAAACTAGAAGGATAACTAAGATAAAACTAAGGGCGTCAACCCACAAACATCCACGTTCACACAAAAGCTTAAAGATAAATGAATTTAAATTTACTTGAAGTAAATATAAAAGTTCCAAGCTGAAGGCTTATTTTGCACAAAAAGGAATTTTGTGCCACAAGAAAAGAAAAAAAATAGTCCGCAGACTGCAATATGAATTAATGAACTTTAATATAACAAAAAGTATTTTCGACGAAGTCAAAATTTCGATGAAAACAAAACTCAACCACACACACTTATCTCACAACACTTAGCTGTTTCTCTCTCGCACATATTCTGCAGGCGAGCTGGTGGAAACGCGGAGGATGTGGACAGCGGGGCCAGATGTACGGGCTCTCGGTGGTAACGATGTAGGATGGAGTCACGGGATCGTGTGGACAAGCCGGAAGTCTCAAAATCCAGACAACGTTCGCTCAGTAGCGCAAAAATCCCCTCAGCGGGCTTTTCCGGGTAAGGCGATATCAAAATTCTCACACGCGGAAAACTACGCGAAATAAACTTTTATCCCAAAAATTGGAATCGAAACAAACTTCGATGAAGAAAAATTTATCGCACGCGACTACCAAAAAAAAAACGACGCCCAAGGAAAAAAACTAAACTTGCTTTTTCAAAGGTACACCCGTATCTAACTCGTTACCCCCTGTAGGGTTTTGCATTTTTAAAAATGTTTACTAAACAAAATGCATTACGCATAAAAAGAGATATGAAAGAAGAGAGACAGAAAATAGAGAAAATGCGCCAAAATGCATTTAAAATTCATAGATAGACAAAGGAAAAAGAAATGAGATGAAAGATGCTAAATATACGAGAGAGGGAGAGAGACAACGCGGAACGAAACGAAGAGTGTCGGGAACACCCGTCCACCGCCGACGACTACGAGGGAACAGTACAGCGCAACACATGCGAAACGTAAAAATTACCAGGATTGAAAGAAATAAGAATAAAAATTACTAACATAATAACAATTGTCACAAAAGATAACCCCACATTTAGCAACGAATAACAACAATAAATTAAATAAACTGAGTAAGAATAAAGTATGAAATTATAACAGGAGAATGAATAGAAGGCAAGTAGCTAAAAGTATGTTTTGCAGGTATGAAATAAACGAGAATTAGAGCCCAATAAAGGAAAGACCCACAAAAATAACAAAATGCACATGGACACGTAACAATGTTGTTGTTCGTCTCAATTTTAGAAAATATTTAAAGAAAATGCATATTGATAATGTCCCCAAACGGTGCACATTCGCCATCTTAACAACACAAGCTACTACCGTCAAAAGGATCAAAAAAGATGAACCTTTATACATAGGTATCTACTCTCATATTTGTTCATTTAAAAAAGCCCCGTATCTTCATATATTCTCATGTCCACGTCAATGTTTTGTGTTCTGAGTAAATTTGCAGGTATTCTATAAATAATTGTGGGGGTATTATACGGCACGGTTCTTCATCTCTGCGAGTGACAGGCTTGCGGGTTGGTTTTCACCGTTGACGTATTTCAGCCGGGCCGGGCCGTCAAACAGAGCCATGCCATACGGGCACACACAGCGAGGAAAGAATATTCCATCACCCACACAACTATTTTTAATTAAATTTCTGCACATCACTTTACATGTGCTTTGAGAGCTCCACTTGTTTTTTACAAAGTTTAGATTTTATAACTTTACCGGGAAAAAAGCACAATGGGAGCTGGATAAATAATTTACTATTTTATTTAACTGCAGTAACACTTTAACAGTTATTTATAAAAGTAGTTTATAATGTTAATGCTTTAATTTAAATTCTTTAGCTTTTTATTTAATATGTACCCGTATTGCATAATTTTCGCAATTTATATAATTATTTCTACGGACATTCAAAAAATAGAGAAAAAACTACATATATTGCGTATTTAAAGTAGACCTATAATATAAAACGAAATACAAAAGTTTATTAACGGATTTCATTAATGTATTGATATAATATTTTTAACGAGCACTATAAATGAATTATTATTTTGATTTGCATTAATAAAGGATTAGTTTGTCAGCAGAAAAATATTGGCTCGTATTCTGACATCGCGACTATTTCCAACTAAGCAAGCGACTAGGTAGTCACCCGCGTAAAGTATATATTGTAACATGATGATGATAGTCGGGTGAGTAGCCAGTCGCTTGCTTAGTCGGGCGCTCAGAATTCCAGCCATTAAAACTAACGCGTGTGTTAATATACTATCAACTATCTTTAAATGTCCCGTTTATTAATTGGCCTTATAATTATTTTTCCACGTTAGTAATAGCAGCGTGAAATAAATAAACTGTGTGCCTACTATGAAATAGTTATTTATTTAACAAGGTAAAAATTAGCAAATTCACTGTCGCAGTAGAGTTTTATAAACGAGGCGAAGTCGAGTCTTTGGATTTAGTCTAGTTTATGTCGTATTAAACACGTATTTTTTTCGCCAAATGTTTATGTTAATATTAATATATTTTATTTTCAATAATAAAAGTTATTTCCATCATCGGTGAGAATAGAGCTGCAATGTAAAAACAAACTAATTTTTTTTTACAGTTACAAAGACATAAAATCATACTTTCTCTGCCAGCGTCAGTGAAAGTAATTTTCATTGCCGCCGGCCGAAAAAAATATATTGTTGCTTGGTGACGAATACTAAAATCCCAGTGAAGTCCATGAATTTTTCACAAAATCTTTCTTCATTATTTAAAATTCCCTATGATCCGTTAGACCTATTTGTTTACTTTTACGAATATTGTTACTAACAAATTAAGTGTACCTGTATCTACATTCGACTTCGCAATTTTATTTGGCAGCACAACCAAAATATTGTCAGATTTTATATACCTTTGTAATAAAAGTAGTACTTTTTTGGTCGAATGCGATGTTGCGGAAATTGTAGCAAGAGTTAAAAAAACTATTTTACAAACGAGTTGCATACAACCGAAATTTCAGTGATTTTTCTCATAATACTGAGTGTACAAACATCCAGCATCTTCAAATACTGTTTTTTTCCTCATAATGCTATACAAAATGTAACTTAAACACTTGGAAGAATTTCAGACAGAAGTGGATTAGTCTTTTATAATTGTACAAATTGTACATGTAATATTAATATTAAAAATTAAGATAGGTAAGAACTCATGTGACAAAAATGTTCTTAAAAATTAAATTAATACTCAATCTGTTAAAAAATATTACACTTTTTCATTTACAGTGTACATTAATGTTTCTTAATAAATTTTATTACTTTCATTATTATTTACTACTACTCAACTATATATTTCACATGTAAATTAACCAATTTTTAATGTTGCAACGCTTGTTTACTTTTCCAACCATAGTGCGTGAAAAGGACTTTTCACACTAGTGATTGAGAAATGACTCTTTATAAACTGTAAAGAGTTCGCACTTGTAATATCGTATATTTAATTTATTTTTGTGTGCTTCTTTTTTAATTAATATTATTATTACACTGACTGATAATTAGAAAATTGTCAGTAAATATCTATTATTTCCACCCTGATTCCTTATTGATCGGTAAAACATTTCTGGTGAAACGAGACCTGTACCATCATTAGTAAAATTAATCCAGTGTAACTACAACTTTGAACAAAGTATAGTGTATATGCATCGTAGATACTAATGTGTTTTCAATTATGCGAGTTTCAGATGACTACAGAAAAATTTCACCGCCTAAATTATAACAGAATCGTTTCAAAGGCTTACTTTCCATATGAGATTTGAGATTGAATGTGTTAGCGTTGATGTTCGGTTTGTCCTGGATAGATGCAATTAGTAGGGTAGTAAAAGGGAAAATTACTGTGCACAAAGATAAAGAATTTGCATGAATATGAATATCGTGGAAAGCAATGTGCTTGGTGGATGGATTAGGATTTCTTTGTAATACACATTGTAGAAAATATTGTGATTTTATTTGGGGTGGCTGTGTTCTTATACCGACAGACGTCAAACTTGAAACTTAGATACTATTTTCACAACAAATTTAAAAGCTCTTGAGGCTATCAACAGTACAGACAAATCGTATTAAAAAAATTGGCACACTTAGAAATGGTGTATGTAGGTTTATTTTATTCATTTATTTGTGATTTTTATTGATATGCGACAGAATGCCTGAACTATGTATGTTGCTCACTACTGTTTTTTTTTGTACTTCAAGAGATACAAGTATATTTAATTAATTAGAGAAAATGTACTATGTCATACCAAGACTAATATGAAGGCTCCAAGGAGGATCAGGCTAGAATTATTATTAAGAAAATCAGGTAGACCGTGGAAAACAAAATAGCACTTATTTTAAACAGTTATTTATCTCTCATTTCAAATTAAACTGCGAACAAGAGATTGATGCAACGAGTAAAATTCATGACAATTTTGAGTGAATGAAGATTTGTTGGAAGCTTTTAATAAATAGAAGGTAAGAAGGGTGAAATGTATTATTGTTGAAGGGAACTACTTTGAACATATTTAAAATAAAATTCTAAAAAATATAAACCGCATGTGTCTTATTCTCAATAGCGTGACCGTAATGTAAATAAAAAAATCTGATGTGGCCAGCACATTACCTTCCGTCAGTTCTATGTATTTTGTACAAATTTCATACGGAAAGTTCCTTGCTAAATTAAATATTCTATTTCTTGTGCATTACCTTCCGGCAGTTGCATGTATTTCATGCAAATTTCATACAGAAAATTATTATATTGTAACGTTTTCTATATACAGTGTAATGTATCTGCAGAAATAAAAGATTTATTATTATTATTATTATTATTATTATTATTATTATTATTATTATTTCTTGTACATTACCTTAAAGCAGTTGTATGTATTTTATACAAATTCCATACAGAAAGCAAAAGATCCTATATTTCCAGTAAAATTATAAGACACTATGTCAATTTCACTTGACACTGACATCTTTCAATCAGAATTTTCTTAATATAGTAACTGTTTCCATAGCTATGGCTACTTTATGAAATTTAATTTCTTTATAATTCTTTAACTCTATATCCAGTTAATATTAAGTATAAAATGCAATCAAATCGTATAGAGAATAAAATATTCTTTAATATTTATAATAACATCAAATGTGAAAAAATTATATTTAACATAGTTTTTTCAAGAAAAACTGTTAAAATCTTCAAATGATGGTACTTCCGGTTGACCAATTGTAACCAAAGTCTAATCAGCTCTTCATATGGATATAACGAAGAAGTATACGAAAAAATTATAATTTTTGTAACTGTAGTATTAAAGTTATCGCAGACGAAAATTTTGTTACACACACACACACACACACACACACACATCCACACACACACACACACACACACACACACACACACACACACACACACACACACACACACACACACACACACACACACACACACACACACACACACACACACACACACACACACACATCCACAGACATCATCGTAAAAATAGTAAATTCGTATTCTAGGGACCCTAAAACGTGCTTATTGATTAAAAACTCATCATCGAATTTTTTGACCAAAGACAATACCTTCCTTACCTAAAGGTGACGGAAGGTAAAAAAAACATATCATCGGTTCTGAAAATATAAGATAAGATACATATTTTTTTGATTACTCCATTGAAAACATATTATTAATTATTTTCTCTTTCCAACAAAGTAATTTTTCTAATGTACCAGTATTTCAATAATATAGTTGTTGTTTACAATTTATAATTCAATTAATCATAATTAGTTTCTTCTTCGAACCGGGTTCGATCCCGACCGACGCCTAATATTTCGAATTTTAAATGGCACAAAAGTGACCCCTGTGGTGCAGCCTGCACACCAGAAATAAGTGCTCGTGAGGTTTACAACTCAACAAAATGTATTGTGTAAACCTTAAGTCTTAAACAACCACACTTTAATTAAAATTTAATATCTTGTTAATGGAAAACAAAATCTCATAAAAATTTTATTGACGAATTTTCGCCATAATATAAAATTCGTTTTATTCTGTGCTAAAGCCGGGAATGTCTTCTTACGAAATGCATACAAATGAACACAGATAGCAGCACTAAAGCACTGTCCTGATAGGCAAGTATTGTAGCAGTACAGTCTGAGGTAGAATTACACTCTTGAACTTCATGAATTATGTATATGCAATTGTACGAATAAGTTTTTACGAGTTTTACAACACAGTTTAAGTTTTTGTAAATTCATTTACTATGTAGTTAATAAATTTTAAATAGATACTATTTCCATGCCAAAGTAAGTATATAAAAATATTACATATTCGTATATAAATATGGTTATGTGAGACGTAAATATGAGCATATTTTATCTGAAATATAGCAATAAATATTCCGGGTTTCACCACATTTTGTTGTGATATATGCGACATTTCGATATCTAGAATAATTTATTCGTCATTTTATGCGAATATGGCGATAAATATTATGAAGCTGAATGTCAAAATAAAATGCTATCCTATATTTTTACGGCCATATCGTTAATGTTAAAGCTTTTAACAATAAACCGCAAAAAATTAAACGAATTATAAAATTAATGGAAGTAAACAAGTGATACCTGCAGTATAGACTCGAAATCGAAATTATTGTTCGATAATAGCTACTACACGAATTAACTGTTTAGTAGTATATGAAACGACTACTATTTTCCTATTCGCTAGTGAAATAGAGCAACATGACATCTAGCGGCAAAAATGTGAACTAGTGCAAGGTAGTAAGTCCCAGCCGAAGTAGCGGCAAAATGTAATGCAAACGCAACGTTTCTGTTACTTATTTATCAAATACAGCATGAGTGGAATGAAATATCCAATTTTAACAACAAAGTCTAATAATTCATAACGTTTTTGTTGCGTTTATGGATACACGTCATTAGCAGGCAGATGCCCAAAAATTAGTTTTCATAATTTCCAGGAAACGAACCAAAATTCGATGGAAAAATTAATTAGGGCAGATTGAAATTGTTGATGAACGAAAGTTATGGATCCCATCTGTTAAAAATGGGAAAGGAACCCAGAAAAAATATGCATGTGCACTTTGAGAAGTAAGATTATATTTTTCCCAATTATAAATTATCTAATATTTTCTAACAACATTCTCTTGGTAGTGCATAAAAAGTGTAAACATTTCATGGTTTTCAGCAAAATTAAACAAGTTTTGGAGAAATATAGATTCAGCGTCGTTAATCAGATTAACGGCAGTTTCAGTTGCAATGCTATAAATAAAAAAATATATTCATCTTTAATTTCTAAATTTAAATTATTAAGTAACTAGTTAGTTTCTTATTCTTATGCATACTTATAAGGTATGATTAATGAATATATTAAGTATGAAAGTACCTGTGAGATTGAAAAGAAGAACTATTGGATAACTTCTCAGTATATTATTATCCTGTATTTAATTTATAACAGTCCTTTACTGACATCGAGATAATTCTTTTAACACTTTTATGCCCGGTTGCTGACGTTTAAATTTTAGGTGTTCCTTAAACTGGCAATATCGAATTGAAACGAAACGTCAAATGAGTAACTAAATATTGCTGTCAAAATTTCGATTTGTATTTCTTTTTGTTTACGCCTAGTATAAAATGTAAGTGCCAGTGGTGCAACTGGACATTAGACTACTATTTCTAGAAAAACAATGAAATAATCTTCATTATATACAAATTTAATCAAAATACTATTTTTTTAAATACCTGTTTCACAAAAGAATCGCGGCAACAACATGCTTGCATTATTGGGTAGACCCAGCTTTGCACGAACATTTCATGTTTAAAATAATCATATTCTTCCCATCTGTTATATCTAGTGTTCCATTAATTTTATAAAACATTATTTTCAATTAATATTAACTAAATTATTAATATTAATTTGCCCCTCAAAGTTTGCAGCAAATGAGAATTGAATAGACAATTTGGTTGCGGGAAACGAACTATCTACCTTATTTCGGCCATATTGCTACGTCATTGATATGGCCACCGGGTAACCGGGCAATTGCCCGGTGGGCCGAACCTTAAAATCGGGCCGACCGGAATAACTATACAAAAATTAGAGCGCGGAAAACAATATTTACAGTTATTTTGGTATTTTTTCCGAAAAAAAGTACCTAGGGTTTAATTTCTATAACATGAATGTACGTAGTGATGCGCCGCCAAAAAATTCCCGCCGGGAATTTGTTATTTCCCGGGAAAATTCTCGGAAATTCCTTCATCTGCGATTTTCGGGAAGAAATTTTGTTCCCTTTTTTTCCGAATTTGTTTTAGAAAAATCCCGTGATTATAATTTATATAAATTTCTCGTAAATTTTAAAAGATTTTGGCCTTGATGTTTGGTGCAAGTTGCTATAAATTATTATTAAATATGTAACATTGTTCATTTTTTTGAGTAATTTGTTTCCTTTAAAATAAATTGTTATTCTAGTTAATTTTTTAAAAATAAATATAAGTACTTGTGAAATTTAGTACGATGCTTTTGAATTACACATTTAAGATTTTATGAATATTGCACCTTTACTATATAAGAAATATGAAAATATATTGAACATTTAAAATATGGAGGAGTATACTTTATTATTACAGAGTCGCTCTACTCGTATGTATGATCGATAATGCATATGTATTTTTTACCATAATTTCACTGAAAAATAAAACTAAATAAACCTATATTTACAATTTTTATTCATATTTGAAATTCCTTGGAAATTTTCCAGAAGGATATTTTGCTGGAAATTCCTCGGGAAATTACTCAAAAAAAAATTCCGAGAAAATTTTTGGAAATTTTCCCGTAGGTATCTTTAAATTTCGGGAATTGACCCATCTCTAAATGTAGGTAACCATCCGAGTTTTATCAAATTGAGTTCTATACGTTATGTCACGGTTACATTAAAGTATTTTTTTATTTGCAATCGAAAATCCAATTTTTTACAAATACAGCCTAAAAAACTAATAATAATTTTGGCGCGAAATGCCTACAAATTGCCTGGAACCACTCGAATTTCGTCTAATTTAGTTCAATGCATTAGGTGACATTAGGTTCAAATATTTTTGCAAATTTGCAAATAAAGAAATCATAATTTTCACATGTACAGCCTTTAGAATAGGTAAAATCTGACTATTTTTGCAAAATAATCTGCTTCCGCGCTCTCATTTTGTGTTTCTTTGTTATATTTTAGCTAAAAGACGACGTTGCAACAAAAAAAAAAAAATAGGAATTTCAGGAGTGATAGGTATTTTAGAATCCAGCCTCAAAAACAGTAATTTAAAATGATTCTTTTTCAAATTGGGATTAATTTTGATTCAGGCCGGTATGCCACTATTTGCCCGGCCCTGTACATATTATAAACTATTAACTACTATTTTAGAAGCATTCGATGATTTAATTGAAATGCATTTTATATCAAGGATAAAGTGAATTAAATTTAAAAAAATATAATTTAAATTGTAATTTTTTATCTTACAGTATATTCCGAAATGGAACCAGTGATACCCGCGGTAATGGTCATGGTTACTGAAATAATTAACCATTTGCAATGTTTCGGAATGCAATGGTTATCCTGGTAATGTTTAGCTGAATTATTATTTATTTTTTTTTGATAAATGAGTGCTATGCTAATATTGTTTCTAAAATTGAAGTTTCAAATTATACTGAATAGTTATTAAAAATAAATTTATTTATTTCTTTTTGTGATTTGTGATAAAATTCTGAAATGTGCTACCCTAAATACTTCAAACTTTCAAATATTCTTTCTTTCATTCTTTTATGTATCTACTTCAAATTACCAGCCATAACCGAGAATGAAGCCTGGTTGCGCGGGTAACGAAAAAATAACCAAACCTTCAGTAACCGTGAAAAAAGTTACCGTGGTTACTTTGGTTCAGTTTCGGAATATACTATTAATTAAAAGCGATCTGTATTACTAGAAAGTCGTCATTGAGTAGGTTTACACCTTGCGTACTAAACATTTAGTCCGCTTACCTACCGAGTGACGTAAAAAGATAGCGACGTATGGAATAAACACTGGCTACATTTACATCGTGCGTACTATTCTGATACGCAGACGAAGTGTGTACTAAAATTTATCTTAGTATGATATGTTTACACCAGTATTTAAGTAAACATACTAAAAATTTTGGTACGTTACACGCGCTTGCGTAGATTTAACTGTCAGTGTCACCCTAACCTAAAATTACTTAATAAGGTAAAATAGTTGTGAATATATGTAATTTACATCGCCACACTATTAAAATTGTAAATATTACTAAACTTACACATTTTCCCTAAATGTTAGTACACAATTTAATTGAATTAAAAGTAGTTATAGATGGCAGAAAAATCGCATTAGTACGCTTGCTGTTTACATCGTGCATGAGTAAGGTCTGGTACAACCATGTGTACTAAACGTTTGGTACATAGTGTTTACACCATTCGACGTCCTCTTGTTACGTCACTTGGTATGCGGACTAAATGTTTAGTACACGTGGTGTAAACGTACTCACTACTGTACCAAACCTTTGGTGCGCAATTGATACATATTTTTAATACGTTCAAAGGGGGATGTCCCAGACCTTACTCATGCACGGTGTAAACAGTAAGCGTACCAAAGCAATTTTTCTGCCATCTATGACTACGTTTAATTCAATTAAAATTGTATACTAATATGGCACAAAATTGACCCCTGTGGTGCACTCTCCACGCCAGCAATGAGTGCCCGTGAGGTGACGCCTGGTAAGCGCCCGCACGGTGCAAATATTTCATCATTACCGCATCTTTGTACAAAGCAGATTGGCACACCCAGCAATGGGTAAGAAGCCGTGATGATATATTTATTTATTTATTTATACTAATATTTAGAAAAATTGTGTGAGTTTAGTAATATTTACAATTTTAATTGTGTAGCGATGTATATTAAAATCACAACTATTTTTCCTTATTAAGTAATTTTAGGTTAGGGTAACTATGAGAGATGAATCTACGCATGCATACGTAACGTACCAAAATATTTAGTATTTTTATTTAGATACCGACATAAAAATACTCTTCTAAGATAAATTTTAGTATACACTTGGCCCGCTTACAAAAACGTAGTCATTGTTATTAATTAAGCCGTAATAATTACTTTAATATTCTATGAGGTATGATATAGATGTTAAGCTCATCTAGTTCTCGAACAGTGGAATTCACTAATAATTATAGTTGATCTTTTCGACACAATATATAAATATGTTTAAAATAACATTTGTAGTCAATAAAAAAAACTATGTATATTATAGTCCAAATTTTGATTGCCATTAGCATCCTATGTCGTATCTTTCACTTCCATGCAAACGCATTTGATTTACTTACGTTGTATCATTAATTTCTGCATTAATTTACTTGAAAATTGATTCCGGATTTCAAAAAAGCGATAGCAAATATCTTGTAAGTAGTAAGGTTTTTAATAGAGTAAATGTGTGACGTAAGAAGATGTTAAGCACTAAAAACTCGAATATTTAAAAAATAACTATTAACTTAAGTGATCAATTTTCTAGTTTGTTACTATAGGGGAACGTAAAAGACCTGATTGAAAAAAAAATCACTTCAATCATATCATTGAATTCGTAATTTTACGTAGGTTCCAAATATATTAAAATATACAAATATACGGAATGTCCTATTTGAAATATGAACGTTAATGTCACTGACCGGAAGCGCTACCATCATGCCAAATATCAGGATTTGTCAGCCCCTATGCCTATAGTTTACAAATATATAAAGAAAATTAAAAAATAATTATAAATAAAAAAGTTAATTTGAATTGCCCGTTTTTCAGTGGCATGCTGTATATGTAATTTTTCATAAATTGTAATTATAAGCAATTATTTGAAATTGATTAAAAAGAAAGGATCTAAAAAAAGTAAAAAGGATATAAAAAATGTTAATGAAATTCGAGTGTTAACACGAGTATACATATTGTCATGATAATTAGTACATCATAGAAATACCTTCGAAATGGGTCTAACTGAAAAGAGGAAATTATTTAGTGTAAGATTTGATTTTAACATCTTATTGGTAGTGGTATTGGTTCATTTAAGGACAACCTCGTACTTCAAAGACAAAGTTTCACTTTCCGCTCTAGACACACAAATAAATATTATTTTTGGAATTAGTTGTTACATTTTCACTGCCGTCTTTTAAGAAATATATATTTTCCGGTCGGATACAGATAAAATTCGAAATTTGCATTAAAGTAATAATAAATGACTTTTAATCTAATAGTTGTTTCAGTTTTTACAATTTAATTTTTATATTCTGTGCACATCTTGTATTTTAGGAGCTATCGTATATGAATCATATTATTATTGTAACATGCAGAACAGGAACGGAACTTTTTGAAAAATTCTTGCACTTCACCGGTATTTGAACCCAGAATCTTCTTGTGCCTAGTGATACTCTATCAACTGAGCCAAGAAATCTCTCTGAAATTAATGAATTTTATTCATAATCGGTCAGTAATATGACGAAATCTGACTTTTAAAAATTTGGGAAGTTAGTTATTGTTAACCTCATTTTCCAAGAGGTTGGAAAATAACTGCCCCCCGCTTTAAGAGATCAATGCGTATCAGTGATGGGTATTTACATATAAACAAAGCTTCGTTACAATTTATATTTCCTTTAATGGTAATTGTCAACTCTCTTTATAAATAAATATTATAAATGAAAGCCGAAACAAACATATAAAACACTCATTACAGATGCAGAAGGCTATTCAAGCAATCGTTCGTTCGCGCACTCGCTTCTGTGCGCTTGTGTCCGAAATTCAAACTCGTGCATAAATAGGTTGTCTTCTGTAACTTATGTTTTATATACTTCACCCAAAATAAATAACACTATTCTTCGTGGTTCTATGAATCTTCCGTTGTATATAATTATTACATGTTCATCAATTGATTTACCATATTAGGTAATTAACTACCGCCCTGGATCCCTTTACTTTTTAACTTTTCTTCTTAAATTTCTATTATAACAATTTTTGTAGTATTGAAATCTTTTATTTGTAATTATTCTGTAAGAAATGCAAAGTATGTTTCAATTTCATTTCTATGAAGATCACAAATTCGCGATCAGGTTCTCGGCTTTCCATCGCTACACCGACATAATAGGAACAAAAGATAGAATGGAAGTAGATAACATTTCCGATTAAAATCGAACTCCGAGGAAATGAATACAAAAGGAAAACCAACTCTTCTCTATGAGAGTCAGTTGAATATCTGTAAAATGTTCTATTTCAAAACAAGTTTATTACAATTTTCGCTCTACGAAAATTTCATTCTTCTCAGAAATTTTTAATATAGTTTATGTCTATTATGCACTTGAAAGAACGTACCAAGAATAATAAGAAATAAGAAAATCAAACGAAGGTAAAGAAACATAAAAACGAAAGTGAAAAACTGTATAAGGATCAAACTAAAAGGTTCTCAAAGGTAAATTTTATCGAGCCATGTAGAAAAACAAATAACAAAACGTACACGGGCAGTTCAAAAACTGAAAGTAAAAACGAATCCTGCTTTGTTTCCACATATCTATATTTTCTACTGACGACTTCAAATTAAAAAAATAAAAGTAAGTTAAGGTAGAATAGAATATAATCAAAAATTTCGTATTACAGACTTTTCTATTTATTGGAACGAGAAATTAGATTTTGTTTACAAACGATCAATCGGAAGCTCATTGCTATATTAAACATGAAATTGACGGGAGGGTATGTGCTGGCCACATCAGATTTTTTTAAACGTTTCTCGTTGTTGACTATACTATCGCTGTAACGCAAGTTTATTTATTAATTCAGATATATATTACATTGATTTATAGGCGTACGTATAGCGTAATTTTCTGTCTGTGTCACTGGCATTGTGTCAGTATCTTATATCTCACATATTTGCTTTCACATATGCTAATAAAATTACTAGTTGACTTATTTTTAAATTTTAAATGCTTTTACTGTAACAAATTTTTTAAATAACAATGTAACAGTAGTATGTTACGTAAGTAAACGACATTACTGAATTTGACAGAATGGGCGGAGCTAGAATCTTAATTCATACAACTAGAAGATAACCTTGATCAGACATCTTTAAAAACTTAAACTGTACTTATTTCAGAAAAAAATGTTAATGTTGGTATTGATCTATCATTTATGCATGACCATAACGATGAATAAATTTTGAAAATGAAAAAGGGAGTTTAAAAAATATATTTTAAATTATATGTTTTGCTCATATATAATTATTACACCTTGTATTCAAATATTTTAAATTTCTATTTGAATTTCTTCACATTAATTGCCTCTTTTGAAAACCCAAGAAAACGCCAAAATAAAATTTAATTTTGTATTCTCTTTTTACCATTCCAACATGACGTACTTTGTTCATCGCTATAAGGCTAGCATATGTTTCTGACAGGTTATCCTACAGCCTGCAGTAGCGTCCACGTGTTCATGTGTTTTTGTGCTGAATGCAAGGCTGACATGATATAACAGCGCAGCCCCTAGCGAATCAGATGCAACGAAGCTGATTTATATTTATATCCGTGATATGAAATGTGTGAGAAAAACGTAGCGTTCACTCACTCAGCAAAATGCATGTATCGGGATAAAATATACCCGTTCTGATTGGAAAATATTGCCGTGGATGCCCTGATATCAAAGTAATGAACTAATGTAATAATTCTTTATTAAAAGGACAGCATAAATATATGCCAATATTGACAACATGACAACAGTGATGAGTTATTTTTTATGTTACTCAAATGGTAATAAGTATGAATATTACTATCACTATATGTCATTCTTTTTTATTTATCTAGATGGTTTTTTCTTGTTATTAAAGTATTAACTTCACTACATTACACATGTAGGTATTCGTCTGTTAGGTGTTAACAATTTATTATTATTATTTTGTGTACATGAGAGTAATTATGCAATTTTTAGTAAGAGCTTACTTACCCAGATGAAAGTACAAAAGTGTACCGAAATGTCGGTTGTGTAAAAAATAAATGCTGTATGACTGAGAATTCGAGTAATTGTTAACACCTAACTCACGCCTATAAAACTGTAAAAAAAATAGTTTGAATTTAACTTAGAATTGGTGCTAAATAAATTCGCTAAAGTTTGTTCTAATTTGTTTTACGATCTAACACCTAAAGATCTTTTTTTCTTTGAAATCAATTTATCGATTATTAAATTTTCATGCGAGTTATTTTCTGGTGACCTTTTATCAGCGACCAATTAAAAGGCGACAAGTTTTCCCTGTGGTACCTGTGACCAATTTTCCTAACGATCATTTCTCCTCAATCAATTTTCCGGGATCAATTATTATTTTCACGCGATAAACCGAAGATATTTTCTATTTTTTTTAACTTAGTAAGTACCTACTTATTTGAATTATATTCTCGATACCTTGTTTAAAAGTGGGGCCATAAATTTTAAATATTTGGTATTTTTAAAGTTATATTATTATTATTTTTTATGAAGTATATTACGAAGGAAGAATATCTGAAAAACCTAGGAGCTAGGACCCTCCTATATCTAGTTGGATGCTCTAATCTAAACTCTAAACCAACTCACACCCAGACTAATCAAAAATGGCTGAAGATCACGTGAGAAATTTTGTTCCAAAATAATAACGAAATTATATTTCAATTTTCCATAAATTATCGAAACTATATTCTACATATGACAGATGATGACAGGCACATGACAGAAGCATAACATTTGATTAATATCATTGCCGCACGTTGATTCATTTGATAACTAAAAAAATTCGAAAGGTACGCCCATGAAAATAGTAATTCTGTCATACTAAGTAAGCGGCAAATATCAAAATCGTATAGAGCGGTACATTTCAGCCATTTTTGAACACTGTATTATTTCTGTAATCTAGTTACCGTGAACTATATTATTTTTATTTATAGAATTTTTTAAAATATCGATTTTTTAAATATTTTGAATCATGAAACATCATAGCTGAGATGTTCATATTGTTCCATAAGGAAAAAATAGATACACACACAACAGAATAGCACCAATAGACTCATATGTAAAGAACATACCGGAAAAATAACAATTTTTACACATAGTGAAGATTAAACAAATCAATAATATGTTTATTTTTTATGTATTCTATGCAAAAGTTTAAATAAAAATATTTGCTTTATTAATTTAAGCTTTTTATTTTAAAAAATGTAACGTTACAAAAAATCTCTACAGTTGTTTGTTGTTACCTTTGATTTCAGGTAGCCTCACAAGAAGAAATCGCAGGTTACATGGCTCGGCAAAGGGAAACATTTCTCTCAAAACTTGCACGGATCTACGCACCGTATGAATGACCATTGACCAATCAATAATTGGTCGTTGCCAAAGGTCCTTTGATAGACCATCTCCTGTATAGTTATTAGTCGGATGCCTGCCTTAAGCTCACACAGCGCGAAAATCAACACAAGTTTTACAGCCTTCGCCCTTAAGGACATTATTCGCCGGGAAATCGCCGCCACTGCCTCAGAAATTACCGAATGAGTCATGCGAACATTCAGAAATCGTCTCCACGACGGTACACTAGGGCGGCCATCACCTTGAAGGTATTATTACCTACAGGTTTTATTATTCTGCTCTGTCACATTTTAAAAAGAACTTTTAAAGTCTGTTTAAAATTGAGTTAATATTACCGTCTGCGCATCTTAAGCGAGTTTGTTGGAAAAAATGAGCAGTGTTAATATATTCCTTATTAAATTAATTTTCGGAAGCTTTAGAAAGAATTCAATACAAACAAAATTGCATTACTCGTTTCTGAAATGGTTGGCATGGAAACAAGCACAAACAAAAACAAGTTAATGTAACTCAAACAATATTACTAGCGTTGAGGCAAATTCAATTTGTCCGCGTGTCGATATTTTCAACATGCTTCTCGTACAGTGCTTGCAAACTGCTGGAAAAATCAAGATTTATTTTCTCTTTCATGTTTACAGTATTTATGTCGATAGCATTGCTGTATTTTTAATTGAAACCAACGGGAATGATATATCTTCGGGAATTTTTTTTTAGAATTTTGTTTTATTTTTTCAAAGTTAAATTAATATTTTGCAGTATTAATGCCTGCATATGACACCTTACGTTAAAAATAAAAGAAAATTCATTTTAGGCAGCTTAATATATCTTGCATAACGGTTGTC